>ML798238.1:179157-195508 GCA_009831015.1 Picea engelmannii | reverse complement strand
GTCTTTGCGGTACTTATGATATGCCAGAGATTCGACCACGCCTTCTTTGCTTCCTCCACGGATGAATACCAAACCGCATGAAACACAGTTGAAACTGCCGAAAAAATAGTAATCGAGGACACTTTTGGGGGAAACGACCTTGGCTCCGAAGGGAAAAGGAGAAAACTCTTCAACAAACAGTTCACACCAAGGAAAATCAATGAGGCCGCAGAGAGTTCACGATGGGAAATCAATGAGGCAGAAACCAATTTTCGGAAAGAGATACTTTCATGGCGGCAACTTCTGTTTGTATACCCCATGGACTCCCGATTTTCACCGCTCCTGCATAAAGTGGGAAGCCGATGTAGGCACCCTCATCGTCTTCGTCCACTATAGATTGGCTCCTGAGCATCACCTCCCTGCGGCTTACCACGATTCCATCTCTGCACTCCAGTGGCTCCATTCTCAGTTCATGTCCATCCACGAAGGAGGAGGCGTCGAAGAGGAAAAAAACTGAGACACCATCCTCGCTGTTTATTAGCTCAATGGATGAGGGCTTTGGCTTGTTCAAGGGATTCCTTGATCTTTCCTAGACATCTTTCCACTAACTCAGACAAATGCCTTCCTTCTTCTTCAACTTGGTAATGACTCATTCATACTAGCGAGCTGTCTTGAGAAGTTGAACGTTCTTCCCCAACTTCAGAACACCCTGCAACTGTTTGAAGATGGGACTGATAATGGCATCCGTAAGGTATGTAACTAGGGAGCAATGGCTTCGAGAGCCAGGGCGGAGCGCAAACAAAAATGAATAGGGACTGGAAACAAAGGGCAAATAGGATGAAGAAGCCGTCGCTTGGAGTCGGTGAAGGATATGATACGTGGAGTGAGATGAATGATCAATTCCTGATCAACAGATGGCCAGTTTTTATTGGCATTCGACAGACAACGAAGGCCCTCAGAGGAACCTCCCCTTAAAGAACGCCTTCGGCGTAAAAAATTTCAAGATACCAAAGTTTATCACATTGTGAAATAATTAAGGACTTTGGTGTCAAAAGCATCAATCCCTATTTGCTTTTCAAATTTTGTGATGGGAGTGTCCCCGTTAAAGCAACAAATAAAAGTCATTTGCCACTTGGAGCAATAACAGATGACAAGTGTAGGTGAAGTTAGAGTTTAGAAGTTTCAATGATCGTCAAGGCTATAAAAAAAATTCAAGATTTTAGAAGTTTGAAACAATATCCACTCCTTTATCTAAATTTATCAAAACAAAGTGTAATTGTGATGTTAAAGATTTGGGTAAATAATAGTTACTAGATAAACTTACATAAGTGCATACCTCCTAAAATCCGATAAGAACAAAACATTTTTAATTGGACTTCTTGCTGGCAATGCTTTGCTTTTGTCAATGTTCATGAGTCGAGTTGTTGGTTAATAACTCTCTTTTCCTCTCTTGGCAAGGTGTATAAGTAGGGTTGATATAATAACACAGTTGTTTCTCACTTGTAACCGTGGAGGGAGCGTAGGCAAGGGCATGTCTGATTTTGGAAATTATTCCATCTGTTAAAAACTAAATGTTTTTAAGAATTGTTTGACGGTCATTGATAAATATTTATTGTATTTAAGCAACAAGATACCTAACACTAAGCAAGGAGGCACATACAAAATTTCTTTTTTTACTTTTATGATAAATATGAAAGATGAGGGTTAGGGTTTTCGATTAGGGTTAAGGTCATGAAGGTTACAAGAAGGCATGGGAGGATGGAGCTTTATTGGTACTATAATGGTAGTTTTTGATTTCTAGGACTGGGGGGACCTGTAGTAGACCTTTACTTACGAAGAGAGTCTCCATTTTTTGAGGTCTGTGTTTTTTGTTTCTAAATGACAAGTTCATCTTTCCGAGGACCTTTCTCTTCACCTACCCCATCTCTATCGAGTTTTGGTTTCTCTACTAGTTTTTTTCTGTTTACTATTCCCACTGACCCTGGGCCCGATTCTTCTTTGTCTTTTTGGAAACTCGTCCTTCCCCATACTGAGTCACAGAGGTTTCAACTCTTTTTTATCCAAAGAGGTGCTGACTAGATGGCCTCAGTTTCAAATACCGACATTTTAGAAGACATCATGGAACTCATGAATCCCGAAGACGAGGTTGTATGGCTCAGGGGAGGTCTTTTCAATGATTTGGGTGCTTCGGGGTTAAGTTCGGGCACAGACCCACACCTATCGTTGCCTCCTAACTCTACTGGCCTCATTAATCAACCTTATACTGCTCCTCCCATTTTCCCGAAGTTAATGCCTTCCTTCCCAGTTAAAACCGGCTTGGCAGGTTCCTCTGTAGGTCCTCCTTTTGTTTCTTTTAAGAGCGGCTCAGAGGTTTCAAGACTCTCGATCTTGGATGATAAAGGAACCTTTGTAGGCAGACAAAGGCTTACTCCTAGAATTACTCATCATATTGGTGTTCGTAAGAAGGCTTGGAAGGCAAATAAGAGAGTTCGGAGAATGGTGTTGGGGGCGGATGTGGCTCTTGAAGAGACTTGCAGGCTGGCCCTCTGTGGTCTTGTTGGGAGACTATCTTATTCCTATCTGGCATATAGGCTGGTTGAAGAATGGATGGTGTCTAGCTGGAAACCGATACTTGGTTATGTCTCGGAGGTCCTCTATCTTACTAAGGGTTGGTTAGGATTTATTTGCAAGTCACCAGAAGATGCCTCATTATTACTAAATAGGTTCTGGGTCCTGGGAGGTAGTAGTTTAATGTTGAAGTGTTGGTGATCAAAATCTGGATCAGGGGATCAAATTTTGCTCAAATTTCAAAGTGCTTGGAATGCGACGAAAATGGTGCCATTACATCCGTCTCGTCTTCCTGATTCCGGCGGTATATTTACTTTCTCAGACGGAGTCCGTATGGAGAAGATATCGCGATTTGTTCGTCGAGCCAAACAGGCAAAAATTTGATGCTGACTGTACCTGTCCGTACAGGACACGTGGCAGGTCCGTAGAGGACACGTGGCAGCTCCAGATGATGACACGTGTCAGGCAGATTTGGACTTTTTAGTGTACAGTTTGACCAATCCTGAAGTGACACGTGTCACCACTGGAAGGGTGACACGTGGCATAGGGTGACGTCAGCATCCTGCGTGTCGGATGACGTCAGCAGCATGCGTGGCGCTGACATGGCATAGGTGACGTGGCGGTTTGTGATTGGCAGACGTTCGACGAATGATGATGCAACACGTGGCATGTTTTTGGCATATGGTAAGGTGCCACGTGGCCCAATCAGCGGTTGCCACGTGGCACGCCTTTATTGGCTTATGGTTTATTGGTTTGTTGTTTAAAAATTTGTTTGGTCGACCGGATTCGAACCGGTGACCTCTCCACCGCGCTACGGTTTAACAAAGTCCACCCGACCGATAGACCACACATTAGTTCTTGTAATATATGCGGGGGGTTTAATTATTTGAATTAGCATATTGTAATTTATGGTGGGGGGTCGGGCCGGGGCTTAGCCCCGACCCGTGGTTTCATTGCATTCCATGTAACTGTGGTATAATATATGTGGCGCACGGGTTTATAACCATATAGCCGTGGATTATATGACCGTGTGTTGGTGCGGGTGTATAACACATTTTACCATAGTTTTTATATAACTGTGTTATATTATATCGCGCGTGGGGTTGTAAAACTATATGTGTTACGTATTGTGTTGACCGTTGTGTATTAGTGCCGGGTTTAAACATAACCCGTGTGTTTTCGTTATTAACCAATGGTTTAATAATGCGCGCGGTTTCAAACGGTTGGCACGGTTTTAAAACCGTTAGCACTTTTTGCCATAGCCCGAGGTTTTATGAGCCATGTGCCCGAGAGCTAGGCGGTTGGGGGCTGGAGGCGCCCTAACCGTCCTACAGTTTGGACCATTTTTCAGAACTGTTCGGTGCTAGGTTTTAACACATGTTTTGGAGCGTGTTCTTGGTTCATGCACACAGAGGTGCGTTTTGTAGAGCCAGTTCCAACAAAGCTTGAAGGAGGAAAATGGAGGAGGCCTAACTTCTTCATCGTTTGGCCGATTGAGGTGTCGTAAAAGCCCATCTAGGGATTTTTGGACGTGCTAGATCCATTGGTGCTGTTTTCAAGTCCATTTGAAGACTTCTTCTGCAAGTTTTTCACCATTGAAGTTTCAGCAAGCTCTAGGGAGCTTGAAGCCCTCATTGATCGAGGACATGGTTTGGTGAGCCTATGTTTGTTTTCTATGATTAAATAATCATTTTTGGCTAATTGATATGCTATGAACACATTGGGACAGGTTTCAGAGGCTGTTGAGGACTTTTACAGGTGTTTTTGCCAAAGAGAAGCTCAGGGAAGCTTATGGCCACATGTAGAAGAGGTCATGCCCGGATGAGCCATGATCCGTTTTCAGAGTTCTATTAGTCATTTTTGGGGTTTTTATGTGTTCTGATCTCCATGGTATAGTCTATTTTTCCATTGGAGTTGAGCAACAGCTTGTAAAATAACTTTTGACTAATTAATCCAAGAGAGCCAAGTCTATTGATGGAGGCTCAAGGAGATGTAGCCCGGAGGGGGGTGAACTCCTTTATCAGCTTGTTCTTGTTGTGAGTTTTGATGTTTTATTTGCTGCAAGTTGTGTTGTTGTGTACTTTTTTTAAGTACATATTTAACCATCTAAAAGAACAATTCCTCACACATAAACATTTACAAGAAGATACATGAACTTAACACATATGTTTATATTGCATATTTATACACATGAAGCAAGGTCCTGTAAAGTTTATTTTAATGAAGTAGCGGGTGCTTGCATAACATAAAAAGTCAGCCTTCTATTTTCAAATCAGTTGGAGGGTGGCTTTCGATCCTCAAACAGAATATTTTCAACAAAGGCACATGTGGTTTCTTCTGCCGGGTCTCCCGATTCACCTTTGGAACAACGACGCATTGAAGGCTATAAGTGATTCTCTGGGTCGTTTTATCACACTGGATGAGGCGTCTTTGACAAACCCAACAAGAAAATTTGGGTGGATCCTAGTGGAGATCGACATTCACAAGGGACTCCTGAAGCTCCTAGACATTGACTGGTGAGGCCATCACATCAAATAGAGGTTAGACTATCAAGGTATACCATTCAGATGCAGTTTGTGTCATTGTACTGGTCACCTGCATCGAGACTGCACTGGAATGGACATTGAAGAAAAATACAAAGACTCACTACTTCAAGAAGATCCTCCAAAGTATATGCAAGAAACAAACTCTTTGGGGGAGGCACATGTACATTGTGAAACTGGACAGGGGTCTCCTTTGACCAATTCCTCTACCTTTTTGAGTAAGTTGAAGCTATTTTTCCCATCCTTATATTTTTCATTATCTCTATTGGAAAGAAATGCTTTCAAATGTTCAGGGTGGTCGTTATCCTCCTCGCCAGCTGTTTTGAGTGCTCCAGACACAAATGGCAATTTTAGAGCTCCTGCAGAGGCAGTCCTAGACACCTCAATGGGGATCATATCACCTTCATTGGTTCTTACCTGTCCCTCCGTTGCTCCACCCTTAGTTTCAGCCAGCCTCCCTGTAGGGTTGGAATCCTTCCCTTCTCCTTTGGGTCTTTACTCTCCAGAACGTTTTGCTATCCATCCCCTTCCCTCGACTATCATGATCGACTCAACGATGGGACCTGGATTCATAGAAACAAAGGAGGGTGACTCCTCATTCAACAATGTTATTAATTCCTTGATACCCTTCTTAAAGGATAAAAATGATGATGTTAAGTTATCTACTTACAGAAGTAAGGCTTCCATTATACCACAAATGGAGGCTTCCTCTTCAAAACGTTCCCTGACAAGGACTGGAAAAGAATTTGCTTGGTCAAGGGGAATATGTATAGAAATTCCCCCCCCTTAAAAATCGAAGCAGCGGAAAGAAGTTGGCACATACCTCTACACTTCCAATTGAGACTGTACCATCCAACACTGACATTGGGCCTCTTAGAGCATTGAAATCCCTAGCGAGGGCTAAGTAATGTTCGTTTTATCCCTAAATCTTAGAGGGACATGAGGCACCCTCAAAGTTGCCTCGTTTCGTCGTTTGTTGGAACACATCCATCCCGATATCATTCTCCTTCAAGAGACCTTGGTTAATGAGCAGAGAGTAAGAGATTTTATCCATCATTTCCGTCTATCATGGTTTTTGAGTTCTGTCATCTTTGTAGGTACCTATGGAGGTCTCTTAGCTTCTTGGGACCCATTACTTTTTGCATTTGATTCGTATCTCACTGTGGATGGTCTCTTATTAATAGGAAAGAGTTTAGTCCAAAATCGAGATTTAGCACTCCTGAATATTTATTGTCCCTGCAAGGACAGGAAATAGTTTTGGAAAGCGTTGGATGAAAGCGGTATTCAATCCATCAAAAACCTGATTGTGGCTGGCGATTAAAACATTATACTTTCAATTGATGAAAACTAGGGGGGGGCTTCCTGGGTCTGATTTTTCAGAGGATTTCTACCAGTCGATCTTCTCTTCATACAATTTGATTGACATTAAGCCCGATAAACTGGTGCTGACTTGGAGAAATGGACGCACCAGTCAAGGCTCAGTTGCTAGGCGGCTGGATAGATTCTTGGTAGCGGAAGATCTTTTACACGACACTGGACTCTATCGGTCGTGGGTTGAATTCTCGTTCATCTCAGACCATGCGCCAGTATTGTTGTAGTTCGACTTACCTCCTGCTTACAAAACATATCCTTTTAAATTTAACCCGCAGTGGATAAAGGAATCGAAATTTGTGAATATCGTCTTCAAGTTTTGGAATGGGCCAATCTTTATGAATGATAGAGGTAAACAAAAAAGGATCTTGTGGAAACTAAAATAACTTAAAATTCGTACCGAAGCTTGGCACAAAGAGTTGTTGAAAAGAAGAAAGGAAAAGTTGCTAGCTCTGGAAAAAGATATGAAAGACTTAATTTTTAAATTGAGAGAAGACATGTTTGATCTTTCAGCTGCTTTTTCACTCCGACAAATAGAAATTACTAGAAATGAGATTCTAAGAAAAGAAGAAGAACAATGGCGCCTGCACAACAGGGCATTGTGGTTGGGCAACGATGACAAAAATTCATTTTTTTTTCATAAATATGCAAGCTACAACAGGGTCAAAAAACACATTTGGCAAATTGATAACACCCTTGGGGAAACTGTCAGTGATCAGAACTCTATAAAGGAAGTTGCGGTAAACTTCTTCAAGGACTGTTATAAAGTGCCAACTGAGCAGAATATAACAAAACCGTGTCAGATTTTAGATTACTATCCACAGATGTTTACTAGGGAGGAGGCAAATTCTTTGTTTCGACAGGTTACATTGGAGGAAGTAAAAGAGGTCATGTTCCTATTTCAAAAAGATAAAAGTCTGGGTCCGGACGACTGGACAACCAAACTCTCTATTTCTTTCTTCGATCTTGTAGGGGAAGATGTCCTTTCCATGGTGGAATAATCCAGAAGCTTAGGCGCTATTACAGGAGGCCTAAACTCAACTTTCCTGACCTTGATCCCAAAGACAAATAACCCTTCCACCTTCGAAGATTTTTGACCGAATTCTTTGTGCAACCTTTGCTACAAAATAATCTCAAAAATTATTGCCAATCGGATAAAACACATCCTATCGAGGACACTTTCCATTGAACAGATGGGGTTTTTAAAGGGCAAGCGTATTCAAGATGCCATTGGTACAGTTCATGAGAGTTTGCATAGTATAAAGAAGAAAAGAATGAAAGCCTTGGTTTTAAAACTAGATCTTAAGAAAGCTTATGATAGTATTGACAAGGATTTTCTGAGGTTGATCCTTCTAAAAATCGGTGCAAGGCTAGATTTGACAAATTGGATAATGTCTTGCATCTCTTCTTCCTCCTTTGCGGTTTTAATAAATGGAGAGGCTACAGATTTCTTCAGAAGTGGAAGGGGGGTTCGACAAGGGTGTCCACTTTCCCCGTTGCTCTTCATTCTAGTGATGGAAGGCCTTAGTTTATTGATGAAAGACAGTCTGGTGAGAGGAGCAGTTTCCGGTATAAAAGTTTCGAGGATGATTAATATTTTACATATCCTATTTGTGGATGATGTAATAATTATGTCAAAGGCCTCTGCGAGTGATTGGCTTGATATAGTTAGGCTTATTGGTCTATTTTTCAAAGCATCAGCCTTGTCATTGAACCATCTTAAGACTTATGTTCTATTTGAAGGACTCACGGAGGCCGAGTTAGATCCTTTCAAACTTTCTCTCCCTTTCTCCTTTAGTCCTCTCTCTGACGGATTTAGGTACTTCGGTTTCCATCTGAATATTGGGGCACAACACGCAAGTGACTAGGATTGGTTAGTTGCAAAACTATTAAAGAAGGTTAGTTTATGGTGTAATCACTGATTGTCAATGGGTGGAAGATACATTTTGGTTAAAGTTGTTTTAGAAGCCCAACTGGTTTTCTGGATGTCAATGGAAGCTCTGCCTCATTCAATATTGAGTAGGATTAGGAAAGTGATGTTCCATTTTCTATGGAATGGTCATTCTGAGTCCCAACATTATCATTTATGTAAGTGGGAGGCCTTATCCAGACCAAAAAAGTTGGAGGGCTAGGGTTTTCGAAATCTCCTATTTTTCAATAAAGCCTTAAACACTAATACAATGTGGAGATTATTGAACCAGGATAGTGTTTGGCATCGAGTGGTGATGAGCAAATATTTGTAGAATACTTCTCTCATCAACTGGCTTAGGAAGCCTTCACACACTACGAAATTTTATTCAAGGATTTGGTCTTTCATGGTGCGCACCATTCCTATAATTCTCCATTGGATTGGCTGGAGACTAGGAGCGAGATTACATAATTTAATAGGGAGGGACAAGATTCTTGGATTGGGTGAAAAATCCTTCCTCTTAAATGAGACAATAAACCAGTTAAATAAAAAACAGATCTTTGTACTTGCAAATGCAGTGGTGGATAGGAACTCGATCACGACAGCTGAGTTGTGGATGAGTAGCACAAACCTGGGTCTGACAGGGTTGCTAGCGGAGGATTGGGACAATTTTACCAGGGAACTGAAAGGCATCGATGTAGCTCTTTGGGAAACTGAGCAAGACACACTTATCTGGTTGGGTGGTGATAACAAAGGCGAATTAACTGTCAAAAACACCTACAAAGCTATCTTTTCATTGGAAGAGATTCCGACGTGGAGTGGCTGGAATAAAAACTTATGGAAATGGCATTTACCTCTAAAGATTATCCTTTTTTTTTGGTTAGATTTGCAAAATAAAATATTAACTTGGGATCAATTGTAGAGGAAAGGATGGATGGGGCCAGGTTTCTGTTGTCTGTGCCGTCAAATGGCGGAAGATATAAATCACCTATTTATCGACTATGTATTCACCCAGTATGCGTGGGCTAAATGTGCACATGCATTAAAATTCAACTTTCAGTGGGTCGGTACCTCCTTGACTGAATGCATGAACAATTGACTATTGAATAGGCAAGCTCCCAAGCATGTTTCGATTTTGATTTGTTGGTTCTTATGGAAAGAACATAATTAAATTATTTTTGAAGGTCATTCTCCCTCGACCTGGGCTGTCTTCTCTAAGACTCTTGGATCTCTTAAGTTTTCTACTCCAGCTCGGGTCTCTCCTATCTTAAGACAGAAACCGATCCTAATTAAAGTAGGCTACTCTGTAGATTATTTCAATGGAGTTGTAGTCGTTGGAGGATTTAACTGTGGCGTTGGAGGTACTATAATTTGCACAAATTGTTCAGTCTATCGCTGGTTTTTAAATTGTGGCGAGGGGTCAAACACCAAGGCAGAATTGTTAGGAGCTTGGGCTACTCTTACACTTGCCAAGCTGTTGGACCTTCAATTTATTCAAGTAATGGGGGATTCGAAGGTTATAATAGGGTGGCTTGAACAGAAAGGGAAGCTTCAAGCAATCAACATTGAAGCTTGGAAACGCCGAATTAAAGATCTAATCCCCACCTTCCAATGTATTCATTTTCATCATATTTCCAGAGAAACAAATAGAGTGGTCGATCAGATGTCAAATCAAGCCCTCTTGACAGTAAAAGGAAGGATGACATATTTCACTTGGGACGGAGATAAAGCAGAGCCTACTCTCTTTGAGGACATCTTTTAATTCACTAGATTCCATCTGTCCCATTTATCCGGGATTGCTTTTTCTTTTTGGCAAGGGATCTAGGACTTTGTTATTTTATGCTAAAATTTTATCTTGATGGAATACTTTCATTTTGAGAGGTTTATTTCATATTTCCTCTGAAGGAAAGAATAGTCAGAGCTGCTATTCTCCTAGATGTTGGGGAAATGTTTTGGGCAGACCCAAGTGTGTAGCTTTGGTTGGCCTTTTATTTTCTCAGATGATGTTTTAAAAAATTATGATTAATATAATTTTTGTGTAATTTTTCTGTTGAAAAAAAAAATAGGGTTGATATTTTCTCTCTGGTAAGAGGAAATTATGGTGGGTGAGTGAGTGATATCGAAGGAAAATAATCAATATTATTAAAATTATATATAAATTTAATCAAAAAGTCAGAAGAAATGATAAATAATAGTTTGATATTAAATAGTTTGAAAGGTAATTTGGATGTCAAATTCAATAAGCTTATAGAATTAATCCATGAGTATAACAAAAGAACTTTGAAGCTCATAATTTTTTGTTTAAAAGAGAAGAAAGACGAGGACATGCTAGTATTAGTCAATGAAGAATTACAAAATAAATTACAAATTGAAACAACTTGTCTCACGAAGCAAAGGTGTGGGGCAAAATAATTGAGTATAACCATAAATATGACATACTCAATAAAACTCCAAGTTTAAAAGGGTCAAGAAGGTTTATAAATGAAAAATTCATTCTAGAAGACTAAGTTAAATTAAGGAAGGAATTTCAAAAGGTAAAAGAAGCTAGAAAAGAAGGAAAATGAGCAACAATTAGGAGTAGAAAAGTTATTATTAGGGATAGAGACCAAAAGGTAATAATAAATAGGAATTTGAGACATTCCACTTTGAATTTTCATGGCTTTTCATGGAGAAAGAGGGTCTATGTTAAGTTGGATCCTGAGTGAAATTGATATTATATTGCTTGTTGAAACTTAGGGGCATTAAGAATCTAAGGTTCCTAACATAAAAAGATTTGACTTATGGTCAGTATGGAACAAGAGATCCTACTACATAGGGATTGGAGGCATAACTTGTCACATAAAAAATAACATTTTTCCTCACATTAGACTTCACAAGAAAGATCCTTTAAATTAGTACATGTGGATGGACATTTCAGACATTAATGCTAAGAAAACTGTATATCAGTGTGTTATTTCACGCTTATTAATTCTACCTTTTACAAGAAAAACATTCTAGATAAAAATTCTTACAATGGCTTAGAAGAGAATATTTACAATCTGAGAAATGAAGCTGGTATCATCTTGCTAAGAGACTTTAATGCTAGAATAATAACTAATCAAGCTATTATTTTAGGGAATGATTCCAACCCTAATACTTTATGTATAGATGGGGAACTTGTTTAGATAGTAGATACAAAAGAAAATTTGAAGACTTGGTTGAAAATTTGTTTGGTATCGAGTTAATCAAGCTCTATAATTCTCAAGATCTAATAATTTGGAATGGTCCAATGAAGTGGTTGAAATCCAAACAAATGACTTGTATTCTTTGGCTTGGAAATAGTGTCACAGATTATGTGATATCCGATATCCCGACATATAACCAAATAGTAAATTTTGACATCTTAATCGACCATGAGCCCAAATATGATCATAGACCTTTAACCGTAACTCTAAACTTTGTCATGCACAAAATCCTCATTGAAGAGAATTTTGATAACCAAAATCACTTGATCCTCAACAAAGATAAAGTTTATCTTTTCTTAAAGGATTTAAATAATGAATTAAATATCATATCAAGTAAGGACAATACTGAAAACCTCTATCATGATTTTACAACAACCCTCTCTACTTCCATTAACAAGTTCTCTACATAGGTGTTGTGTAAAACAAAAAATAGAATTGTCAACCCTTGGTATGATAAAGAGTGTAAAATTGCTAGAAAACCTATTGGGGATGGTTCTAATGAGTCCTTAAAATATGACAAGATAAATAGGTACAACACCCTAATTAAAAGGGAAAAAGGGTATTATGCAAATAGAAATCAAGATAAGCTTTTGCACCTATCTATGCTAGATCCTAAGAAATTTTGGATGCATTTAATTCTGACTTGTAAAACTATAGAAAACAATACAATTCCCTTGAGGGACTAGAATTCCTACCTTAAAAATATTTACAAATCCCTTGATGTCGTGGACAACATTTAAACCCTTTCTACATAGAAATAAGTTTTTTAATAGAAGGTATAGAGTTTGGGGTTAAGAAACTCACAAAAGGGAAAGCTAAGGACATTGAAGGCTACCAAGTAGAAATCTTAAAATTGGAGGGCCTATCCTCATTCTTCACATCCATGAGCTCTTTAGTTTAGCTATCAAGATGAGATTTCCTAAACCCTAGACTCAAAGGTTCATTGTACCTATTTTTAAAAGTGGGGATAAAAACAATCCCTCTTATTATAGAACCATTATGATTATCCTTGTTTTAACCAAGTTATTTGGAATTGTTTTGGAAAAAAACGATTAGTGTATGGCTAGAAAGCCACAAAAAAATAGCTAAAGGCCAAGCAAGACTTAGGAGCTATCATTCAACTTTGGAATACCTTGTTATGCTTGGGATCAATACGACATAGCATCACAATAATAAAACCAATCACATCTGTTGTTATCGTTTACTTAGAAATGATTTTGACATAGTGCCCAAGACTAACCTTTGGAATAGATTAGAAGAGCCAAAAGTTCCTTTGGAGTTGAGATTTGTTGCAATAAGGTTGTATAAGAATATTATTTTCAAGTTTAGGAACACTAAGGATTGGTAAGAAGAAATTAACTTTAATATAAGAGTTAAGCAATGTTTTCCGCTATCCCCTACCCTTTTTGCATAATATATGTTGAGAATTTAGAGTTTTGTTGGAAGAAGCAAGTTGTGTCAGTGCAACTCTAGCTAGTATAGTTATCATCCTTCTTCTTTACGTTGATGATATTGTTCTTATGGTGAGAGGTCTCTATGATCTTGAAAAGAAACTAAAAATTGTCAAGGATTTCTTCTCTAGTATGGATATAATTGTTAACACTAACAAAATGAAGGTTATGATAATTAAATCCAAAAGGATCAGTTACACTAATTTCATGTATGAGAATAATAGCTTGGAGGAAGTGAATTCATACATATATCTCAGAATCAATCTTCATCACAAGATTAACTAGAACTATACCATTGAGAAAAGGATAAATGGAGGGTGGAAAGTTTATTAAGGACTTGAAAATAGTTGTAAATAAATGGACCTTTGGTTATGGGATGAGAAGAAACTCATGTTTGAGACTCTCGTCACTCATTTTTTATTGTATAGTTGTGAAGTTTGGGGCTACAACATCTCTAGAAAATCATGGAGAATGATAGAGCAAATCCAAAAGTGTTTTCTAACTTTTAATCTGAAAATCAATGGCAATACACCATATCCTATCCTCCTCATAGAAGTGAGTCTTTCCCTCATTGAGAGCATGGCTATGACTAGGTACTAATGTAAAAGAACATGATAAACAACATACAAGATAAGAGGATTCTTAATATTGCTTCAAACTCCAGTGAAAACAACATTCATCTCGAGCGGGGTTGGCATAAAGATGCCAAGTCTTGGCTTAATATTTGGGAATAAAGGAAGATGTCACTTTGCAGAATAACAATAATATTGTTACATCTAAATTTAAGGAGAAATTGTGGTGAGATAAACAATTAGAAGATAAAAGAAATTAAGATACTAGAAGGAGGTGATCAACCCTAATCTAGAAGATCAAAAGTATCTCTCTGTTTTGATTAGCGTAAATAAGAAAACACAACATTACTGAAATAAGAACAAACTCTCACGAGCTCCATAGTGAAACATGGTGTTGGACAGTTTCTAAAATGTTGTGGGTCAAAAGAATTTATCATATTTGTGACATTAATAGGGTTGAAGATGAAAATCGCTTTCTCTTAGAATGTCCCACGCACATCCACATTAAATCACAATTTTAAAATATTCATTACAATACAAAACTTCCTAACCTTTTAACTCATCAAAACTATGGTGATTTTATGAATGCTTCTCTTAAATATTTTTTAGGATAGAAATAAAATTTTAAAGCAAACTATGTAATTCCTTACCTTTCTTAAGGCTTGATAGTCCAAATTTGGTCTCAGTGAATGTTAACCACCACCACCACTATCATCATCAATGAAACAACAACAACATAAATAAAATAAAATCCTCATATATTTTAGATGAAATGGAGTATATTACACTTAGCTAAGAATTGCTTTACATTCTTTTATAGAACATCATATTCTTTTTTGAAATTAGAAAAATAATATCGACATAAATCCAATGTAATCTTAGAATTATTAAGTTTTGAGATGGATCAAATACCTGAATTTGTAACCATTCCCTCAAATTTTTGCAACATAAAAAATGTTTACACTTATAGGATGTAATCTCTCCAATGTTTAATAAATCTAAAACTGAAATTAAAATTAATAGAGCCAAGTTTTGTTCCAAGGGGGGAAGTTTGTAATGTTGCTCCTTACCTAATTATATTTGGCATAGAATAAGGAGGTTAACCCTAGATTTGTTGATGTGTTCATGGGTCGTATTTGTATATATAGGGTGGATATATGTACTTGTGACATGTGGAATGTTTTCTAAGGATGATTTTATATTTTTTCTTGTTGAGTAGGTAGAAGTGTGACATGATGATGACATGATTGTAGTTATGATGGTTAATGAATGATGTTAATTAATCACATGTTGATAGATTATTACTATTGTTTTTAAGCAAGTATGAACCAAGACAAGTTGGTAGGACCTGTAGGGTTCATGTGTGGAGTTAATTGCATGAAAGAGAAGGATCATGGAATCCTAATTGCTTTGTTATCAGGGATATCAAGGAAGAGAACCAAGGTGGAGTTCGACAGTAATATCCATACATGATTACTGGGATACAAAAGAGATTGAAATTTTCTAAGTCTAAACTCATAGATTGTTCTAACTAAACATTGAGGGACTATGGAAGTCCACTTGCAAACTACAAACCTATTAAAGGTAACATGTCACTTGAAGTTGATTTATATATATTATCATTTGATGTATTTGATATGAATGGGTGGATGTTTTTGTTGGGTACATAGTGAAGCCTTGCTGATTTTCCAATAGATGGGTGTGGGCCATAACCAAGAAATCCTTAATAGAGGCATGGAGTCTTAACATAGGAATAGTGTTATCGAACTAATTGGTAGGTGCAGACACTAATTGATCTCCCTAGATCCACCTGGATCTAGAACAAAATAGGACAAGACATGGCTCTTTCCCTAAGTTTTGTTCATTGAATCAACTAGTAGGAAGGAATAAGTAACATACCGTTATATCGCTTCCTAGGGTCTCTGTTTCTCCCAAACCAACCAAAGTGAAGATAGCACAATATATTCAACAATCAACCTATGTGTATGATCAAGGAATTACACAATAAAGTGAGATTAGCTTTATGGGAAAGGGACATGCCACTGTATCTGTAACACCCTGTTTCCCCCAGATTGTAAATATAACTGAACTGGCCAAGGACTATGGAAAAACTCATAAGCATGAATATGTGCTGTAAATGGACCTTATGAAGAAGGTCGATGAATGTAAATAACATTATGAAATTATATTGCAGGACTGCTGAGAGGGGATGTGCGGAAAAGAGACCACGATGGTGGTGGAGGGCACCTTGAAAAAGGGGCGTTAACTTCCACCATGAAAAAAAGACCGTATTTGGACTCCACTGGCCCGGAGAACCAAAAGCGGCTCGCTAGCCCCGAAATTAATGGCTCGCAGACTGGTAGGCGGATGTCTTGATGAGGGATGGGAGGGTGAGCCGCCCATCCATAGGGACGTCAGGCCTGATCAGCGCGAGGGAAATCGTGCCACACGCAACCTCGCGAGGGGATAAGGCATATGGCTGGAACGATTGACGGGGGCGGACGCGAGGGGAACTCTGGAATTGTTACGCAGAGTGAGTGATCACAGGCAGGAGGGGATTGCAACCTTCGCTCCTGGACACTGGCAGACAGAGAGACACAGGTCTCGGGAAATCGTGGTCTCGGCTCGGGGGTGGCTAGTGGTAAATCCATTTGGAGTCGCTACGCCTACGGTTGGGAGGAAACGAGCACCCCTCTCAGCAGTCGCTACCATTGTTGAAGTTATCTCTGATAAG
>ML798238.1:129023-164623 GCA_009831015.1 Picea engelmannii | reverse complement strand
ATATTAATGGAAAGTAAAGATTACAACCTGAGCCTTGATGTCGCAAACTTCCTTTCGATGGCTCTTGGCTCCAACACACACACTTGCTCAATCCTTGTATGAAGAAGATCAAATCCTCTTGGTAGACTTGTTGGGGTCTCCAAGTTGCTATTCAAGCTTCAGTCATTCACACAATTCTTTCACCAATTCTCCAATGAATCTTGCTTAACCTTTTCCATGAGAATTCCCTCACTATATAGGGGAGAATGAATTAGTTACTTGGATAAGAATGATCCCAAAATATCAGAGAATCCAGTACTAGGATAACCATTCGAATGCCAACCCGTCCTTCTAGAAGATTCCCTTCTAGAAACATCGAGAATTCATCTTTTTCCATGCTTTAGGAAGAGTTCTCACCCTAGCAGTTCAACACAGTGCGAGAAGTTCGCACCCTGGCTTAAGGCAGCTTGCGAGAATGCCTCATTCTCGCACCCAAATATACTAGCAACCTACGAACAGTCTTCAAAAATAAGTTTTCTGGGAAGAGATGAAAGTAACTTTTCTCAGGAGAAAGTTCTTATGAAGAGCTTGAGCACACCACATCAATACATCACCATGACGACCAAAATCATGGGTAGCAATAGGGTCTCAATAGAGGCATGGATTTTATTTTTGCAAAATACATGGGATGATTATGATTCAATGGCACACAATAAGGTGGGACAATCTTACTCCCTAGCAACTAATCCTTCCATATGTGAAACTAGGCCATGGTATGCCAAAGAGACCTTAGGGATGAATTAGTTAAGATTTCAATTAGCCACTTTGAGGGGGTTCTTGAATATATTATTATTTTATTGAAAGATGGATTATTTATTTAAGACAAAATAAATAATTAGGAAATCAAAAGAAGATGACACATGGAGTGATGAATATTAAAGAATTTGGGAATTAAATAAATAATGAATTATGAGACACAGACAAGTATTGCCTAATTATGGAAATTATGAAATAGGGAAATTTGCATGTGGTGAAGTGTCATATGCCATCGACCCTGTAAATATGAGATGCATCTTTTGTTTTTGGAGGTTAGTTGAAGAGTAAGTAAATGTTACCAAAAGTTTGCTAAAGAATAAGATGAAATGGTTAATGGGATCTCGAAGGAAGCTAGCAACAAATATCTGGATGTTTTCTAGTGGATGGCAAGATCCATATTCAATTTGCATCTAAAACTAGTTATGAGCTCACATAGCTCGAGGGTCTTAAGGAAATAAGTTTTCCCCAAGTATGGCTAGGCGAAAACCAGTTGGAACTCAATAAGTTGGACATGACAATGGATTGGATAATTTGGATAATGGATTAGCTATTGGAGTGGAATCTCGATTAAGTAATGTTTATTTCAAATTTCGGTAGTTCACATAGTTCCATGTTTGATTATTTGTCCTTGGTTCTTGTGTCAAAATTATGATTATCCAATGATTCTCATATTTGTACTTATCTGGAAAATTATTATGGGAGAATTGTGTGTAGGGACAAGCTATTGTTTGTAGGGAACTTGCTAAATTTCTACTAAAATGTAACAGGAAATTGGGTTTCCAAAAGATGCACAAGGAGAAGAAAGGATTTCTAAGCAAGTCTTGGAATGGTAGCTAATGTAGTTAATATAAACTTAGGTAATTCCTCCAAATTTGATTCTTGCAATATTTTGGTTCCATAGAATTGATTTGGTAGTTCATTTTGATTTGTATCTAAATTCTGAGAGTGTTCACCAAGTGTTTGGAAAAATCCTTGAAGGAAATGAGTAGAATTTTTGTGAATGATAATACATTTTAATCCTTCTTATATGTTGGTATGTTGAGGACTACTCTACATAATCTTGTTCTCCTCAAATTAATGTAAATATTGGCCTTAAAATGTAAGAATTGTTATGAATTTAATTCCACGAACTACATTATTAAAGATTTCATGCAAATATTTTGATGAAATGAACGAATTCAATGGAGTTGCTTAATAGTATTTCAATTATGCTTAGATTGTTATGATAACCTAGTTAAGGTAGCAATTGTGGATTTGCAAGGTGCAAAACTGCGAGGAACAAACACGCTTGAAAAATTTCCCAAAAGGGTGTGTGTAAGTGAACTCTATGGAAGAGAATTATATTTTTTATAAGTTGTTTATTTTCCAATCTAATGAATTATATTTGAGAGTATAGGTGGTTACAATATAGTTATATTACTCTTTTTTATTGCTCTCCATGAATTATTAGGAGATATGAAATCTAGATATAGGAAAAATAGTTCCAATATTTTAGCCAATGATGTTCACAAAGTGTTTGAAGAAATAACTAAGCCAATTATTTCCCTGTGATACATTCAAATTGGAAAGAAATACAATAGTTATCTTCAATTAATATCATGATGGAGAGAATGATTGTTGGGCCCTCCGTTTTTGAAGAAAACCTTATTTTGGCAAAGCCTAAAGTTTTGTGGAAAACTCAACCAGGTAGCGAAAGATTAGAAGTGAAGGAAAGCAGCTAGGACACGTGGAAATATAACTACAAGTGATCTAGGAGGATCAAAGGAACACTCACAGAGGTTCATGAGGATCCTGAACGCTCACAGAGGTCCTAGGGGGTCCAGAAAAGCTCAAAATTCGACCGTCTCAAATGATCAAGAAAATGGCATCATTGCATAGAGCTCGTTGTCATCTTTCCAACGATGTGTCAAAAAAAGTTCGTATGCAAAATTTATGAGCGGCCAAATTTAGAGTCAACCTAGGTGAAAGTTTGAATTACACGGAAAATAAAGAGGTGGCACGTGTCATCACTGCAAGGGTGACACACGACACCTACTTGGCAGCTGACTGAGCAAGGTACATGTTGATCATGTTGGATCATGTTGTCATTGATGCCAATGGTTTGATTGATTGATGGCAAGTGATTGATTGATGTCAAAAGATTGATTGATTGATGATTAATGTAATGTAATATGTATTGTCCTTGATGAGAATGCATAGATGAATATGGATCAATGAGTTTCCATTGATGTGATTATGATGGATCAATGAGTTGTCATTGATACATGATGAAGATGGATCTATGTGGTTTCATTGGTATATGTTGACTCATTATTGTCTTATCATGATTGATAAGGAGCACAAATGGATGAACTCCAAAGTGGTCCCCTTATGGTGAAAGTCCTCACGGGAAGACGCTTTGCAAATTGAGTTATTCTAGAAGAATGGTTGGAGGACCCATGTTTGATTATGGAATAATGAGATGAAGATCAATGAAGTTGTTGGTGAAATTATCCTAGATGGATAGTGCTTGTCATGCCATTTTCGGTGGTATGTGGAATGTCACATAACTCCTCATGGTTTGAGAGTTATGGCCTTACGAAGTTGGAGGACCCCCATATGAAGGCTTGAAGCCCAAAAGGTGAAAGAAGTCAGTGATTTAAAAGAAGAAATCATTATTTAAATGATAAAGTAAAGTGACAAAGTCAAGGTAGATTATTTAAATAATAAAGAGAAGTGACAAAATCAAGAAATGATAAAGTAAGGTGACAAAATCAAGAAGGAAGATTTAAATGATAAAATATTGGAGAACTTTCTATTTATGGAAAGTGATTAACCCTAAAAATAAGGAAAATAGGTTAAGTGACCTAGAAATGGGTTAAGTGACCTAGAGGATGGAAGTATAAATAAGATAGTAATGGTCTCTTGCAAAATATCCTTTGTATGGATCAATGGAGAGCTTCTTGTGAGAATATATTTTGGAGTATTGATGGAGAGCTTCTTGTGAGAGCATATTTGGTGTGGATCTCTTGATCATGATTGAAGATCTATTCTAAGAAAGAGAGCATGAGGAGGATCTCATGGACGCATTGAAGTTTCGACAAGTCTGAGATCATGACGGCGAAATTCTCGGAATTACAACAAAACCCTATTTTCTGTGTACGTGGATTGTATGTGTATAGGGTGCGTATACACAAGCTGTCTGTGTACAGGGTGCGTACAATACACAGGATGTCGGTGTACATGGAGTGTACAGTGGATAAAATCATGGAGATTTGTGATTGAGCTGATGACAAGCTGTTGAAGACTGAAGCAGGTTCCAGATCTGCATTCTATGGGCTCAGATATTCCACTGAGACACTCGTATGGTTACATTATTGTCTTGATGGATAATATTGCTTGTTGTGTTGTGAATGCTTAGGGCATTCTTGGTATGGCTACTGTGATGTGGTTTATGTTGGTTGATGGAGTGAGCAATACTCTTGTGATTCAGTTGTGTCATGATTTCTATGGTATACTAGTTGTTTATGCATGATTGAGTTAACATTCATATTGATTGGTTGTGGAGCATGAGTAGACTATTGGAGAGCTTGGATGAGTTGTGACTGGTTGTGGGTCAGTTTGGATAGTGAGAGACAAAAGAAATATGATTGCAGGTTGCAGAGGATATGAGCATGAGATGAAAAGGATAAAGCCTAATAGCTCAGAAGGTATACACAGGTTGTAGTACTGCTTGGGTGCATATACACCCGCGTTGTACTACTAGTAGGGCGTGTACATATGCGTGCTGCACTACCGACAGGTCGCATACCCGTTGCACATTGATATCTGTTGAGGATTGTTTCCTCATCTCAGTTGGTGTTGAGTGTGTAAGCTAAGTCTTGCATGATAGAGCTAATGCTCTTGTAGAGTTGTACTCTATTCAGTTATTACTGAAAAACCCCAAGGATTATAGTCCGTAATAAAAATAAAATTGTACATACATCGTGTGTTCTTTGTGTTCCTTGTGGTGACGACTTGTTGATGATATATTGCTGATATATGTTGTTGATATGTGTTCACATCTAACTGGTTGTAAATGACAATACTGAGTAATGAGTAAAATGTTGAATGCTAACTAATGAGTTTTGTGTAAGAAGGAAGTTTTGGGAAAAAGAGCACCACGCTCATTCACCCCCCCCCTCTAAGTGTGGTAGGTGTGTCCAACAGATCAATCGTCGGTTGACAAGTGGCAGATAATTGGTGCAATCCTAATTTGACTTAACATACATATGAATTTATATTTATTTAAGTTGTAATATGGTGGATTTCGAACGAGAATAGGGCTGAGGGCGTAGCCCTCGACCCATATTCCTTAGTTACATATGTAATGTTATATGAACAAGGAATTTTCCCACTATATCTGGGAAGGTTGGTAGGTTATATGTTATATATAACATATAGTTATATGTTATTACAAAAATGTAACCATATACCATATCTGTAATATGGTTATATTATAACCATGTAACTGTGCTATATTCCCGTGTGAAGGTTACATATAGTTTTTAACTATATGATATATTGTTTTAACAAAACAAAACTCTATATATGGTGTAGTCGGCAGGTATTAAACCCACGACCCACTATATTATATACTAACAACCTAACCAATTCGCCTATAGTTCGGGATTGATTACTAAACCAACCAACTCATGTTTAATGTATGCCACAAGTTACTGGATTTGGTTAAAGGGGCACCCTATTTAATGGTGTGTAACCCAATGCATTGTACATACACACACAATTTTATGCAAAGTTTGTCCTCATAATGTGTGTCAAGGGTAAAAGGCACTTGAGGTAACACCGTAAAGCATGTCGAGGGGTACCTTGAAAAAATTTCAAGTATTTTATATCAATTTTGCATGATTTTTCACCAGGAATTCAACGGTGCACTCTGTTTCTGTATTTGAGCAACACATTTTTGGAGTGTCTTCAAATTGTGTTTTTGTAAGCCTATATTGTAATGTAATTTGGAATTTTGAGATGATGAAGAACAATCATACTATTTAAATGGACTTTGAAGATGCAACGATGTAGTCAATTATATATGTATTTTGAGTTCTTTTATTTTTTGTTGTGTCATCTCATTTAGATTTCAAGTTATTCATCAGTTTATGGGTTTATGGACAAGTAAGACATACAGATGATATTTTGAAAATAGTAAAGCAATCTTCATTTACTGAATATGGTTGGATGTTTATGTGTAATTTGAGAGTTATTTGTACATATAAGTATTTTCGGGCCGAGAATTGGTATCCAAGTTTTGTTGATATTCTGGTTCAAGTTGGTATCAAAACTCGTTTGGTATTTTCAGATCATGTGGTATTAGAGTTGTTTTTGACGTGTATTTTCAAGTGAATTCTTACAAGGTCCAAACTCAAGGTTGGTGAAGGATCATTTGAAGAGTACATTCCTGAGATTGGTTTGAGGCGTGCATTTCGAAAGAAAGAAATAGCTTCAACAAAAGAAAATGATTCTTTTAATCCAAATCCTTTCGGTACTGAAGAGGCATTATTTTATGCATTCATGGAAATGAAGGCCATGGTGGAAGAAATGTACGAGGATTGAAGGAATTCCAAGAGAACTGGTGTTAAAGGAAAAATGAATCCACATAACTTCGAGAAGCAATTGAAGGGTAAAGAAAGGAAAAAGAATATATGTTCTCACTATGAGAAGAAAGGGCACAATGAGAATCATTGTTGGAAGTTGCATCTAGAATTGAAGCCAATGTGGGCTCAACCTAGTAAGGATAAAAATAAGACCACGACCATAGTTCAGGATCTTGGATCAGATTTTGAGGATGAAACTAAGGTTACAACGATGGGCATCAAAGGTAAATATTATGTTGCAAGTTTCAGTTCGCGTGCTTCTTCTGCAAAGTCTAATGTGATTCTTGATGGAAGGCAAAGAAAATACTTGTTTCATTTATGAGTTATCTCAAATCACACTAAGATTGATACTCTTGTTGATAATGCATCACAAGTGAATCTTATTTCATAGTAAGTTGTTTAGAATTTGGGATTGGAAACTAGACCTCATTCGAGACCGTATCCTTTGGGTTGGATTTGTGATAATGCTTAGGTACAAGTAACTAAGTAGTGCAAGTTACGGTTTGTGATCACATCTAGTTTCATTGATGAGGTAGAGTTAGACGTTGTTCCACTTGACATTTGCGGGTTTTGGGAATTACATACTTGTATGACAGGAAGGCCATTTTCTACAGGGGATGAAACAAGTATCATTGTTTTAAGGATGTGATTGAGTTCATTGTGAGAGCTCATCATATGAAGATGCATTTGACAATTGTCACTACAGGGCACATGCTAGCTAATGCTAATATCTAGGATCCATATTTACAATCTACGGTTGAAAGAAGAACAGGTCCTTTGGTTGATTGTTCCTTTTAAGAAGGAAATATATGTTGATGGTTCATTCTCTTTCGCATTTGTATATTCAGTTTTGTTGTTCAGTTTATTACTAATCATTGGAATATGGTTGGCTAATACAACAATGGATGGCAAAGTTTGTGAATTGGGAGGAATGGTTAACTTCATCAACAATATTGTTTCAGTCTTCATTATGGTTGTGATGAGTCATGTGCTCGTTATGAAAGCATGATGGATGGATGATACTGGACAAGTGAGGTGATAGTGTCCCCACTTCATTTATGAATAATCCACTCATTGTAGATTATAAGAGTGAGAGGAACTCTGTAAATTTCTATATTTTCACCTTGTATGAGTGAGAGGAATTTTGTAAAGAGAGTTTCTATATTACCACCTTATATGATGTAAAGAGTGAGAGCAACCTTGTTAAAGAGATTCCTAGATAACCACCTTACACTTTTTTTATAGAGTGAGAGGAATCTCATTAAGGATATTTCTAGATAGCCACCTCTACACACTATTTTTTAGTGGAGAGGAATCTCATTAAGAACATTTCTAGATAGCCACCTCTACACACTATTTTTTAGTGGAGAGGAATCTCATTAAGAAGATTTCTAATATTTTAGACAACAATATGGAGAAATATATTATCTTGTAATCAACTAAAGGGCTACATATGGATTGAATTGTCTTAGACAACATTCTTGATTCTTAAGAATTGGAAGCGAAGGAACAAAAGGATGCACGAAGTTGGAACATGTAGTTCAGGAGTAGAAAGAGCATCAAAGTAATGCAAAACTTTCTAGAGCTGGTAAAGGAGAAGTGATCCTCTTTAGAGAAAAAGAGGCACACAAAGGTGCATGCTATAAGCATATTTAAATACTATGTCATGTTCGTAAGGATGTATACCTTGAACAGAGGCAATCAGGTACAAATGATAATATTATAAGCATAATTGTTTTTCAAGGTGGAAGCGACAATGGACATAGTATTCATTCAGGGAATTCTACAAATACATCAAGCAAAACAAAGATTCCAAATGGGCAAGGCATAGATCAACATTTGACTTGGTTTCATATTGGCCTAGATGGACTATCTTCAGAAGAAGGATATGGGAGTGGATGTTTAAATACAGGATGCAGGTATCACAAGGATTTAGTGAATATGACTTTTTGTAGTTTGGAAATTTATGAGCCAAAACTGGAGCTATATATCATATTAGCTACAGTGCCAGAGTCCATAGTCAGAGCTATATTCTATAGAAGTAGACATAAGTGCACTTATCTAGTACCTAAGATCGAAGACCCAATATGAAGACTTATTTCCAAAAGATAAAAAAGATTGAAGTGTGAAGAAGCTTCATCACTAAGTTACTAGATATGAACATTTCAGTAAGATGGAAGAGTGAGTTAGAGTTATCATCACTAGGTTGTTGAATATCTATACTTTTTTAGGTCCAAAAGTTCTTCAGTGGGGAGGTGTGTTCTAGGAGGATCTAAGGAACGCTCACAAAGGATCACGAGGATATGGAACACTCACAAAGGTCCCAAGGGGTCCAAAAAAGTTCAACATTCAAACATCTCAAATGACAAAGAAAATGACATCGTTTCTAGAGATCGTCACCATATTTCCAATGGCGCAAACGATGTGTCAAATGAAGTTCTTGTGCAAAAGTGATGAGCGGTCAAAGTTCAAGTCAACCCAGGTCAATGGTCAAAGTACATGGAAAACAAAGAGGTGACATGTGTCACCACTACAAGGGTGACATGTGGAACCTACTTGGCAACTAACTGGTAAAGGTACAAGTGGATCAATCATCGATTGAAAAGTGGCAGATAATTAGTGCAATCTTAATTTTACATGTGGCGTTGGAAGAGCCAATGAGACGTTGCCACGTGGTGACCCCTCATTGGCCAATATTGGCTACTGAATATCAAAATTTATGGAGTCAATAGGGTTCGACCCCATGACCTCCATAACCTTCCAAGCCTTCACATATCCCTCCACACCAACATGCCACAACAAAGGACTTACCATACATATGACTTTATATTTATTTAAGTTGTAATATGGTGGATTTCGGATGGGAATAGGGCTTAGGACCTAGCCCTCGACCCATATTCCTTAGTTACATATGTAATGTTATGTGATTGGGGAATTTTCCCACTATATCCGTAGAGGTTGGTAGGTTATATGTTATATATAACATATAGTTATAAGTTATATATAACATATAGTTATATGTTATATATAACATCTAGTTATATGTTATAACAAAAATGTAACCATATACCATAAATGTAATATGGTTATATTATAACCATGTAACTGTGCTATATTCACGCGTGAAGGTTACATATAGTTTTTAACTATATGATATATTGTTTTAACAAAACAAAACTCTATATATGGTGTGGTCGACAAGTATTGAACCCGCGACCCACTATATTATATACCAACAACCTAACCAATTCGCCTATAGTTCGGGATTGGTTACAAAACCAACCAACTCATCTTTAATGTATGCCGCAAGTTACATGATTTGGTTAAGGGGACACCCTATTTAATGGAACACAACCCAACACATTGTACACATGAGATTTTATGTAGAGTTTTTCCTCGTAATGCATGTCGAGGGTACAAGGCACTCGAGGTAACACTGTAAAGCGTGCCAAGGGGTACCTTAACAAAATTTCAAGTATTTATATCAATTTTGCACGATTTTTCGCCAAGAATTCAACGATGCACTTGTTTCTGCATTTAAGCAGTGGATTTTCAGAGTGTCTTCAAATTGTGTTTTTGTAAGCCTATATTGTAATGTAATTTGGAATTTTAAGATGATGAAGAACAATCATACTATTTAAAGGGACTTTGAAGATGCAATGATGTATGCCAATTATATATGTATTTTGCGTTCTTTTATTTTCTGTTGTGTCATCTTATTTACATTTCAAGTTATTCATCAGTTTATGGGTTTATGGACAAGTAAGACATACACACAATATTTTCCAAATAGTCAAGCAACCTTCATTTATTGAATCCCGTCGGATGTTTATGTGTAATTTGAGAGTTATTTGTACATCTAAGGATTTTTGGGCTGAATTGGTATCAAAGTTTTGTTGATCTTCTGGTTCAAGTTGGTATCAAAAATCGTTTGGTATTTTCAGATCAACAAGTGTGCCAACAATGAAAATAGATCATGCACTAGTTGGACGAGAAAGCTGAAAGAGACCATGCGCTAGCTGGATGAGCAAGTGGAAAGAGCTAGAAGCTTTGAGCGCATGCAAGGAGAAAGCGGGAAAAAGTAGCAGCAGGGAAATCAATAAAAGATAACAACAAATTCAAGAAGTGGCTAAGGGAACAGTATAAACTAGGAGTTATGTAACGGGAAAGGGTTGGTTGGTTGGTTGGGTTTTTGTCGTGATTGTTCATTGTTATCATTGGTTGTTGTTGTTGTGCTTGTATTGTTTTACTATTGTTACCGGTACTGTGATTTTCATTGAGTCCATCTAAAAACACTATTGTAAGGGTTTTGAATAGCACTATGCTTGTGCAGATCACAAGAGTTTGTATTGGGTATCCTGGGAATGCATTCTTCTACCTGGGTGAATGTAAGGGAGTTACACTCCATGTATGGCCAGTTTTGAGATGTTGTTAATATAAGAGATTATTCGAGCTCTAAAATTTTGTTATGATGTGTATGAATCTCTAATTTCTATGATGTGAATTCCACTCTATCCTGTGTATTTGACATTTGGTTGTTAATTCACTAGTGTCTTTGGTGTATGGACTTGTCTTTATGTTGCATAACCTAGTTTAGCTTATGTTTATGTTGTCCTAACATTCTTGGTGATATAATTATTTATATGTTCAAGTATGAATCTGCATTGTGTTGTGCCAGACCCAATGATGCATCCTCTTTGACTCCCTACACCACTTAAGTCTCGACCACGCTTTGGGTGAGACCTCCCTCCCTTGTAGAAGGTTGAATATGTCAGCGCTGCTAGACTACAATGATACCTTTGTTGGTAACCTCCAAGAACCTCGGTCTCCAATATTACACCAACAAATGGTTTCATTGTTGGGACTTGTTGTGACCCAAGGGGGGCTTATATATGGCTAAATGTATATGATATGACCCCAAGGGGGGGCATATATGGGCCCAAATGTACATGTAATGTGTAAATACATATATAATAGGGTCGACCTAGTGAGAAATGGGCCTCATGTGCAAGTGTGAATAGCTATATATAAGAGATCATGTATTCATTATTGAAATGCAATTGTGAAGTATCAATGGTCTTTGGTTAATTGGAGGGGGTTCCCCTATTATTTAAGGACTTATTGTGTAACTTATCTATATTGGATTTGTTCTCCACGTTTACATTCTGTACATGGTGTGTAATTCCATTATTTTATGACATTTGTAAGCATTTGGACCATAACATTTGGTATAAGAGCTCAAGGTCTTGGGGTTTCGCTACTGCATCTGAGACAGATTGGAATTTTTGATATAACATTTTTTCTACGATGTCTAAGAAGGAACCCCTTGGTGGATATTTAATATACGGATCAAGGTATGTGGGGTTCAAATTTCATCTCCCGAGGCCTTATAATTTTAGAGATATATCTTGTGTAAGACAGGTTTCTGGAATCATCTTGAATTTAGGCATCGTGGAAGTTTCACTATAAAATTTGTTCTGTGATGTTTCAAACCTTGAAACCCAGAGAGTATCCATAGAAATTATCAAGGTAGTTTTGATAAAATTTTCAGCATCTAGGGCATCCTAATTGTGTAGATACACCATGTGTAAGATAGGGTATCTGACTAGTCATATTAACTAGTCTCAAAAAAGTGTGTCGGGTAAAACAATGATATCTTCTTCAGTGAGCACCCAAATTAAGTGAGACCAGTTGCATTGTACAATGGACAGTATGTAGTATTTTTGGTGTATGTTTCAGAATCAAATATTAGATATTAGTGTCTTGGCACACTTTACAAGTACGCTCTCCTGGAAGGGACAAAAATCAACAAGGTGTGGGGAAGTTACCATAACTGCTACTAGGAACATCCAATTTTGGTCCGACCTATGACAATGCAGAGAAGAAATTTAAGAGTACTATAGGTCACAATTTAAGACTAATAAGGGCTGAAATTTCAGATATACATCATAAGTAAGGTCGGCTAGGAGGACAAACTCCAAATCAGGGTTTCAAAGGTATGTTCACTTAAAACTATCATAACTTTTGATTGAAATGTTCGATTGAGCTGATTCAAAATCCATTGGAAAGATAAAACATATAAGAGCATATTGGAACAAGTATTACAACTATTTGAGATTTTTATCCTTAATATATTGAGGTTGTGATTTGAGGGTTGGGATTAGACCTGAATTAAGAATCAATGGAAATACCTAAATTTACAGGAGAAGAAGATAAAGATGAAATCAATCCTATGGAATGGTTGAGGTTGGTAAAATAATATAATATGACTCCTTCTAAGGAAATAAATTATTTTTTTGATGAAGCTTGGAAGTGGTGGATGAGTGTTGATCAAAATACTAGATGGCACTACACATGGGAATAATTTGAAAAACTCTTCTCAGATAAATGGATTAGGGATACAAAAATGGAGGAATTGTATAGAATTCAAGATGAATTAAAATAAGCAAAGGAAGATATTAAAAAGAAGGGTGAGGAGACATCTAAGATATTATCCCTTAATGAATCACTCATTAAGGAGGTTAATAACTTAAAGAAAGAAAATAATAGTAAATCAAAGTGGGAAAATGACGAGTCAAGGGAAGATTTGAAAAAAAAAGATGAAGATATATGTAGATTATAAAACCATAATAAAAAACTATTGGATGAGGTCAAGAGATTGAAAGAAGAAAAGAAGAATTGTCAAAATCAAGAAGAAAGAAGGATCTTGGATGAAGAATCTACCAAAAGACTGGAAGATGAAATTTGAATGAAGGTTGAGGAATACTTAAATGATGATGAGGTAAAATCATTAATACAAGCCAAAATTGAAGAAGGATGTCAAAATTTGTTAGATGGGATCACATTGCAACTTCAAAAGGAGAAACAAGACAAGATTCAAGAAGGTCAATAGAAGATACTTGAATAATTTGAACTCCATCTAGAGGATGTACATGAAAAATATGATGGTATTATCTCGAAAGCTAGAGTAATCAAAGACCAATCAAAGATGATCAAGGATTCCATTGTTTCTGAGAAGAAGATAGATGAAATGCATGTGCAGAGTGAAGGAATACTATCAATTTGAAACCATATCGAGACCCTCATTACCAAGAAAAATTTCAAGGAAGACAAGATGTACGATATCAACATTATGAAAGAAGAAGATGGAATACTTGTCAATATTCATGGAACAAGGCATCATCAAACTACTCTTCAACAAGCTATTATTAGAGACCAACAACGACTACAAATTGGAGAAGATTCAACAAAAATACATGGAATCAAAGGAAAGAAAATTATTCAACAACTAGACACCAAGGATTAAGACCAAAAAGAATTGATTTTGGATGGATAGATCATCAACAATGGAATGAAGAAATCAGGAACATAAGAAAATCATATTACTTGGTTTCATCACATGTGAAGCCTTTAAATGAAAATCTTTGAGGACAAAGGTTTTTGAAGGAGGGTACTATGGTATGACCAAAGGGGGGCATATATATGGCTAAACGTATATTATATGACCCCAAGGGGGGGGGCATATATGGGCTTAAATATAAATGTAATGTATAAATACATATGTAATAGGGTCGGCCTAGTGATAAATGGGCCTCATGTGCAAGTGTGAATAGCTATATATAAGAGATCATGTATTCATTATTGAAATGTGAATTGTGAAGTATGAAAGATATTTGGTTATTTGGAGAGGGTTCCCCTATTCTTTAAGGAGTTATTGTGTAATTTATCTATATTGGAGTTGTGCTCTATGTTGACATTTTGTACATGGTGTGTACTTTTTTTATTTTATGATATTTGTAAGCATTTGGATCATAACAGGACCCATATTTAAAGTGAGTTTTTAGAGGATGTTGCATAACATCTTTAATTTTGATATTGAGAATTGGTGGGAAAGAAGGTGTGACAAATTTATATAACAAGAAGCTGAGCTACGACAAAAAACATTGATGCTTGTGAAGAGCACTATATTTTATTTAGAACCTGCGAGCGGCCAGTACAAGATCTTTTGGATCTGATTCCCTGAAGAATTTTTTCAATGGTTAGACTAGTTAAAAGAAGCGTCAGAATATAAAGATCAAGTCAAGAGAAGCTATAATTGGATTGTTGAGCGTTTAATATCTCTTCATCAGCTAGATCATTTGATCTCTAGAGCTGTGGAGTTCTAGGTGAATACCACCTTGGAGGGATATATTATAGAATTTTTTGCAGAGAACCATGAGTGTTTTACAAAAGTAGAAGCCATATTTCAAGAAGGATACTAAGGAAGATTGTTGTGGTAAATCCCCCTTTGGATTGAAAATTTTCTAGCAAAAGGGGGGATGTTACTTGTTCCAATTGAAATGACAGTGTAAACCCATGCACATGAGGCGTGAGTGATTCAGGCGAGGGTTCATGGGTTAGGTTACAAAATTTCTTGAAGTATGGGGGGTCGTCGAGCGAAGAGTGCTAGAGATGAACGAGCTTAGAGGAGGGCTATTGTGATAAACAAGAGGTGGAAAATACAGATGATAAAATTGATGAAGAGGTCTGATCAGTCGTAAAAGGAGATGAAATTTGAAAGTAGTTATAGAAGATATTTAGAGAAGTTACGGGAGTTGCAGATACGTAGGAGGTTGGCCGGTCGATGCTTGCAAGTGATATTTGGAGAAACCTATGAAATTTATGAAGGAAGCGAATGAGAGAAAGAAAAGTCAAAAGAAATAATAAGGATAGCTGCCACCCCTGGATAAAAAACACTCAGGCGGAACCCCTGAAGAAGTTGTGGGAGAATGAGATCCTATGATGCGAGAATATGTTGAATCACATCGTGAAACGAATACATACTACATACTCATGCAACCCCCCATGTTAAATAATTTCATTACAGAGGCAAAGGAACCAAACCCGAAACACCCAGTCCCTGAGCGCTATCTACAATCTGGTAAATTTTATACTAAATTCTTTAGTAGTTTCTGACATTTCTAATCCTTATACTCTGGAAAGTTGAAGTAGTAGTAGTAGTAGAAGAAGTGGGGCAAGTTATTTAGTCATATCACAACCAAGATCCTCAGGGTTCGTTTTGATAGGATATCCAAGTTCTCTGATGACAAGTCAACATACATGATCCCTCACCCGATACCCAAAGTTTTGGGGTAAAGGGGATGAGGATGTTGAACAACATTGATTTCTTTTTGAAGTCATATGGAGGTCTCATGGAACTCTAGATGCAAACAAACTGGTTGAGTTTTATACCACCTTGAGAGGGAAATATTCAAAATGGTACATGAAATACATTGAGCCAGGGAATCCTCAAGGACATGCTTTCAATCTTTCTCAGGTAAAACGAAAGATTATAGAAGAATTTTTCTTACCATAGTCAAAGCAATAAGATTTTTTTGAGTCGTGGGAGATCAAACAGAAAGACAATGAGTTTGCATGGGAATATAGCCAAATATTTAAGGATTTGATAGGGAAATTGGAAAAACCCATCCATGAAGACTACCAGTGAGAATGGTCCATTCAGGGATTGTTACCATTGACCCGAATTCCATTAACCCACCAGAGGATCACTACATTGGGGGAATCCTTAGAATAAACCATGAAAATCGAGGTTATGGCAAGCTATCCTGGAATCTTGTGGGTGATACGACCACCTGACAATCATAATATTACGCAATTCCAAGGCCATATTTCCACGTTAATTAACAATATTAAGGAATTAACCCTCCCAAGTGAAATTCGATCATAGGTATGGTGTACTGACTGTTATACCAAAGGTCACACAATGACAGAATGCCTAATACTGAGGGGTGCATGACCCCCTCCACACCTGATTGCGCTTCCACCAATAGGACCATCGGGAGGGGTCATGCAAGTTGCCACTACAATGCCATTTCACAGGTCTGTAAAATATCATGCCTTCCCGAATCATCAAGGAGGACATAATAATGAATATTGTGAGATTTTTATAAGTCATGGACATTCTCCAAGGCATTTCCCAATTTATAGAAATATACCCCTGTTTCGAATACAATATATTGTGAGTTATGTGGGTCACCTACTCACACTACCAAGAAGTGTCATGCTCTAGATGCTCTTGCAGACATATTTTATCAGTTTGTATTTAGGGTTGACAAAGCTCCTCAAGGGTTTGGAGGAGGTCGCAGAGGCAGGGGATTATTTAGAGGTGGAAAGACTGACGAAAAATGATCAGTTCATTGTTACAATTGTCATGAACAAGGGCATATTGCAAGATATTGTTCATGTCTGAGAATACCTTGGTGTGTACATTGTAGAAATAGCACCCATGCCACCGAGGATTTACCTGAATTGATGGTGAAATGGGAAGATCGCACCGGGAAATGAGGCGATAATTTGATAAATTATGATCCTCGACCTATCACTGAAGAAAAGGATCCTAACATTAACATTATTACTCAAGGATGAACAAGGACTGGTGTCGATGTTGACAAACCTAATCAAATTAAGATTTAGAAGGTGGAACTTGCGGATGCTAAGTATGATCCTATAAGGAAAAATGAGTTTTTCAAGAACGCATTAGAACTTTTCAAACAAATGTCTAATCATGCAATGCCAACTGTCATAGAACCAAGTTTTGATCTTCAATCTTGCAATGTAAACACTTGCAAAACTAAGTTTTGAGCTTCAACCAATAGTCATGGAAAATCTTGTTGCAAAGAAGGACCCTCTAGCGAAATCATAAAAGACTATATATATATGGTTCCAACTATTTATGACATTTTGGATGATGAACAAATCACTAAGAAGTTGCAGAACATGCTTAAGGGGACTTTAGGGACTGAAGGGATCGCAAAGGAGATGATTGTTGCTATTATTCCAGAGATAAATACAAGTGGGATACAAAAGAGGAAGATTGGATCTAGAAGAGAGTTTAGACTAAATGTCATTATCGACGACTGCGCGATTAGCAATGTTATGTTAGATTTGGCCTCAGACGTCAAGATACTACCAAAGAAGAATTGGGAAGTAATGGGAAAGCCCAATCTCATCTATTCACCCATTTAGTTACGGATGGCCAATCAATACTCTATCTACTCTATGGGGAGGCTACAAAACATTGATGTGGATTTAGCTAGCATTAAAACAGTGGTAGAATTTGAGATTATAGAAATAATGGGGGGGAAAGACCCATAACCATCTTTATTGGGAATTGACTATGCCTATGAGAATTATGCTGTCATACATATTAAGAAGGAAATTATGTCCTTTGAAGCAGATGGCATGAAAGTAACCCAACCTCTAGACCCGTACCAAGGCCCTTCATATACTAATCCAACAGACGAGAATATGGAACATGATGTCTTGGATCAAATTTACACTCTGACTATAGGGAAGCGAGCAGACTACATTAACCCTACCAAAGATGGACCAATAAGTTGGCAGAGCATTCATTCTCCGAGTGAAGATTCAGAGGCAAATATCAATAATTGGAAATAAGGAAGGTATGAAAAATTTTCAAGACATTGTGCAATTGTCAGAGAAACAAGGTGGATTGGATCAAAGATTAGAGAACTTCATATTTACGCAATTTTTTAGTTGATATGGAGGATAAGGTTGAAGCCGAGCAAAAAATACTTGTACTTGGAATTGCATTAAAATCGTCTTCGGCTAGGTGGTGGGCCACTCATAAGGGAACTATGACTTCTTGGGATGAGATCAAACTTTCCATTGAGTACCATTTTATACTTTCGTTGTAGGTCAACCAGTCGAGTAAGGATCAAAAGCTGAAGTGTCCACTTTTAACTCTAAAAAATCGTACGATGGGTTTTCCGATCCAAAGGAGCACGTTGCACATTGTATTAAGGTATGTGAAGTTGTGCAACTGCTTCAAAATTTTGGGTGCATAAGTTTATTCATTCTTTGGAACAAATTCCAAATACTTGATATGTGCATGAAGAGACTAGAAGAAAAATCGCTTCCTGGGAAGTACTTCAAAGCCAGTTCTGCCATGATTTCTCATTTTCATGTAAGTCTCTTGAAATCACCATAGTGCTGCAACAAATTAAGAAAATTTTATTTACTGATGAATTTGAATCTACACATCCACCTATAGTCTTTCCTGAACATGAAAACCTACTTCATCATAGCCTTTATCCATCCCTTGCATGAATACCCATGGCATGTAGTAAGGTTGATACCAAACCAGAAGATCCCGAAGACCTAGAGGACCTTATGCATTTGACATTTAGAGAATCTGAAGGTACTATAGTTGTTAGAGACACTATGCCAGATGAGGTCAATAGTTCATATTCCAAACCCCTAAAGTTGCGGAAAATAAACACAGGGAGTGAGAAGCATCCCAAAATTTCATCCATGGGATACTGTTGGGATGATTAGACTATGACTGAGAGACAGGATTTGTTGTGAGAATATGAGGATCTATTCCCTAAAATATTTTTAGAATTAAAAGGGATTAAAGGATATTTAAGGGAGATGAAAATTGAGCTAAAACATGACTCAAAACTAATCAAACATAGGCCCTATTGCATGAATCTCAGATTCAAAGAGAAGGTAACGAAGGAGATTGATAGAATGTTAGCAACTGGGATAATTTTTCTAGTGGATGAGGCTGAGTGGATCAATCTTATTGTAATACAGAGCAAGAAGGATATTGACAATATTAGAGTATGTGTGGATTACATGAGTTTGGATTCAGCTTGTTTTCATGACCCTTTTCCTACTCCTTTAGTGATGAAGTCCTTGATAAAGTAGCGGGTAATGAAGCTTATTATTTTACAGATGGGTTTTGTGGGTATCACCAAGTTATAATTTCAAAAGAGGATAAGAAAAATAATACCTTCACTATTGAGTGGGGATCATTTGCCTATAACGTTATGCCTTTTGGGCTCAAGAATTCCCCAGCGGTGTTCTCTCGAATAGTGATTGAAACATTCCATGACTTCATTCACAAGTTTCTTGAAGTCTATATGGATGATTGGACTATGTACAACATGTTAAAGGAGAACATAAGTCTATTATCGCTGACGTTTGATCACTACAGACAACTACAGATTTCCTTAAACATGAAAAAGTGTATTTTTTGTGTACCATTTTGGAATCTTCTTAAACATATAGTCTGTAGGGAAGGAGTGCTAGTGGATCCTGAAAAATTTGTCGTGATACTAAATATGCCTCCTCCTACAACTGGTGAATAGTTGCAGTCAATGTTAGGTTACACGGGCTAATATCACAAATTTATCAGAAGTTACGCAAGCATAGTTGCTATGTTGGAAAAGTTTCTAAAGCAATATGAGGCTTTTCGTTGGACGCTAGAATGCAATCTAGCCTTTGATACCCTCAAAGAGAAGTTAAGTAATGCTCCTACTCTCATCTATCCAAATTGGCAAGTAGAATTCCATGTGCACATCAATGCCTCTAGCATTTCTTTGGGGGATATCCTTGCACAACCTAATGAAGGAAACCTGGATCATCCTGTCTACTTTGCCAATAGAAAGCTTTCTCATGCTGAGCACAACTACAATACAACTAAAAGGGAAGGTTTGAAAATGGTTTATGCTTTGCAAAAGTTTAGACATTATCTTCTAGGAAGTCACGTTAAATTCTTTATTGATCACTTTGATTTGAAATATCTTGTTAATAATCCTGTGTTAGAAGGCATAATTTGCAAATGGTTGTTGTTATTTTAGGAGTTTTCTTTTGAGGTTATTTTTAAGCCCAAAAAATAAAATGTGGGTCCAAACCATTTGTCTATAATAGAGTCAGGAGAGGGTAGTGGGGAGGTAGATGATCAACTCCCAAATGCAGATATTTTTAAAGTTGAAGTTATTCCTACTTACTTGTCTGACATTGCCTTATTTTTAGCATGGGTGCCTACCCTGAAGGCTATTCCACAACTCAAAAGAGACACCTTGTGGTTTGTGCAACATAATATCAGTTGATTGCAATTTAGTTGTACAAGTGGGGCTTGGACAATATTCTCAGATGATGTGTACTTGACCATGAAAGAACTGCAATTTTGTGGGAGTGTCACATTGGAGTTGTTGGAGGATACGTAGGTGGAAAGGAAACTTCCCGGAAGTTATTACAATCAGGATTATGGTGGCCAACGGTGTTCAAGGATGCCAAATATTACTCCAGGGCATGTGATGTCTATCAACGAATTGGTAAGCGATCACACATAGTTGATTTACCTCTACATCCTTTCCGAGCACTACAAGACTTTGAAAAATGGGTTGTTGATTTCATCGGTCTGATAAACCCCCATGCAAGGCATTCAAAGACAAGATATTTTATTACCACAAAAGATTACTTGACTCGTTGGGTGGAAGCATAGGTTGTTCGTGATTTCTCTACAGACACAACAACACAATTTATTTCTTAGAACATAATTACCAGGTTCGATTGTCCTTAGATTTTAACCAGTGATCAAGGTGCCCACTTTGTTAGTGAGAGTATCTGCACCTTCAAAAGAGATTTTTTGATTCAACACCATAAGATAAGTCCATACCATTCACAAGCTAATGGAACAATAGAAACCTTCAACAATATCTTAGAGAGGGGCTTAACTAAAGTATGTTGCACAATTTGTGATGATTGGGATGAGAGAGTTCCAACTATGTTATGGGCTTATCGGACCACTACAAAGAAATTACACATGTTTACCCCATTTCAATTGTTATATGGAAGAAAAATGGTAGTTCCTACTGAGTTTATAAGTTCGAGTGTATTTATTGCGCAAGATACTAATATGACAAACGATGAATCCATCACAACACAAATTGTGGAACTAATGGAACTTGAAGAAGCTAGATTCTTAACAGATTTTTGTCAGATGATGGAAAAGGATTGAAAAAAGGCTTGGCATGACATGCATATTAAAACTAAGTCATTCGCACAGGGTGATCAAGTCTTGTTATACGATAGCAAGTATCAAAAACATTTGGAGAAATTACAAATGCATTGGCTTGGACCTTTTATAGTTGCAGAAGTCTATGACTCCGATGTTGTTAAGCTTATGCAACTAGATGGTATTCTTCATCCTGCATGGGTGAATGGCACATGCCTAAATCCTTATATATCTACTCGATAAGTGCAACTTTGCAGCGCTCCTATACACATGAGTGCATATAATACGTAGTATTTTTCATTGGTTTTTGTTTTCCATTTCTGTCAATAAATTGGTGTTGTGTCCAACTGTCACTTGTCCCAACGTCTAGTTGTACCTATCAATTTATCTATCCCAAATATCACCTTTGTGGTCGAGGAGGTATAAATCAAATCCTTTCGTATTTCATATCCTCTGAGCTCGAAACCCATGCTTGTCACTGTTATTAGGTTAGTTAAATATTGTTGATACCATTTTGCTTGCCACCCTGTCCTCACCAGTTAGAGTCATTTATGTCCTCACAACTGTCGATACTTTTCCGGGTGAGTGTTGGTGTGGCCATTACTTTCCCATTCACCTCGATATCCCAATATTGTGTCTCTGCTTATGCTCTTAATTACCTGAATCACTCATGGATTTTTTTGCATTCGATGGGCATGCCTGGCATTAATGTTGAGTTACATCCACGTTGTATCTCTTAATGCATGCTCGTCACATCACCTCCCGAATATGCCTAAAACTTGACTTTTCCCAAATGCTAAGTATTATTGTGCTTTAGTTAAGTTGTTTGCATCTTCAGTCCCGTATCCCCTTGAAAAATCTGTGAGCCTATGTCTGCGCCTTTATCCACCAGTGTTACTTTTATATCAATGTCAATCTGCTATGATGGTTTACACTTTAGGTCGGGGAGCTCTTACTAAAACCTCTATTCTAGAGGAATTTATTGATCCATTGGTTGTTGTTCAGGGTGATCTCCATCGAAAAGTCAAGAAAGCTCGGTTGGTCGCCCTTGATTTCACAGAGGTCGCCCTGTTTCCACAAATGGATATTCACACATTTATGGATTGCATCACATTGTTGGATGGAAAATTTCAGTGGCATTGGAAACCTGAGTACATACCACTACGAGATTCTACCTTGATGAGTCTTCGCGACCTACTAATCATTGGCACTATTGCAGAAGTCGCTCGGTGCATGAAATTCCTCATCATCTGAGTGAAAAAAAACACCTTACGGTTAGACCAGGCCTACCCAATCCATGTATAGGAAATTCATAATCTCACCAGTTTGTCCATGGAAGGTTAATATGTCACATATGACTTCTAGGGCTCTAGGAAGCATGGTCGAAAATAGGGTGAAGTTAGCCTATATGACAAATATGAAACTTGACGAGGAGATTACATGGTGCATACTGCACCGATCAACAATGAATAGGTCTACATGGCTTGTTATTTGATTGCTGGGAAAGTAATGAAGAATTACATGAAAGGCGAGTGCACCCTTGATGCCATAACAATAGAAAAATTTACCAAAAATGGTGCACCATTGAATTGGTGTAAATAGATTCTCACAGAACTGTTCCAAGATTGCACTAATGTGCATGAAAAGATCAGGTACTTCATATATGGATACTTATTGGTAGCATTAACTATGTATAAGTGGAAGCTGTCGAAGGGTCACAACATCTCCCACACTCCCGATAGATGCATCGACAAACTCTTTGACCCATGGCATATTCACACAACATCCACCAATGAGACATATCACACTGCATCCTTTTCAAAGTGGTATAATGACCTCAACGTCGTGAAGCAAAGGCCACGAATCCCACAGATGCTGCTAAATCGTCACACTCACAACATAGGGTTCAAGATGAGTTGTGACCATATGTTTGTGCAACCTCTCGGGGCTGCTCCAACTCTCTTCCATATGAACCCTTTACCATTTTATCTGGATGAGGCAGTGTTTGACAAATAATTCATTACATTTCTATGTGTCCCTGTCGAAAAGAAGTGGTCAGGTGTCTCCTACACGATGCCTACCATCGCGCAACAGTAAGCTCCTGTGCCAACATCTAACGAAGGTACCAACTCAACAAAGAAGGAACAAATGCCTTGAATATTAGAGGAAGGGAAAGACAAAGGAGAAGAGGAAGCACTACTAGGGGGAACAATGGAGATCCCATTCTCGTCTCTTCTGGATGACGCCACCATTTCAGGTAAGCAATTACGTGAAGTATTTGCTTCTACCTTTCCTTTAAAAAATCAACACATTCTCCCTCTAAGTCTAATGTGGATCCCCTTATCACCGAGGATAAGCCTCTATATTCCATTTCACCTCCTATCTGCACCACTACCACTCTTATCCGCACCACTACGCCCATTCCCTCCTTGGTCCATGTGATAACAATCATCGATAACCCTCTAGTGGAGAAAAATTCTACCCTCATTCTTGAGGAATTACAGATCCAGTAGCATACCTTACATGCTGATGTCCCATTCACGACTCCATCATCCCCCACTAACACCCATTTTGACACGGTCTTAATAGATTCCACCAACCCTTTTACTACAACTATCAGAACCGCCCTTCCGACACTGTCCACTATTCCCTAGGCTCTGCAGATCCAAGTCCTGCTGGACACACAACCAAGAACTATTCTCCATTTTGAGTTAGAGACAGAGCCATAGGTACACATGAATATGGACCTAGATGCTCAAGATACATAGATGGACACCCAGGAAGACACACACTCAACTCACAATACCAGTTTCATCAAGAAATAAATTGTGCCCATGTTACATGACCGCCAATAGGGTCGAGCTATCCTTGAGGTATGTCTGGAGAAAATGGGTGTGGTTGCAGTACTTCCGCAAGAGGTCCAAGACTGACTTATGTCGATCTTCAGAGCTCCCTCAGCTAGTACATATGACGTTGGTACCCCCATATTACCAGAATGATCTATTGTGAGCGACCAACCTCTTACTTCAAGGTTTCCCTTTGAACCCTCTCTTATTAGTGCAAAACTTTCCAAATGGGCTACACCACAAATTTTTCATCTTTTGCGTGCCTCTACTGACCAGTTGGAGTAACAGACCAATGCAATTGAGAAAACAAATGACAAGCTCACACAACAAACACAACAACTGCAAGAGTTCCTCACAATAACCTCTTCAACCGCAAAATGCGAGCATGGATTACATGTGTAGGTTGAATCCTTCGTTGCAATTGTGTCAAATAAATTAGTTCACGTATAACACTCTTTTAGATAGATGGTGCATGAGATACCTGAAGATATCACTCTAGTTTCAACTTTGCAACAAGTTGAGATCATTTCTGATATGTGGTCCCAATTGGCTACAAAGACAGATATTCTGCATCATGAGTTGGTTGCGATTAAGTTGAAAGAAAAGGAACAACCTAAAGAAATGATGCAAAATATTACATAGGAAGTTGTAGAGGGAAATATGGTCAGATCCTCACTTCATTCTCATGTCGAGGAATGTCGTCGGCTCTTTGATATGGTTAATGACTAGGTCGACTTAATAGCATGACACAATCAACCAGTCGAAGAATTGCGTGCACAACTCAACAAGATGCACATAGAATCATGAGCCCTTACTGACCCTGTTGAGAAAGAATCCAAGTATTTCGAGATCCAAGTTGAAGATGAATGATTGGATACATTGGATGAGTCTACAAGGGCCACTAAGAAAGAGCTTCGCAACTTCTGGCTTACAATGCAAGCTGAATACGTCCAGATGCAACATATTGACTACATTGTTGACACATAATGGAATACTCTATTGGATACAAAACAAGAGGATCCCTATGTGACTGTCGCTCATTAATTTTTTGTCGGAGCCTTGATTTTGGCAAGGAAATGGCATGACCGTGTTGAGTGCTATGACAATTTTTGCGAGAAGGCTCTCGCTATTGTACCGAAGTTGGGCCCTCCATTTATTGAAGGTTAGTAGAAAGAGACAAAAGGTTGACTTGGGATGATTCAAAGGTTGTGGTCGGGGCCTGTTGGGCCCTTCATTTTTGAACAAAACCTGATTTTTGGAAAGCCTAAAGTTTTGTGGAAAGTGCATCCAAACAACGAAGATCAGAAGTGACAAAAAGAAGCTAGGACAAGCGGAAAGCTAACTACAAGTGTGGGAATGAGAAGCATATTGCCCCCACCTAGAGAATTAGAGAAAGAAATCCATCCATTATCTATTATAGGGACTCATGGGGAAACTCCACAAGAAAGAGTAACATATTTTAAGACAAACTCCATATACCCCCTTCAATTAATCAAATAGGGTCCTACTGAACAAAACAAATGGAGCAAGTAATCAAAACCTCCTTCCTATACAAGTAGAAAAAACCTATCTGGGCTAGCCAAAAGGAAGAAAAAATGTCATCGATGTAAACTTATTCTATGCAAACAATTAGGAAGAAATATAGTGCTCTAATAGATCCATCTAAGAAATCAAGATCTAATCCATTCAACAGTGAAAATAGATCACGCGCCAACTGGACAAGCAAGCAGAAAGAGACCATGCATTAGCTGGATGATCAAGTGGAAAGAGTCAGAAGCTTCGAGCTCATGCAAGGAGAAAATGAGAAAAAGCAGTGGAAGCAGAATCAAGAAAAGATAACAATGGAGTCAAGAAGCGGCCAAGAGAACAATATAAACTAGGAGTTATGTAATGGGAAAGGGTTGGTTGGTTGTTTGGGTTTTTGTTATGATTGTTCATTGTTGTTATTGGTTGTTGTTGATGCTCTATAATGTTTTACCGTTGTTACTGGTACTTTTATTGTCATTAAGTCCATTTGAAAAGACTATTGTAAGGGTTTTGAATAACATTGTGCTTGCGCAGCTCACAAGAGTCTATACTAGGTATTCAGGGAATAAATTCTTCTACCTGGGTGAATGTAAGAGAGTTACACTCCATGTATGGCTAGGTTTGAGATGTTGTTAATATAAGAGATTATTTGGGTTCTAAAATTTTGTTATGATGTGTATGAATCTCTAATTTCTATGATGTGATGTCCACTATGTCCCGTGTATTTGGAATTTGGTTGTTAATTCACAAGTGTCTTTGGTGTATGGACTTATCTTTATGTTTCACAACCCATTTTATCTTATGTTTATGTTGTCCTAAGATTCTTGATGATATAATTCTTTATATGTTCAAGTACGAATCTTCTTTGTGTTGCAATAGACCCAATGATGCATCCTCTTTGACTCCCTTCACCACGTAAGTCTTGGTTGCGATTCAGGTGATACATCCTTCCCTTGTGAATGGTTGAATATGCCAACACTGCTAAACTACAACAATACCTTTGTTGGTAACCTCCAAGAACCCTGATCTCCAATATTGCACCAATAATGCTTGCCAAATGTTTGGAAAAACTCTAAAATGAACAATATTATTTTAAGGATTCGGTAACCCTTTAATTTAACATAATATTTATGAATTGAGATGGGGAGACCATTACTTTAATTCTTTTAGTCAAGATATTATATATGGGTTGTTCTCTCACTTATATAGTTGTAGATACAATTGTTTGTAAAAATCCTTGAATGAGAAATGTGGATGTTATTTGGGAAAATTTGAATGGGAAATTAAAACTATTGAAGTGTCCAAATAAATATGAAAATAAGGGTTATTTATGTAAGAGAATGCATCTCCTCAAGTTAATCCAAATCTGGTTATATATTTTCATGAGGAAGCATAGTTTTGTGTTTGCATTCCAAGTGCTTATGAAAGCTCTTGATTGAAGAATGTTGTTATTTAATATTATTTTAATATGAGAATGATTTATTTTAGTCCTCTTAATAATCAATTTGTAGGTGCATGCTAAGAAATCATGGAAATGAATTTGCATGATTTTATTGAATATGATCTTAAAAATTGGCTTTAATAAAATGTGATCCTAAGTGATTCTATTCAGTTTCTCCCAACTTCATGGGAATCCATACCATCCCCCATTTTGAGTCTGAATATAAGTTTTAGAGAGCCCAATTCCATGAGTTGGGCATTTTCCCAAAAAAATAGAACACCCTGTTGGGAAGTTGTTTAGTTGCAACATTTACAGATGTGAAATTATTTTGAGTTTCCATTTATCTAATATGTTGAAGAATGTATATTAAAAACATGAATATTTTATAAAATAATTAAATGATCACCATAGTTCTCAATTCATCTCCACTTATGGTTAAAGACATCCAAATTATAATAAGCAATAAAGCATCACTAGTATAATGGGCCAATTTTATGACAATTTGCCGACACATGTTCATTGCCACAATGTCTCAGGTATGATTAAGGCTACAACTGATTTCATCACATCATCAACATCACAATTACGACGATCACACTTTTTTTGCAATACAGATGAACACATCCATAATACCATCGAACGATGTTGGTCCCAAATCTAGGTTGTTCTTGTCGGTGGTCCGTTGTAAGAGATACTAACCTACGACAAATGTACCCCGTTAGTTCATCTCAAATCCATCATGGTGTTGTTGTGAGTACGTTGGAAGATCGACATATATCCATTGTAAGAGAAACAAATCAATTATAAATCATCGAAGAATGTCCCCCATCAGTTCATTACAACTCCATCACATTTTCCTCTCTAGTCTATCCTAAGAGTGACAAATCAGCGGCAGATGTTCGACAAAACATCATCAAGATCCCATTGAACAATTGACAAGATATCGACGAACAGGCTATATTTTTGACAACTACTGGGTGAGGAAGAGATTGTTACTTTAGTCAAACCATCGACGAAAGTGTTTGTCGATAAATTTCTTTTTGTCAAAATCTACAAAACAACATGAAATAAATTTCACAAATCCATTGCAGAACACTTTTCATTTGAAAGTTGAAATTATGTAAAAGTACAAAGGCCATGTAATGTTTGAACCCACAATGAATCTTTATGAATTGAACATATTCAAACCAATGCTAACCAAACACTCAAGATAGTTCCATGTGTTATCTTATGACAATGAATTTGGCATATGAAAAATGCATAAAATTCAAGCATACCATGAATTCTTCAAGACAAATTCATCATAAGGAATGGATGCCATATTTGCAAGATTTGGCACTAATCTTAGGAAATGACATTCGTTTTTCCTTAGAATACGACAAGAAAAAAGATTAGATATATTTTTAGATGGATATATGTATAGTAAAAGGAGAAATTAATTTCAAATATAACGAAATATATTTCAATATATATAATATTACCTTATATATTTCAAAATATATAATATTAGTTGATTTCTTACTTTCTATATATTATTTGTAATATCAACTTCTATTTGAATAATCCTAAACAATTTGCAAATTACAACATATAGAATATAAATTGTTCTGTTGTTTAGTACATATTATTTTCCACATAAAATATCTTAGAATCCCATATGTCAGATTATAAAAGAACCTAACTACAATGCATAGTCCTAAAAAATTTATAAGTTACAACATATACAACATCAATTACTCTGCTACTTAGTACATGTTATTTGTCACATTAAATCATATAAGAATACCATATGTCAAATCATATAATAACTTAACTACAAAGAAAATAATCTTATATATGTTCAAATATATATCTTCAAAACCGTAGAGATTTCGACAATTTGCAACTTACAACATATACAACTTTATTTATTGTGATACTCTACATATATTATTTGTCTATCAAATCATATAAGAAAGTAACAACAAAACAATTAATATTATATATGTTGAATTATACATTCTTCTAGTTAGCAATTATATTATATATGTTCAAATATATATCTTCAGAGTTGCAGAATCTTAGACATCTTATAACTTATCACATATATAAAGTTAGTTGTTCTGCTACTCCAGACATATTATTTGTCATATCAAATCATGCAAGAATCTAACATATCAAATTATGTAAGAATGTAACAACAAAACAATTAATATTATATATGTTGAAATATATACAGTCCTAGCTAACAATTAATATTATATATTTATTCAAATACTTAGAGTTGCATAATCTTAGACTACTTGTAACTTATAACATATACACATTTAGTTGCTCTGCCACTCCATACATATTATTTGTCATATTCTAAGAAAAAAAGACTCATAAGAATGCCAATTTTCCCTTATCAATTTGACAAGGGAACAAAATTAACTTGGTAAAAAAAGTGATTAGAACTAAGAATCACATGGTCTCTCGAAAAGCTTTGTTGTATTTCTCAGAATTGGAAAAATCAAGACCATGAAAAAAAGAAGAGTTTGGTTGATCCCTGCAAACTAAACTAAAGTATTTTTCATGTGCACACTAGGGTTTAAGTAGATTATACTAGCCAAGGTTAAGATAGATTATTCTAAAATCTACTGGTAGAAAAAGATTTTTATTCTCTATTGCCTCTTTCTTGTTACATATATATTTCACACCTCTTTTTATGCATGTGTGTTGTAATATAGGCCAACTATAAGTATTTAAAAAAAAAATTACTTTGACATTGAACTAGTGTTGGAGGGAATTTAGATGAGGGTTACTTATATCTCTCAACAAACGATTGCCACTTTATTGATAGAGCAAAGGAAAATATTAGTCTTGTTTCCTTATCTAAGACTAATGCAAACATCAAAATATTCAACGAAAGGATAGAGAAATACCTATGAATAGATTTTAGGTCCATTGGTTTGTTTGTCGAACAAGAGGAAGAACTTTCAACATCATAACTCCTTGGACATCTGTACACATGCAAACAACAACACCTTTACTCTTTATTTGGAGAATTCTATTCTATAAATTGAATTCAACTTGCATACAAATATTTTAAAGATTCCAAACCATTATAGATAAAACATGCAAACTCTACTCATGTATATACCATGTAAGGGTGAATATATCAAAATGGCACCAAGTGCAAATTGCAATACATATCATAAATGAAATATATACATATTTGAGTTTTAAAACATTAATGCTTCTACCTTCAATAAATTTTCCTAATTGGACCTCGTCTAACATTTATCAAGTTTTATTAAATATTATTGGGTGTGTCTTCCAAAAGGATATTCGCTGGGAAGACTATCGTGACAATTTCTTGTGTAAGAGGAAGTTATATTTCATAAAAACCGTGGTAATGGGACAACACACTAGTCAAAAGAGATCACGACCTGACATAGATATAAGTATCATCGTCGTTAGCACTGGAAGTCGCCTTCAGATTGAAGAAAAGGCAAGCCCGATACCCATCAGATTTATATGGTGGATGTTGGTTTGTATGGATGAAGGTCAATGGACAAAACTCAAAATCTGAATGATGTTCAACACAGGAATGGACATGAAATGCACAGGGACGTGAGGGCCACATTAACTTCAGTCATGAAATTGAGTTAAAGCGAGAGAAGAGGGAAGACTTAGTGAGAATGTTGAATGAAATTGCTATGGGCATCTAACCTTCCAGCAGCTCGGAGATTAAAAACTTGAACTCAAGAGAAGTCTTGAGCTCAAGCTCCAGACACTAAAATATGTTGCAAGCAACACAATTACAACAACAGGATGATCAAACCTCCATCATCCTGCAACTGAAACAACTCGACTGGATCTTCCATGCCCAAGATATTCAATTTAAGAAGGAAAATATACACAGGGAAATGAGTAAAACTGACCATGATATGCTATAATCAAACCTCCATTACAACAACATAACAATCCTCGACTGGATCATCCATGCCCGAGTGTTTTAAACATTTTTAACAGACAAAAATGAAAGGAAAAAGAGAACTAACTTCTATTAACGTGAAAGTCTCAAATCGATTACATAACCAGAGAACAACTCTGGCAGAATAAACATTACATATGGGAGCTCTAATCAACCAAAGACCATTACAAAATAACAAAACTCCATACATATACTCAAAAATTTCGTAAACAACAGTAGAGGTGTGATCAAGCTTCCATGGCGCTGCATCTTCTCAGTCAGACTGTGCATACAGTCTCTTCTACACATGCCTTCCCCTATCAGACGCAAGCTCAGACTGTTTGGGCTGACAAATTGCCTACATGGTCAGAATTTTATGACTTTCCATTCATGGGGGGAGACGATGTTTCAACCACCTCCCCCGCCTTCATAACTGCTTCATCGGGATCGGGACAAGCGAGAGTCAACTCTTCACCTGGAGAATTTGGATAAAATGCATATGGTGGGTTTTTAAACCCCTTTTCTCTCATTTTCTCCGCCCAGGGGCCAAATCCTTAGGGAAAACACCCCCTTTACAAAGATATGTGCTAACAATCGCCAAGAAAAAATTCCATTTGGGAATGATTGGAAATAAAAACTAATCACCAACAACATTCCATGTTACAATAAGCACTGAGATATGTCACTAGTGGCATTTTTATGAGTATTCTTTGAATTTTGCTATCATCCATCTCTGTAATGCTTGTTTTTTTTGCAAATCTTCATCTCTGTAATACCCTTTTCTAGATCATCATTGTCTTTAACAATTTGGTATCAACAATATTTTTTAAAGTATAAAATTCAGTGTGTAGCCAATCTTGGGTAACTTTTAGTAGAGTCTACACACTATATCTTCCATTATTCAGTGTCATGATTACATGTTGATATTTGGGTTTTGAGAAATTAAACATGGGAATGGGGAGAGGAAATGTCAGTTCGTTAACTAGTTAGTCAAAGTTAGGAATGACATAACTGACTCAACTAACATAACCAACTTTTCAAATTTGACAAGTAGGTTGACCAAATTTTTCATGTTGGTTGATGGGTTGATTGTGTTGAGTTAGTTGGTCATGTTAGTTGAGTCAGTTATGAAATGAATCGTCTAACTGAGCCGATACATGAATGTAGTGGAGAGAGTGAGGCTTGTATTCTCAAACTCATGGATACAAAGTATATACACTCAAGAGGAGTATATTGATATACAAAGAACATTGGTTCCAATGCTAGTACTAACTCAAACTCCGATCAAGGAGATGGATGAAACTTTTGTAGGTAAGGATGGTGAGTAAGACAGTTATTGAGAGACATTAAAAATTAGTAGGAAAATAATATTGTCAACTACCATTTAAGTTATGGCAGAAGAAACAAATTGTCTTTATACAAACTATGTTAAGGTTCTTAGAAACTCGGAAAATTTCAGAAACTCTGCCTAGGCACAATTTCAAGTGGATTATGGTAAATTTACAATGGAGAGGAATTGAAATTTTCTGGGTATATAGAAACTAAGAAATCTTAAAGACATGTGGACATTGACATTGTTGGTAAGTCAAATCTATTTAGAAAAAGAAGATTTTCAACTACCTTATAAGTTATGGCAGAAGAAACAATCTGTCTTTATACGAACTACATTAAAGTTCTTAGAAACTTAGAAAATTTTAGAAACTCTGTTTGGGGACAATTTCAAGTGGATTATGGTAAATTTACAATTGAGATGAATTGCAATCTTCTGAGTATATATAAAATAATAAATATTAAATATATGAGTACATTGACAATGTTGGTAAATCAAATCTGTTTAAACTTAAAGTGCTATACCAATTGATAATTTTTAAGAAGAATTCTATAGCATGATGTATTCTTTGATATTATTTCAATTTGGTCCCCTTTTGCTAATGGAAAAAGTCACTACCTTCTTGTTACTTGATGAAAATAGGCATTAAATTGGTGATGGAGTGTCACACACCCACTACGACAACCTATATTTTTCATCTTTTTCTTCGAGGGACTGAATCCCCGAGACTTCTATGGGGCCTAGCGCAAACCCTCCCTTCCCTTATCCTCCTCCAAATGACCACAACTTGGCCTTAGTGCAAGAGCCTTTCGCAACTCGCGAGTTGGGAGTCAAGACTCTCGACTCCCCATTATCCAGACGTCGATACCCGAGATACGATACGGGTATGGCTCCTTCCTCACTTGCGCCTTCTACATGTAACCGTAGGCTAGGCCAAACACTAGCACCACTCACAACTTCACTAGTTGAGGTGTTGAGCCCTCGTGCTCCTCCTTTGCGAAATATCGAGACGCGAGAGGTCAACGTTACGTGGACTCTGCCAAAGCGACGCACACACGCCACTTGTCTCCTCTACTGTACTCTGCTCACGAGCTGTGTCGCTATCGCCCGTCGCACGAGACCTCGGCTCTCAGCGTTTCACGGCCTTAGCGATCAGGGTGCAAATTATTCATCCTGCGAAACCCTGAGCAACGATAAGTCAACAATGGGTTGACTCTTTCCCAGGTGACATGTGTCCATCACCCGTCACCCACTCCCACCTTTCTCTGGGCACTTGTTGTTACGCCACCTATCAACCACGCGGTCCCCACTTAAGGACAGGCCACGTGTTTGCATGAGCCCTCGGTGCTCGACACCTCGTGACTTCTACAGTTGGAAAGAAACTCTCTCAAGTTTCGAACCCCCGACAGGCGATATCCACGAAAGTTCTGATCCTACGGTTCTCCCATGGCCTGGATCCAACGATCACGATCACGTCACGATCTCGCGAATTGTGAGTTCATGCAGTCCTACCCTTGACCACTCCAAGTCATGAGTCAACGAAATGCTACTCTTTTGCCTATACAAAGGCTAAGATTGATGGTCAATAGGGCTCCGTCAGATCCTTGGATCTACGGTCCTGGATCCCATCGCTACTTGTGAAGGCTGAAAGGGTCGAGGTGTTAACGTCTACGTTCCTTCTCTAGATCCATTGGTCTCGATAGATCTGGGGTATTCCCGAAATGATTCTGGCCGTTCGTCAACCAAATGATAGGGTATTCTCTCTTTCTATATCTGGGCTTGCTATCCCTTCTGAGCTTGAATCACAAAATTCAACTTCTCAGGGCTTCAAACTCCCATGACTCTGAGACCTTAGAGAGCTACCCTTCCAGCCCCAGAGTTAACCATTTGTACAGAAACCAACGATGAAATATAAGCATACACATGCATCCATTATTTCCAGTTTAAAACACCAGGCAATCATTCTACACAGAAATTATTATGGGCATATAAACATAAGCATGCATTCATGATATTCAGTTCAAAATACAAGGTATAAAACACTTATCAGATCTACCAGGCATGATGCAACTGCTGAGAGGGGTGCTTGTTTCTACCCAACCATAGGCTCAGTGAATCCAAATGGATTTACCACTAGCCACCCCCGAGATAGACCATGATTCTTTGAGGTTCAGTCTCCTACTTCCAGCTCAACGGAAATCAAGAACGAAGGTTACTCTCCTTCTCTTGATATAGGAAAATAATCCAGGATGAAGGTTACTCTCCTTCTCCTGATACAGAAAAATAATCCAGGAAAAAGGTTACTCTCCTTCTCCTGATATAGGAAAATAATCCAGGACGAAGGTTACTCTCCTTCTCCTGATATTCAGAATTCCCTGCGTTTCCAGGGTTTTCTCCAGCTCCCTTCCACGATCTCCATCGCACATGCTCTTTTTCTCCTCTCTACCAAGCTTCCTCTCTTGCCAATTTTGTCTGCAAGTTTGCGTGTGGCGCGAATTTCACCGTCCATGGTCAGGTCTGAGGGATTTTATGGATGGGCGATTCACCCCCATCCCCTCATTAACTCTTGAGGAGCCTCCCCACCTACCAATCTGACGGGAAATCCATTCCAGGATCAGAGAGCTGCTTTGGTTTTTGGAGCAAGTATAAACCAGTACGGTACTGGCTCGGTGGAAGTTAACACAACCATTCCAGGTCCCTTCCACCACCTCTCATTAGCCATCATGGTCTCTTTTAGCACATCCCCCCTCCCAACAGTCATGGAACACCTATTCATAACATAATTTACATTCATCGACCTTTTATGCAAAGGTCCGTCAAATCAAACATTCACATATTTGAGTTTGCCATAGTTATTGGCCAATATAGTTATTTTTACAGATTGGGGGAAACAGGGTGTTACAATTCCCTCCCCCTTAAAGGAACATCGTCCTCGATGTTCTATCTGTCAATATGACGTGTATGTACATAAGTAAACAAAATCGGATATGCCTGTTTCATGGCATCTTCCATTTCCCAGGTAGCCTTGTAACACCCTGTTTCTCCCAAATTTGTAATTAATCCTAATACAGGAATTACCATGCTAAAGCATGATGAACATATAAATAACATTATGAATTTATAATACAGAACTGCTGAGAGGGGATGTGCAGAAAAAGAGACCACGATGGTGGTGGAGGGCACCTTGAAAAAGGGGCGTTAACTTCCACCAAGGATTAAAATACCGTATTTGGACTCCACTGGCCCGGAGAACCAAAAGCGGCTCGC
>ML798238.1:73550-126943 GCA_009831015.1 Picea engelmannii | reverse complement strand
ACAATACCGAGGTGCCAACTTGGCACAAGCTCCTATCCTCAGGGAACTCTTCCTGGGCCTAACTCTGAGATGTACATGGTCTCCCGTCTTGAATTCTCTTGGAGTTCTCTTTCGGTCGGCGTAACTTTTCTGTCTGTTCTGAGCGACCTTTAGATTTTGTTTTATCTGAGTCACTTGTTGTTCCATTTCTTTCAACATGTCAGGTCCAATAGTAAATTTGTTCATGAGATTACTCCAACTGACTGGAGTGTTGCACGGTCTACCATAGAGGACTTCAAAAGGGCTCATCTTCAGGGATTCTTGGTAGCCATTGTTGTAGGCGAATTCCACCAGTGGCAGGAAATCTTCCCACTTTTTGGGTTGATGCATTACATGCATCCTTAGCATGTCTTCTAATATTTGGTTCACTCTTTCCATCTGTCCATCGGTTTGAGGATGATAGGCTATGCTAAACAGTAATTTGTTCTCCAGACCAACCATCAAGGATTTCCAAAAGTTGGAAGTAAATTTCGTGTCTCTGTTAGACACGATCTCTTTAGGCATACCATGTAGTCTAAATATCTCCTTCATGAATATGTGGGCGACGCCTATTGCCTTTCAAGTCGACTTGACGGGGATAAAATGAGCTAACTTGCTCAGTTTATCCACCACTACCATGATGGCATCATTCTGTTTAGTCGATGTTGGTAATCCGGTGATGAAATCCATGGAGATGGTTTCCCATTTCCATTCTAGGATTGGTAGAGGTTGTAATAATCTTGCTAGGTGTCGGTGTTTTGCTTTAACCTGTTGGAATTCTATGCATTTGGCTAAGTACTCAGCTATGTCTTTCTTCAATCCAGGCCAATAGAATTGTTTCCTGGTGGCTGTGATCATCTTTTGGTATCCTAGATGACTAGTATATGATCTTTTATGTAGTTCATCCATTATGAACCTCTTCAAGTCATCACAATCTGGAATATACAATCTATTTTTGTAAGTTAGCAAACCTCCATCTATCATCCGATAGGCTTCATACTTTATCCCTATGGGTTCTTGCTCCAGGTACGAGGTCGCGGTTTGGAAGAATGTGTCTGTTTCTTGTGAATTCTTGACTCTTTCCTTGATATTTGTCTCACAGGTGCTCACCGCTATCAGGTGAATTGTTTTCATACTTCTGCTAAGGGCATCAACCACCTTATTTTCCTTTCCCTTGATATTTTTGATTTTGAAATCAAACTCACTAAGAAGGGCCATCCACCTAGCTTGTCTAGCATTGAGCTTTGGTTGGTCAAATAGATATCACAATCCATAGTGGTCTTTCATAAGTACAAATTTCCTTCCCAGGAGGTAATGCCTCCACATTTTTAAGGCGTGCACTATGGTGGCCAGTTCTAGATCATGGGTAATATAGTTGACTTCGTGCTCATTCAATTTTCAGGATTCATAGTAGACTACACTTCCTCCTTGCATAAGGACTCCTCCAAGCCCTTCCTTACAGGCATCACACACGAGTAAGTCATTTTCATGATCAACGATCTTCAACACGGGTGCATGGGTTAGTAGATGTTTTAGGGATTGAAATCTTTCTTCACATTCTTGTGTCCACATGAATTTAGCTCCCTTCTTCTGGAGGGTAGTGATTGGACAACCAATCTTGGAGAATCCTTTTATAAATCTCCTATAGTATCCTGCTAAGCCCATAAAGAATCTGATATCTAAAACATCCTTTGGGGTAGGCCATTCCATGATAGACCTGATCTTTTCAGGGTMTACTTCTACTCCTTCTTCAGATATGACATGGCCCAAGTAATGTATTTGCTTCTGGAAAAAGTCGCACTTGCTAAATTTGGCATAAAGTTGATGTTCTCTTAGCACTTGAAGAACAAGTCTAAGATGTTCCTCATGTTCCTCTCTATTCTTGGAGTAAATTAATACATCATCAATAAAAACTAGTACAAATTTTTCTAGGAATTTGCTGAGCACATTGTTCATCAAGCACATAAAAGTGGTAGGGGCATTGGTTAATCCAAATGGTACTACCACAAACTCATAGTGACCATATCTCATCCTGAAGGCAGTTTTGTGGATGTCCTCACCCTTGATTCAGACTTGATGGTATCCAGATCTCAAGTCAATCTTTGAGAAGATGGAAGCACCTCCCAATTGATCGAACATGTCATCGATCTTGGGTAAGGGATACTTGTTCTATATGGTTACCTTATTGAGTTGTCTATAATCTATGCACAATCGAAGGGTGCCATATTTCTTCTTTACAAATAGAACTGGTGCTCCCCATGGAGACACGCTAGGCCGGATATAGCCTTTGTCCATCATTTCCTTTAGCTGTAATTTAAGCTTAACTAGCCCGGGTGTGCTCATCCTGTAGGGTGTCCTAGACACTGGCACCACTCCTGGTGCAAGTTCTATCGAGAAGTCAATGTCCCTTCTCGGAGGTAGACCTGATACCTCTTCTGGAAATACATCTCTATATTCTCTTAGTGTGGGGTGGTCTTCGAGGCTTGGTTTGTCATCTTCAACTGATTCCAACACCTATATCGCATAAAGTGTACATCCCTTTCTGCAATACTTTCTCATTTGAAGGGCTGATATTCATCTCACCGAGATAGGTTTTTGGATCCCTCGGAGGGTTATCCTTCTTCCTTCTTCACCTATACATTGTAAGGTTTTATGGTAACAGTCCAGTCTGGCTTTATATGTGGCTAGTCAGTCCATACCAATCAACATGTCATATGATCCTAGGGGTAGTATGTTAAGGGTTGTTTGGGTGGGGAATTCACCCATAGTGAATTGGCAAGCTGGTATGACCTCCACTACCTTTATTTTGGTGCCAATGGATAACTATACCAACCATGGTTCAACGTGTTTATGTGGCTGTAATTTACACTTATCAACAGCCTTAGGAGCTATATAACTCAAATTTGAACCAGGGTCAATTAGAATAGACACTATATGGTTGGTGATCATACCTTTCATCTCCACCACTGAAGCTTGGTGGTCAAATTTCTTATTATCCAAGGCTGCATAAATTTGTGGCACACTCCTGGCCACATCATTGATGGTGGTAGCTTCTTGAACGTTGTAAATTCTCCTACTGTTCTGTTGTCGGTGCGGGCAGTCCCTCAGTAGATGTTCTTCTCCACAACCCCAACATTTCAAGGGTTCTCTCTTTGGGTTATCAATCTTTCCTAGGGTAGATCTAGAAGGTTTATTTCTACTCTGGGAGGGGAAATTTTGCTGATGTGCACTTTGGGTTGGGAAGCTCATCCTTGAGTCCTTTTTATAGTTCTTAAATCTTGGGGATTTAAACCACTTTTTCTGGAATCCTGAACTATTCTTCTGCTTCCATCTTTTGCGAGGTTCTGTCCGATGCCCAAGCTGTTCATAACAATATCTTACCTTTCCGATAGTGTCTTCTAGGATCTTTGGTTCGTAAAACTCAATCTTGTTCTGATAGTCCTAGCTAGTCCACTGATGAATCATTGCACCTTTGACTTTTCTGCTTTTATATAGGGTACGTACCTCAGCAACTCGAGGAATCTGCTGACATATTACTCTATGGTGAGTTGCCCCAGCTTGAGTTCATAGAATTCTTTAGTCTTTTCATTGAAATACTTTTCCGACAGATACTTCTTTCTGAAGTATTTTTCAAACCGTTCCCAAGATACATCCTCTTCGTGAATCCCTTTTACATTCTTAAGGTCTTCCCACCAAATGAAAGCCTTTCCATTCAAGTTGAAAGTGGCTACTCAGGCCTTCAAGTTTTCTAAGAAGTCATGGAATCTGAAACACTTCTTTAGTCCAAGCAGCCAGGCCTCCGCTTCCTCCCCCTTCTTTATTTCACCGTCGAAAGAGGGTAGTTTAGCCTTCTTCAATTCTCCGAGATTATGACTTTTGGGATGCTTTCGCTTCTTACATTTTCTTCGGGAATAAGAACTAGTCCTACTACTAGAAGATCCCTCTGAGTCGCCAGTTTCCTTTTTAGAGGACTCATCTGACTCTTGTCCCTTATTTCTGGGGTGGACCTTTCTCAAGGTGTTCTTCCCAGTGTGGGCACTTAAAAGACCATGTTTCTGTATCTCAGGTGGACTTCGACTTTTCTTTGTCTGTCATCGGTCTGCGTGACTGGTGTCAGGTCCATGTTGCAATTGTCTTTGTATGTCGGATAAACTCTGCAACAAGACTACATTAATTTCTATTTGCTTCTCTTGCTCTTTTATCAACCTCTCATTGTCAGCCTTGCAGCTCTGTAGTTCGACCATGAGGCTCCTCACAGTCTCATCTAGATCTAGAGGGGTCTCTACCTCTCTCCTTTCATCATACTCTTCGTCTCTGTTGTGGGAGCCATCCCCCACTTTGTGGTGTGTCACCATTCCATGCATCTACAATTTCCCACGGTTGACCATCTGCTTGTGTGTAGGAAAAACACTTGTTGTTAGTCAATATTTATATTCATTCACAATCAGCGCATAATTCATATTTTTCAAATGCATATACACAATAGGAATTTTTCATTCTTAACTTCAGATTTTGATAAAGGGGGTTAATATAGAGGGTTACTCCTTTTAAGAGTACTCCAAATGGAGTTTCTGCCCAACTCGTTTATGAGCCCAAGTAGGCCAAGTGTTGTAATCATGCTCTGATACCAATTTGTCACACACCCACTACGACAACCTAGATTTTTCCATCTTTTTCTTCGAGGGACTGAATCCCCAAGACTTCTATGGGGCCTAGCATAGAACCTCCCTTCCCTTATCCTCCTCCAAAATACCACAACCTGGCCTTAGCGCAAGTGCCTTTCACAACTCGCGAGTTGGGAGTCAAGACTCTTGACTTCCCATTCTCCAGACCCCGATACCCGAGATATGATACGTGTATGGCTCCTTCCTCACTAGCGCCTGCTACATGTAACCGTAGGCTAGTCCAAACACTAGCACCACTCACAACTTCACTAGTTGAGGTGTTGAGCCCTTGTTCTCCTCCTTTGCAAAATCCTGAGACGCGAGAGGTCAACGTTACGTGGACTCTGCCAAAGCGACGCACACATGCCACTTGTCTCCTCCGCTGTACTTTTCTCACAAGTTGTGCTGCTGCCGCCCGTCACACGAGATGTCTTCTCTTGACGTTTCGCGGCCTTAGCGATCAGGGTGCAACTTCTTCATCCTGTGAAACCCCGAGCCACGATAAGTCAACAATGGGTTGACTCTTTCCCATGCAACATGTGTCCATCACCCGTCACCCGCTCCCACCTTTCTTTGGGTGCTTGTTGTTACGCCACCTGTCAACCACGTGGTCCCCACTTACGGACGGGCCACATGTTTGCACGAGCCCTCGACGCTCGGAACTTCGTGACTTCTATAGTCGAAAAGAAACTCTCTCAAGTTCTGAACCCCCGACAAGCGATAACCATGAAAGTTCTGATCCTACGGTTCTCCCGTGGTCTGGATCCAACGGTCACGATCATGTCACGATCTCGTGAATCATGAGCTCATGCAGTCCTACCCTTGACCACTCCAAGTCCCGAGTCAGCGAAATGATACTCTCATGCCTATACAAAGGCTAAGATCGACGGTCAATAGGGCTCTATCAGATCCTTAGATCTACGGTCCTGGATCCCATCGCTACTTGCGAAGGCTGAAAGGGTCGAGGTGTTAACGTTTGCGTTCCTTATCTAGATCCATCGGTCTCGATAGATATGGGGTATTCCCGAAAGGATTCCGGCCGTTCGTCAACCAAATGATAAGGTATTCTCTCTTTCTATAACTGGGCTCGCTATCCCTTCTGAGCTTGAATAAAAAAATTCAACTTCTCAGGGCTTCAAACTCCCACGACTCCGAGACCTTAGAGAGCTACCCTTCCGGCCCCAGACTTAACCATTTGTATAGAAACCAACGATGACATATAAGCATACACATGCATCCATTATTTCCAATTTAAAACACCAGGCAATCATTCTACATAGAAATTATTATGGGCATATAAACATAAACATGCATTCATGATATTCAGTTCGAAATACAAGGTATAAAACACTTACAAGATATACCGGGCGTGATGCAATTGTTGAGAGGGGTGCTCATTTCCACCCAAACATAGGCTCAATGAATCCAAATAGATTTACCACTAGCCACCCCTGAGCTAGACCACGATGCTTTGAGGTTCAGTCTCCTACTTCTAGCTCAACGGAAATCAAGGACGAAGGTCACTCTCCTTCTCCTTATACAGGAAAATAATCCAGGATGAAGGTTACTCTTCTTCTCCTGATACAGGAAAATAATCCAGGACAAAGGTTACTCTCCTTCTCCTGATATTCATAACTCCCTGCGTTTCCAGGGTTTTCTCCAGGTCCCTTCCGTGATCTCCATCATGCATGCTCTTTTCCTCCTCTCTACCACATTTCCTCTCTTGCCAATTTTTTCTGCAAGGTTGCATGTGGCATGAATTTCGCCATCCGTGGTCAGGTCTGAGGGCTGTTACAGATGGGAGGTTCACCCCCATCCCCTCATTAACTCTTGAGGAGCCTCCCCACCTACCAATCTGACGAGAAATCCATTCCAGGATTAGAGAGCTGCTTTGGTTTTTGGAGCAAGTATAAACCAGTACGGTACTGGCTCGGTGGAAGTTAACGCAACCATTCCAGGTCCCTTCCACCACCTCTCATTAGCCATCATGGTCTCTTTTAGCACATCCCCCCTCCCAACAGTCATGCAACACCTATTCATAACATAATTTACATTGATCGACCTTTTATGCAAAGGTCCGTCAAATCAAACATTCACATCTTTGAGTTTGCCATAGTTATTGGCCAATATAGTTATTTTTACAGACTGGGGGAAACAAGGTGTTACATGGAGAGTCATTACAAATTGAATGAAAACAAAAGAGAATTGGAGATTTTGGAGAGTCTATTAAATTGATAAGTCAAAATTTTGCTAATTGTTAAGTGCAAGTTAAAAAGAAATCGGTAGAATAGGGACAACTGGAAGTAGACTCTAGAGAGGGAGTCAATAAGAGGAGTGTAGATGAATTTAGTGACTGCTAGGGAGGACAAAATTAATTAGGTCTTGGAATCACATCATTTGTTGATAGAAAGAAAGAAACTATGTGACCAACCAAGCATCACATGACCCATTATGCCTTAAAAATATTGTCCAACACAATACATCACCCTGTGGAATTTGGATGTCCCTTGTTAATCTATTTTTCATCCTATAGGCTATTGACATATTTTGGTCACTTGGACATTTTATAAATTATTTATTTCAACTACATATTGATCTTATTCTCGAGTTCATGGTATTCAACCCATGTTATGTACACTTTAGTTTTTTCCTAAATTTGCGATGCACATGTTAAAATAAAAAAAGAAATCCACAACAGATACATATTAATATTAGATAAACAGATTTGTCCTTGCAACTTGTGATTTTTGGAATTATGCTTCTTTATACTCAAAACCATGTCCATATTTGTCTTTTGGTGCTCTCTTGTTTGTGAATGTTTCTCTAGTCCTTCAAAAATATAGCAGTCAATTTGACATATTCGACACCACCCAATGCTTCCTAGTTTTCTCTTCCTTCTGATATCCATCGACTCAATATCATTTGGAGTTTGACCCTACTTATCACCAAAATTAAATCAATATAGCAATGAAAACATGAACACGTAGATACAAATCCCATCAAATAAATAACAAAGTATGCTCCAAAAAATAACACATAAATTAGTCATAACAAACTTAAATGATTACCAATTGGTGAAATCCACCTTCACCGGGAAATCCTTGCATAGGAACACTAGCACCAAAGTTGGCACCCTGCTCACCAATCATCATGTGATTGGCTAATGGCCCAAGTTCACTTGGGAATGGATCGAAGGAATCAAAAGGTGGCATCCTATTTCCAACACCCAATGGATGTTATCCAAGATGGAAGGTATTATGCATTGTGCTAGAATGAAATCCAAAGTATTTATTTCTTTGTTCATCAAATCCAAGTGGATTTCAACTAAAATACTCAATTGGTGTGAAAGGAAAGAAGGTACTCCAACTCCAGATCCAAAACTTGTTGTTGGACCACCCATTGGAAATGAGCCAAGTGACTAATACGGAGGAAATAACTTCTAAGGACTACAAGAGGGAATTCCTGCTGAACTAAAAGGATACTTAGAGTTGGAATCAAGAAAAAAACCATGGGGACCCATTTCAAGAGGCCTTGATGTAGGATTAATTTGATCAAAACTTGATGTGGGTGTTGGATGACTCTTTTGATGTTGTGTTGAAGAAAATAGTTCATCAACATTCGATGGTAACTAACCATCAAAATATCGAGGCTTATATTTTCTCAATTTCTCCTGAAATTCCTTCCTATCTACAACTTGTTTTCTAGATTCTTGATGCATACACTCGAAGACACCTTCTTCGCCTATTATTGGAGGAAATGAAGGAACCTGCATTCCTATGAAGGAGCCTACATTCCTATGAGGAAATGAAGGATCATGCATTTATAAGTATGATGTGATTTGTCTCTATGGAAACCTTCAGTTTATTAACACAACATTTAATTTTATCTAATTTGTCTATGGTAGAATTAGTCTCCTTGAATCAAATGGAAGTGCTTAAGGAATATCATCTCTAATATTCTTTCACCACTAATTATTCTAACAGTAAGTGGTTAGTGGAGAATGGTTAGCACTAAAATTTCCTATTTTATTAGATGAGTGGGGAACCAAGTGTATAAGGTTCCAAACTTCCTCAAGCCACCTCAACCCTCATTCCATTTTTGGAAAGTTGGTCATGAAAAATTTGGGGGAAACTCAACATACAAGCAAGGATTAAAGGATATTGCTAGGCATTTTAGAAGGGTTGGAAAAGTTGTAGTTGAAGGATGGGGTTTCTCTAAAGCCCTTTGGGCCATATTATTTTTTCGTATCAATATCTAGTACAAATAACAAAGCTAAGCTTCATGATAATTGTATATGAGACACAACCATCAAAGGGGTGTTATGTTTTTAATAATAGATCTACTACTTGTAAACATGGAAGTTGTACAAAGTTCAATATCTCTCACTTATCACTCATATTACATGTATCTTCATCCTAGTTCATACAAAGGCAATTTGATGTCTATGTGTTTTCTACAAAAATTAATTAAAAAAAACTTGTTTATGTACATATTTGGAAGAAGCTTCATCATTGAATTTAATGTAACTAACTAATGCATGAAATAAATACTACACAATGTAAATTTCTAATGACGCAAGAGAAGTAAATGATTTGTACCTTGTTGAAAATGTGTTGTGGATCATGGAGGTGACCTCCCTTCAAACCTTCATTTATCAAAGACAATAATAGGTTAAATGACTGGATATTAACTAAACAACTATTAGCTTTCATTTGACAAAGATAGTTAAATTTTATATGACTGAATAATAATTAAACATCTACGATGGTATAGAAATACTAAAGGGAATACCTCATGAATGAGCTCCTCTTGGTTTCGAGAATAATTTATTCTCTACTAAATAGAACCAACCATGTGAAGGTGGAAGCTTATCCCCCACCCCTCACATCACTCTCAATTCCCCATACCCAATCATACATAACAAGAAAAAAAACAAGAATTAAAGGTAAATGAAAGAAATAAGGTACACACATACATAACATATAAGGTTCACTCACAACTAGGAAAACAAAAAATTGTACAATCAATAATTTATATTAATAAAAATTGTCCTGAAAATATGTACAACCACACTTCTTTTTGATAAATTCATGTGTATAATCATGAAATTTGTCTCGATATCGGCCTTCATCTATTGGATTTTTTTCTACTACAGGAAGGAAATGGGTCATCTCAAGCATTCTACTACTTCTAGTAGTAGGACATGGATGTTGATGCACTACAAGGGAATCCACTACAATAACAAAAAGCGTTAAAAGGACATGGTTAGTTATTACTCATATCAGTTTTTCATTAGTACGAATATCACTAATATGTTTCTTACCTAGAGGAGTAGTGGACACCATTGGATGGATTGTTGTCAATTCCTGATCTCCTCTCCAAGAACCCTCATTTACATGCTCTGCCATTGAAGCAAGAAAAGTTATAAGTACACCATTTGAAGGAAATATCCATAATCGTCATATTATACATTTTATTTTAAAGACATACATACCGTGATGGGTTTGTGAACCACCAGTATCATGGAGTTGTTGTCCACCACCGTCAAATGAACTGGTGTTGCTTTCCTTCTTAAAACAAGTAGAAACATAATTAATTAATGGGTTAAATCAATCGTCAATATATTTGACAAGTAATCAATGACTACAATCGTGCCATTTTATTTACCAACTCATTTGAAGGGTCAGATTATGTTTGTGATCCCTTTCTTTTTCGAGTTTCCACCACATCTTGAAAGTCGAAATTGAAGTCGAGCATCAAGTCTTCTTTGGTGGAGGCAATGTTGAATGTATCCCCCTACATCGCATGGCATAAGATATGGATTTTTTCTTACTGGCTGCAATTAGATAAAATTTGCATGATGATATGTATAATATGAATAAAGTATTTGGTACTTACAATTCAAACTTTTAATCTCAAGTAACCACCTTGTCCAAGTTTGTGCTACCCATGTTTTTCTAGTCTTGCCTTTGTTTCTTTTTATGTGTCTAGGAGCCTATGAAAATTTTCAAGTATGTTATAAGATATCACGATTTTTTCTATAGAACTAAACAAAATTCATCATATTCAATTCAAAATATCATATATTATCTTCCATGTCCAACTGGTGTCTTCCCTTCATTTCTCAATGCACTCTCTTTTGCATCCTCCTGCATATTCTTCCATTACATCTTGGGAATGGCCATAAGATGATCGTACTTAGGGTTCTTTTTAAATTGACCCCTATATTGATCTCTAAAATATTTCAAACATGTACCGACCCTCAAGGTGATTTCAAACTTGTTGAATAAATCACCAAACTGGTCGACCATATGGTCTATAAGATTCTTTTTCAAATCTTTATTCTGGGAATTCCACCATGTGCGAATGGTGGGTTTGAAGATATCTAGAGCCTTGTCGTAAGGTCCTGTTAAAAATATTGTTTCTTAAAAAATGATATGATAATTAGATTAAAATAATATGAAAAATGTAGGTTTCAATAAAATGGTAGGTGATAGCACTAGAAATCACACTTAGACTACTGTAAGTGCAAGCCTGTTAACCATCAGAATGCGAAGGATAAATGTTTATAAAGGTGGAAAATGGATGGAAAACTCACTAAAGGATGTCTATCACCGATAAATCCATACAATATACACCAACACACAAGGCTTGAATAACTTCAGATCAAGATTTAAGAGATAAAGTGAATAGACGGAAGACTTGACAAGAAATGTGTAATATGCATATCATCTACATCAGGTAAAAATGACACACATATGAAGAAAACTCTCTGAAATAAGAACCTCTTAAAATCAAAGAGAAAATACTCTCATACACTTGCAAACAATATCACAATAGATCCTTTATTGCAATAAAGATACAATCAACCATATGAATCAGTCAATAATCTATTATCAAATCCAGACAACAAAAGATGATACAGAAGCAAGATTAATTTCCATTATTCAAAGTGTCTTAGATCTGGTCCATACAATAAGGAGAAACTTTGTTACAAAACAATATAAAAAATAAGAGTTCTCAGTCACACCATTTGAACCTTCCCTCAGTCTTAGAATGCTCTTTAAATAGCCTAAACTATAACCATTTGTTGGCATAGGGGCAGACCCAGGGTTCAACGCTTAACAACTCACCAACAAAACCCCAACTATCGGCCCTTTCGGCAACACCTATGAAGCAGGCGAAGTCTCACTCGAGGTAGAAGCAATGGGGGTTACATGACACATGTGTCTGTAACCAGGTCGTGACACAGATATGTGATAAGAGCAATTTGTAGAATAGTCTATTAATTCTTAGGAAGTAACATGCATTAGTTTCTTAACTTAATTAACATTGCATGACATAATCAAAGATATATCGGCGTAGTAACAATGAATGATTATATACAATCAACACTTAGCACTTAGAACTTAACATTATAAGTCAAATCTAGCATCCACTTACCCTTAACATAAGTAACACACTTAAGCAACAACAGATCTATCTATTACACATCATAATCAAAGCACTAAGCAGATTCATATTATAAATAACACAACACAAAGCAAACCATGAGACACCAGATATCCGTGGTTCACCCCAAGGTGGGGCTACGTCCACAAACCGCTTTTCCTCTTTATTATTTGCCAAGATCTTACATCCCTTCACTCATGTGCACTGAGCCATAGAGTTGAACTTCGCACAAGACTGGAGGTCCACGCACTAAGCACTAGATCCTCCCTCCAAAACTAGGTCAAATGCACATGGCCAAACTCTATGTTACCACACTTAGAAACTTCAACAAAATCATTGTCGAGCACAAAGCCTCTACCACATCCACCTCTTTTCACAAAATCACTCTTGTTCACACATAAATACTTGCACACTTCACTACTTCTACAATAAATTCTTCTTTATTTATATTTTCAAACCCTTACAATAAGGCCTAAACATGGGCCATAAACATGTTACAAAAACCCTAGAGGACCCTTTACTAAGTCCACATAACCCTAAAAAATGGGTGAGATCTGCTATCTTAGCTTCGCCTGGGCGCTCCTTCTTCGACCAACGTGTTGAAGTCCAAAAGTGGGCCAAAACTGACCAAAGTTTTCCGAAAACTTGGTCGAGGGCCAACATCCATACAATAAGGAGAAACTTTGTTACAAAACAATATAAAAAATAAGAGTTCTCAGTCACACCATTCAAACCTTCCCTCAATCTTACAATTCTCTTTAAATAGCCTAAACTATCATTGTCAGCTTTACAATTCACATTCCAACTTCCTCATAAGATCTTTGTGCCTAAGGGAAGCATAGAAATAAGTGTACATGAGAAAAGAAACAAACTGCTAATAAAAAGGAAGATGTTGGCAACACATGCAACATTCTTTATTGGATGATGATGTGTCCATAAGAGTGGATTTTCTTGATACAAGTGGCCTCCCAAAACACAACTAACCCTCAGAGTGTTGGTACACATCCATCTTGACATTTGGCAGTTGTCTTTCCCTCCAAAATATCCAAAAACTGATTTCGCAGTGCAACAATGGAAACTTTCTTGAAACAACCATTTCACTTTACCAAAGTTTTTAACATCTCAAAATTATACCAAGTGCCCATATATGCTGCAAAAACTTCATTACCTGGATATATGACTGGAGGAAAACACCAAAATTGCTAATTATGGCTTAAAACTCATAGCCATCACCAAAAATGTTGTAAAATGCATGAAACAAGATCGGTGACCAAAAATGATGTTGGTTATGAAGGACTAATGTCTTCATCTATATCTTTTAGTTCTGGAGCTTCTCCTGGTTGCAACCTTGGTGAGCATGTCTAGGTTTCTTTTGGAAAATTCTTCTATGAAAGGCTACAACTCTGCCTTCAATTTTCTGATTTGAGCTTGATGGGATATGTTATGTCTATAGAGATTCCTAAGCTGCATGTGAAGGGGAAGGAATCTTTTAGCCAAGAACCTAGCCTTATCAATGGTCTCATGGTACATGCCCATCAACTCCTTAAGTTTCTTCCTGGAACCCAAGTTCTCTTTTTTCAACTTATCAGCTTGAGCTATTGCTTCCTTGAGTTTCCTCTTGAGCCTCTTGAAGGTGGGATTGTTTTCATGCTGAGGAGTAGTGATATCAACAACTTCAATAGGTTTCTCAGAAGATTTAGATTTACCCTTTTTCTAGGTTGAAGTCTCTGTTGCATCATCCTTCACAAGGACATTTTGCTTGGATGTTGCTCTAGTAAAAGGCCTCTTAGGTTTAACCTTGTTTGCAACAATGGGTGGGGAAAAAAATAGATTTTTCCCTTTTAGTCCTCTTGGTTAGCTTGAGGAAACCTCTATAGGGATAGGATATGCCATTGGTGAATTTTATCTATCTGTAGGTTGTGAATGACCTCTTACTTCTGCTTCATAAGTGGCTATGCCAGCTTTATCACTCATAGTCACCCTTTTCCTCTTGCTAGCCTATGAATTCACAGTGCTCTCAATAGGAGTAGGACTTTGTATCTTGGACTGTGGGGTGGGGGAAACATCTACCTGAAACTATGATGAAGTCAGGAAGGTTTCTCAATTAGTGTTTATCTTCCTCAACTCCTCTATTACTAACATCTTAATAAGGCCAGAGTGAAAAACACTAGTGTCTACTTGCTTTGACTTGGCTTGAACTTTGTCATAAATCTTACCAATGCTTATAAAAAGATAAAATGGAAGGTTCATGGCTTCTTTTTCTGTGAAGTGTAACAATATCCTGATGTGGTATTGGTACACCATGTTAAATCTTCCCTCACATGTGAAATATCTCTGGATAACCCTCATCATCTTATTGAAACATTCAAGCATGCGGCTTCTAGGTACCCCTTTGGACAGTCCTTTTGATACTCTAGCTTAAGGAATTTGTTTGAGAAGGAAGAATTTAGTGCCATAGATTTGAACCATTTCTCTCCACTGTTGGGTATCTTTTTTGCAACAGAGATGGAATGCCTTGAACCATCAAACTATAGCCCCTCTACTTTGGTTTTAGTCCCATTAAAGTTGAGTGAAAACTCTTTGGCTGCCTATGGATGCCCGATCTGCATATTTTGATAGAAATTAATTCAACGTACCCTTTGAAAGGCTTCTCTGAACAAAGGTTCAAAGTTAAGAAGTTGCATATCATAAGGCTCCGTCCTTACAATCTCCCCTCCCTTGTGATTCTTCTTGTATTGTTGACTATCCATAAATGCTACTGGAGGAATGTTTTTATGTAAATTGTTTATGACAGCTAGGTGTGTGAAAATATATAATACATCAATTTAGGGTTTTGATGAAAGAACTATTTTCAAAAGGTTGTCCTTGTACAAATATTTATACACATTGAGGTATGAGATAAAACACTCTTCAAACAGGAGGGGTGAAGGAACAACAACTTATATTTATAAATAAAGGAAGATGAATGAGAATTCTCTACTAAAATAGGGTTTTTATCAGCATAAATATCAGTTGGCAAAATTAATGATGTATACAATTAAATCCTGGTCCTACAGATGATCAACCATGATCTCAGGTTTGATAGGGTTAAAATTCAATGTTTAAGGATAATCTTCAAAAGGATGCAAAAGGCAAGGGTTTCAACAGTCCTAGAACAAAGGGTTCACAATACCTGGTTCACAACACTAGAGAAACCAGTTCACAACACTGAGTAATTTCAGTGGGATAGGAGGCTTCTTAGCAAAGGAAAAGATGCACGAGGTTAAGGTAATAGTCTAGAGTGGTGGACAAGATTCAAAACACCATAGAGATGGATTTGAAGGTTGACAACAAAAGAGTTTGGACAGTTCACAGTGTCGATAGATAAACCAACATAAAACCTTCTCTCAACCTTTAAACAACATGGAGACCGTCAAGGAGTACCTGGTAAACTTGGGTTTGATGTTGATGCATGCAAATTTGAACTGATATGTCAGAAAGTCAGCCAAGCTTCAACAATGCTCTTCAGCCAGTCTGCAACACCAAATTCAAACTCAAATTGCACAGCTCAAGGATACTGTTAGAATATCTGTGACATAATCCATGAAAAGTTGGTTAAACGATGGTGCTAAAAACAATTAAATCCCCTTTGACACTTTCCTTAACTACAATGATGACAAATGAATTCTTGAGGTACTCATGAGTATGCTGTGAACTCTCCTGGTGAGTTGGCAGCGAATAAAATTGACCTTGAATTGACATCTAAATGATTGGATAGTGACAAAGGAAAGATTTTGTACAAGTTGGAGGCATGACATGTCATGGTAATGATGTTAAGATCAAAAGTGTGACTCATAATGACCATTAACCTTGTGATCATAACAAAACTCGTAACATAAGGAATCTATACCAAGGATAAACATAACTTTGCTTATTTAAATCAAAATTAAAGTTATGACCACAACAAGAAGACCTAAAACCTAGGACTTATAAGACCCTATGACTCAAAAACAAAACTAAAGTGATTTTTTTACCCCTACAACTCTATGTGTTAACATCTGGCTCCACAGGGGATGGAGACCTCCTTGTGAGGCTCCAAGAACATGCAATTCCAGCGCCTTATCCATTGGGTTGAGATTCATTATTGAAATAAAATAAAAATAACTAAAGACTGATATTTACAATGAAAGGAAGCCAATCATGGCTTTAGGAGAAGTATTTCTTAAGAAAATTCCCATTGATTGGGCCACCAGAAAATTTAGTATCTTCCAATCTCTGCAATTTACAAGTGTTATTTTCAAAAACTTCAGATACCTTAAAAGGAAAAATCCACAAGGCTTCATATTTACCATGTTTTCCATTATCTTTTCTTTGTGCATCCCATTTGAGTACCAGGTCTCCCAACTGGAAATCTTCTTTATTCACCTTCTTATCAAAAGCTTCTTTGATTTTTTGTTGATGGCTTTGTGCTTTATCAAAGAGTTGTTCCTTGGTTTGTTGTAATTCTACATGTTGGTGCATCCTCCAGATCACGTCATCTGGTTCCCCTTCTTGATATTGAAGAAAATTTGCTACAAGTAAAGCTAGTTGAGTAGGAAAAATATCTTCAGTTCTATAGACCAATTGAAATGGAGTAGTGTCAATTAATCTCTTGGTGGTTACTCTATCTTCCCATGGAGAAAAGTTCAGTTTTGAATCCCATGACTTTTTGTTATCCTCCAACAACTTTCTAATGATGTTTACTAGGCTTTTGTTGGAGGATTCTGCTAATACATTACCTTGAGGGTAGTATGGGGTAGAGTAAATAAGTTGAATCCCAAACTTTTCACAAAACTTCACCAAAGGCTCAACTTTAAAAGATGCAACATTATTAGTAACAATTTTGTTAGGACAACCAAACCTTGATAGAATGTCTTCCAGGAAGCCAATGACTACCTTATGTGTTGCATTTCTTGTGGGAATGACTTCTATCCACTTGTTGAAGTAATCGATAGCAGTCATAATCCAATGATGTTGACCACTTGAAGCTGGATGGATTTCTCCAATGAAGTCTAATCCCCACTGTTGGAAAGGACCAAATACCACTATGGGATTCAGAGGAAAAGATTTGAGCTGTTGTTTTCCTGAAAATTTCTAACATTTATCACAGGTTCTGATATTTGCACACACATCAATAAATAATCTAGGCCATAAGTACCCAACTCTAAGTATTTTGTATGTTGTAGTCCTCCAAAAATGATGACCTCCACATAGGCTATTATGAAAATCAATCATGGTTTGTTTTGCCTCTTCTGGATCCAAGCATCTTAAAAGAACCACTACATGATCGTTCCAATATAGAACATGAACAACAATGCAATACCTAACCACTTTAAGATTTAAAGCCCTCGCTTTATTCTTCTCAAGTCCAGTAGGAGGATGCAATTTTTTCAAGAAATGGATGAGGTCCTTGTACCAACTACATTATGCTAACTTTGGGCTAATATGTGAGTTGTTGCTAGGAATATCAATTTGCTGATTTTCAGAATTAGAATTCATGAAATTTACCCCAAGTGCCTTACAATTTGATTCAGATAACAATCTAGATAAGCCTTGACCTTTCACCAGCTTGGTAGGTTTCATCTCAAGATCAAACTCCAAAACCTTGGCAATCCACTTACTCCTTTTCCCATATATATCAGGTTGAACCAGAATTTATTTTACTTAGCTTGAGGGAACATAAGCAATAATTTTGGAATGAAGAACATATACTCTGAAAGCTTTGAGAGATTTGACCAAATCATAAGCTTGTTTCTACATGATGTCATATATGACTTCAACATCTCTCAAATCTCTTCTAAAAAAATAAATAGGCTGCTCCATTCCATCTGAGTTCTTTTGAAGAAGGACAACAACTAGTGTATCATTTGAAGCAAAAGAAAAGATAATTTTTTTTTTGAGTAATCAGGACTGACAAGAATAGGTGCATCAACCAATGCTTGTTTTATTTTCTCAAAAGAACTCCTAGCTTCTTGTGTCCATTTTAATTCATTCCCTTTTCTCAACATGGATGTGATAAATTTGACCAAATCAACAAAATTGGATATAAATATTATTAAGACATTTATCTTACCAAGGAAGGACTGGATTTATTTCTTGGACCTTGGGAGAGACAGAGTTTTGATAGACTCTACTCTACTTGGGTCAATTTTCACTCCTTCAGTTGAGACAATATGTCCTAGAAACTTACCTTCCTTCATAGCAAAAAGGGACTTCTTGGGATTAAGTGACAACCCATATTTTCTACATTTCACGAACACCTTCTCCAAATGCCGATAATTCTCTTGATCAGATTTTGAAAATATTGTGATATCATCCAAGTAGATCACCACAAACTTATCCTTTTCTCCAATAAAAGAAATATCCATTGCATGCTGGAAAGTTTCCCCTGCATTCATGAGACCAAAGGGCATCTTGGCATACATAAATGTACCCCAAGGAGTGGTGAATGTTGTCTTATTCTTGTCTTTAGGTAATACATAAATCTGATTGTAGCCTGAAAATCCATCAATCATGGACATCCTTGTTGAGCTTGTCACCCTTTGCAAAATATCCTCCATCTTAGGCAAGGGGTAATTATCTTTCTTGGAACACGTGTTTAAATTTCTGAAATCAACACAAAGTCTAATTTCACCATTCTTTTTCCTAAATGGGAATAGATTAGCTATCCACTCAGAATACCTCAAAGGTATAATGATCTAAGCATCAAGCAATTTTTTGACCTCCTTCTCCATAATGGGCAACAACATAGGATTGATCTGCCTTAGTTTCTGTCTAAATGGTTTGGTATCATCCTTCAAGGGTATTCTATGCTCAATAATGCTTGTATCATAAGTTTGTAAATCCTCATACTTCCATGCAAATACATCAACAAATTCCTTTAATAGTTTGATATACTCAACCCTTTGTTTTTCTGACAGATTACTAGAAAGTTTGACATACTTGGGATCTTCATCGGTACCTAGATTGCACTCTGTCAGATCAACATTTTCTTTTGAACCTCTCACTTTCACATCCACATCATTGTTATTAAATAATCTCTCCAAGGGGACTAATCCTTTGGGAATATGATTGCTAGGCAACTGAACAATCTTGTGGTCTGCAATCTTGTTCAGGAATTTATCAGCATGAGGACTTTCTCATCATCTAGGTCTTATCAATGTGAAGAGCAGAAAATTCCTTTATTGTTTCTAGGAATCTCTTTATTTCAAGATCATATTCAAAAACCTTCCATTGTTTGACATTTTTAGGTATAGAATGCCTATACTTCACCTCAACATCATACTTGAGTTTAGGAGGTAGTGGGATTTTAAAGTTACTAGCATAAACAACTAGTGAATCAATTAATGTATTATCTTCTATGGGAACAAAGGATATGTTGAAAGTTAGGAAGAAATTGTCAATAGGATCATATATCTCATTCATGTAATTCCTTAGTCTTGGATGCTTTGCTTGATATATATTTCTGACTTGATGCACCATCATCTCTGCATCTTCAAAAACTGATAATTCTTCAATTTTCATATCTTTAGTAGCCCTTAGCCCCAAAACTATGGCCTCATATTCTGCAATGTTGTTTGTGGTTTCAAATTCCAATTTGAAAGACAAAGTTATGACTTCTTGAGAGGGATAAACAAGCACAACTCCAACATCGATGCTATCTTTAGAAGATGTCCCATCAAAATACATTTTCCAAGTTTGAGCACCTTGTCTAACTGTTTAACATGTTGTTGGTGATTTCTTTCTAATTTCCAGTGGTGAGTGAGGAAGATCAGTAAGCTGCATAATGCTAGATCCCAAATCAATGTCAACAACATAAATATGATGGTTTGTGGGATTACCTTCATCACTAATAATGTAAGCCAATTGTGCTTCTCTGTAGAACCTTCTGTGTTCACCCCCAAAGACTGGTATTGTGGCATAAGAGAGATCCATCTGCAATGTCCCTCCCAACCTTTTAATCCATGATTTGGACAATAACATCCAAAACTTAGGGGGGACATATGCAACTACATTATCCATAACTAGACTCTTCATGGGTAGTTGAAAGAGAGTGACAACCAAATCTTTAATGACCCCAAGGCATTTCACCTTTCTTGAGTCAAAGGAATATAGATCATGATATGCTTTGGTGATTTGCAGAACCAGTTCATCCATGGCAGACTTAGGCATTAAGTTATAAGATGCACCTAATTCCATAAGGAAATTGTGAAAGATTTTATCATGTACATTCAATGAGGTGTAAAAAGGAGGAGAGGAGTCATCTCTATCTTCTACTAGGGGCCCCAATATAACTACAGGTTTTTCATCTTGCAAATTAACTGAGTCTATTGAATGGGAAGAAAATTCAGCCCACAACATTTTAGAAATGGACTTATTGAAATCTTCATTCTTTATCAACTCTAGGAATGAGACTGGAATTTTTATTTTCTCGATTTCATTCTCAAAATTAAAAGAAGATGGGGATTTCAAAATTTCTTTGGTCTCTTGAACATGATCTTTAATCAAAGGCTGACTATTTTGTTCCTCATTTTCTTTATTTGGTGTACCCATTGTTTTAGTAGAAGTTTCTGATTTTTTGGGCTTATTATATGTACTAGGCTTTCCCTCTTTTTGTTTTGACCTCAAATTCTACTTGTTATGAGTTTCATTTTCTTTCTCTCCCTTACTTAACTCATTTAGCTAATTGTTCATTAGAGACTCTTCATAAGTAGATTGAGTTAGATGAGGGGAAGTAGATGTGCCCCCTAAACAATGAATTTAATGATCTGTTTACTCATTCTCTCCTTCTTCATCATAAACCAAATTATTTTGGAGAGGTTTTTGAACCTTTTGATCCTCTCAATTTCTCTGATCTCTTTGAATAATTTGAGGTGCATTGCTTTGTCTTCTGAAATTGTTTCTATTTCCAAAACGTTGTGTGTTTCTATTTTCTTATCTCCTTTCAAGTTTTAGTTTTTCCATTTCTACAGAAAGTGACTTGACTAACTTAGTCAATTCATCAACCAGAGGGTTAGTTCCTGAAGCATCACAATTTGAAGCTTCTTCTTTTTGTTTCCTTCTATCCCTATCAGACTTGCCTCTTAATTTATTTGTTGCCAATATGTTTGATTCCACCTCTAGAGAAGAATCTTGCATATGGGCTAATGAATTAGACCTTCTCTCTCTCAATAGAAGAAAAAATTCAGGGTCAAAGGCACTAGCATAGCTTATTTTGGCAGAAGTTTCAGTAGGCTTGATCTCAGTAGGGTTTTATTATACATTTTGTTGAACCTTGCTGAAAAGTTTGATACTGATTCACCTTCTTTTCTTTTGAGAGCCCCAAATTCCGTGATATAATATAAAAGTCTTTCTTGTCACCCCAATGCCTTAAAAAGGCATCATCTAGGGCTTCAATCCCAACAATTGACCCAGGGAATAAAATCCTAAACCATTTTTTGGCTTCTCCATCAAGACTATGTACAAAAACCCTCATCCAAACATCCTCATTCTCAATATTCAGATTATCAACATAGCTATAAAATGTTGCAAGGTGTTCTTATGCAGTGATATCTTCTTATCTTGAGAACTTGGGCATAAACTTTAGGTAATATCCTATTGGGAGAGCATTCATAGGTTGAGGGAGCACTAGAGGGGCATACCTAGCAACCATAATGAAATCCATTCTATTCTGAGGAGGATTATCCCCTACCATCTGATTAGGAAAAGGAGGATTCTGAATTCTAGGAGAAGTAGGAGGTGATTTGATAGGTAGAAGTGAAGTCTGTATAACAAGTATTTTAGGAAAAGGGAGAGTATAAGATGGAAGATTTTCAGACTTAACAGAAAGTGGCTAGGTCTTGGATGAGGATGGGGGAAATTCAAGAGGGATTGAGGTCCCTTCTTCTTTGGTTACAAAACATTTAAAAGAATGGGGAGAAGGAGAACCTAAGAGAGGAAAATCTTCCAAACTCTCAAGCCTAAACCAATTTACAACTTCAGGGGATGCAAGAAAATCAAAATTTTCTTCTTTCAACTCAGGAGAAAAAGACGAATATTCTACAAGAAAATCTCCTAGTTTTGAATTTACAGGAGTTTCCACAATAGGAAATGAGAAACATGAGTAACAACAACTGGTGTATGGAAATCGGAGTTAGGTAAATTTCTAGAAGTACCTGAGGATTTGGAAGAGGAAGCTCCTTGCAAAACTTTTCCCTTCTTTAAGATCTTTTCTGCATTAGGTTCAGGTGCAGTCAAAGGTGACTGTGGATTTGACCTTGTGAGTCTACCTTTGGGAGCCATAACTAAACTTTGGAGTCTCCAGGTGCAATATGCCCTCTTTTGTTTATTGATTACCGTGCACCATCAAAATCAATATTTCCTCTGCATACAACCAAGGAAAAATCTTCAATTCGTTCCTCGACTACAACACCAAAAATGTTAGCACTAGAAGTCACACTTAGAATGCTGTAAGTGCAAGCCTAGTACCCATCAGAATGTGAAGGATAAATGTTTATAAAGGTGGACAATGGATGGAAAACTCACTAAAGTATGTCTATCACAGATAACTCCATACAATATACACCAACAAACAAGGCCTTGAATAACTTCAGATCAAGAATTAAGAGATAAAGTGAATAGATGGAAGACTTGAAAAGAAATGTGTAATATGCATAACATCTATATCAAGTAAAACTGACAGACATATGAAGAAAAATCTATGAAATAAGAACCTCTTAAAATCAAAGAGAAAATACTCTAATACACTTGTAAACAATATCACAATAGATCCTTTATTACAATAAAGATACAATCAAACATATGAATCATTCAATAGACTGTTATCAAATCCAGACAACAAAATATGATAAATAAGTAAGACTAATTTCCATTGTTCAAAGTGTCTTAGATCTGGTCCATACAATAAGGAGAAACTCTGTTACAAAACAATATAAAAAATAAGAGTTCTCAGTCACACCATTCGAACCTTCCCTCATTATTGCAATGCTCTTTAAATAGCCTAAATTATCATTTCCAGCTTTATAATTCACATTCCAACTTCCTCATAGGATCCGTGTTCCCAAGGGAAGCATGGCAACATGTGTACACCATAAAAGAAACAAATTGCTAATAAAAAGGAAGATGTTGGCAACATATGCAACATTCTTTATTGGATGATGATGTGTCCATAAGAGTGGATTTTCTTAAGACAGGTGGCATCCCAAAATGCAACTAACCCTCAGAGTGATGGTACACATTCATCTTGACATCTGGCAGTTGTATTTCCCTCCAAAATATTCAAAAACTAACTTAGCAGCGTAGCACTGCAAACTGTCCTGAAACAACCAATTCACAATGCCAAGTGCTGTAAACTTTCCTGTAGTGGTTTGTTTCACTTTACCAAGGTTTTTAACATCTCAAAATTATACCAAGTGACCAGATTTGCTGCAAAAACTTCATTACTTGGATATATGACTGGAGGAAAACACCAAAATTGCTAATTATGCTTTAAAACTCATAGCCATCACAAAAAAATGTTGTAAAATGCATGAAACAGGAACTCTAACAAAAAATGGTGCTGGTTATGGAGGCTCAATGTCTTGATCTTTATGTTTTAGTTATGGAGCTTCTCCTGGTTGCAATTTTGGCGAGCATGTCTAGGTTTCTTTTGGCTAACTCTTCTTTGAAAGGTTGCATCTTTGCCTTCAATTTTTTGATTTGAGCTTGATGGGATCTGTTCTATATATAGATATTCCTAAGATGCTTGTGAAGGGGCATGCATATTTTAGCCAAGAACCTGGCCTCATCAATGGTCTCATGTTACATTCCCATCAACTCCTTAAGTTTCTTCCTAGAACCCAAGTGATTTTTTTTCAACTTATCAACTTCAACTCTTACTTCCTTGAGTTGCCTCTTGAGCTTCTTGAAGGTTGGATTGCTTTCATGTTGAAGAGTACTGATATCAAAAACTTCAATAGGCTGCTCAAAAGATTTATATTTACTATTTTTTTGAGCTGAAGTCTTTGTTTCATCATCCTTCACAAGGACATTTTTCTTGGTTGCTACTCTAGTAAAAGGCCTCCTAGGTTTAACCTTGTTTGCAACAATGGGTGGGGAAAAAAACAACTTTTTCCCTTTTAAGCCTCTTGGTTTGCTTAAGGGAACCTCCATAGGGATAAGACTTGCCATTGGATAATTTTCTCTATCTATAGGTTGTGAAGGACCTCCTACTTCTGCTTCATATGTGGTTCTGTCAACTTTATCACTCATAGTCACCCTTTTCCTCTTGCTAGCCTCTAAATTCACAATCCTCTCAACAAGAGTAGGAGTTTGTATCTTGGACTGTGGGGTGTGGGAAACATCTAACTAAAACTATGATGAAGTCAGGAAGGTTTCCCAATCAATGTTTGTCTTCCTCAACTCCTCTATTACTAACATCTTAATAAAGCCAGAGTGAAAGACACTAGTATCTACTTTCTTTGACTTGGCTTGAACTCTGTCAGACATCTTACCAATGCTTCTAAAAAGATAAAATGGAAGGCTCATGGCTTCTTTTCATATGAACTGTAACAACAACTTGATGTGGTATTGGTACACCATGTTAAACATTCCCTCACATGTGAAATATCTCTGGATAACCCTCAACATATTATCAAAACATTCAAGCATGTGGCTTCTAGGTACCCCTTTGTACAAGTTCTCCTCCTAATACTTTGTCTTAAAGAATTCCTTTGAGAATGAAGAATTTAATGCCATAGATTTGAACCATTTATCTCCACTGTTGGATATCTCTATTGCAATAGATATGGAATTCTCTGAAACATCAAACTCTAGCCTCCCTACTTTTGTTTTAGTCCCATTAAAGTTGAGTGCAAACTCTTTGGCCACCTCTGGATGCCCCCTCTTCATCTTTTGATAGAAATTAATGAAACCTACCCTCTGAAAGGATTCTCTGAACAAAGTTTCAGAGTTAAGAAGTTGCATATCATAAGGTTCTGTCCTTACAATATCCCCTCCCTTGTGAGTATTCTCGTGTTGTTGACTATCCATAACTATTGTTGGAAGAATGATGTTCAAAAAGGATGACCTTGTACAGATCTTTATACACATTGAGGTATGATATGAAACACTCTTTAAATAGGATGGGTGAAGGAACAACAACTGAGATTTATAAATAAAGGAAGACGAATGAGAATTCTCTGCTAAAACAGGGTTTTCATCAACATAAATATCAGTTGGCAGCAATAATTATGTATAGAATTAAATCATGGTCCTACAAATGATCAACCATTGTCTTAGGTTTGATAGGGGTAAAATTCAATGTTTAAGGCTAATCTTGAAAAGGATGCATAAGGTGAGGGTTTCAATAGTCCCAGAACAAAGGGTTCACAACGCGAGAGCAACCAGTTCACAATGCTGAGGAATTTCAGTGGGACAGGAGGCTTCTTAGTAGAGGAAAAGATGCATGAGTTCAAGGTAATGTTCTGGAGTGGTGGACAGTATTCAAAATTCCATGGAGATGGAGTTGAAGGATGGAAACAAAGGAGTTTGGACGGTTCACATCGTCGATAAATAAACCAACATAAAACCTTCTCTTAACCTTTAAACACATGGAGACTGTTAAGGAGTACTTGGTAAACCTAGGTTTGGTGTTGATGCCCATGAATTTGAATCTATATGTCAGCAAGTCATCCAAGATTCAACGATCCTCTTCAGCCAGTCTGCAGTGCCTGGTTCGCAACACCAAATTCAAACTCAAATTGTGCAGCTTGAGGAGATTGTTAGAAAATCAGTGACATAATCCCTGAAAAGTTGGTTAAAATATGGTGTTGAAAACAATGAAATCCCCTTTGACACGTTCCTTAACAACAATGATGACAAATGAATGCTTGAGGTACTCATGAGTACGTTGTGAACTCTCTTGGTGAGTTGGCAACAAATAAAACTGACCTTGAATTGACATCTAAACGATTGGATAATGACAAAGGAAATCTTATGTACAACTTGGAGGCATGACATGTCATGATAATGATGTTAAGATCAAAAGTGTGACTCATAAGGACCATTAACCTTGTGATCATGAAAACAATCATGGCACGAGGACTCTAAACCAAGGCTAAACATAAATTTTCTTATTTAAATCAAAATTAAAGTTATGACCACAACAAGAAGACCTAAAACCTAGGACTTATAAGACCCTATGACTCCAAAACAAAACTAAAGTGATTTTTTGACCCCTACAACTCTATGTGTTAACAGTAGGAACTATTTAACATATTCAAAAATAGATGGGATTTGTTGTATCTTCAAGGCAACCAAGTTTTTTTCCACCAAATAGCTGATGGAGTCTGTTCCCGATATTTGAACATGTGTTTCCCCAGGATAAAAATGCTCTGGAAGTGTAGAACCAATATTCTCTTGAGATTCTCCATATAGAACCTCACGTGCACGATCTAGCATGTGTGGTGGGGGCATCTCATGGGCCCTAGGATTTTCAGTGTTCCGAGCCACACACAGAAAGGAAAATAGCCTCACAGGTATGTGGCTCATGTTAGGATATTGTGGGGTTTGTGCATCACTTCCACCAGGAGCGTCCCCATGACCAGGCTATCCCGTTGGATCCAAAATTTCCTATAGAAATAAAATGTTAGAGTATTTCTCATATAACAATATCATAAAAAATTTCATAAATCATTGTATGTCAGAAATAATATTTTTTAAATTGCATTTACCTAAAACAATTCTATATCCTACCTTAATTTTTTTTTCCTTTATTTTCCCTCCTCTGTAAGTGGCTTAGACCTAGCCAATTCAATGTATTCCTTATTTTCCTTTCTCAAGGCATTTCAAATTGTTTCCGGCGGGTTGATGGAATCATATATTTCATTCCACACATCATCATTATTTAACAATGTGCTCATCTACATCAACAAATAAACATGTTAATTCAATTATTGTAAGCAAGAATTGATATGAAAATAATTTCTATACATAATGCAAACTAGTTGGTGCCTTCCCACGGTCACCCTACCACATTATAAGATGCATGCCAATTTATAATGTTAGAAAATAATCTAGGAAGCATGATCTATTAAAATGTATGTTAAAGATATAAAAATGAAAACATTAGTTACAAGTTTGGTATACTGGTAGAATATATTTACCCCCATAATAATAGTGCTTCCATCAATTCGATTCAAATCGTAATCGATCAACAACTCTTCCCCTGCAGCTATTGCTTTCACTACACATATGAATATTTTATTTCGTTCACGCCCCTCAAATATACAATTGGTTTGCTTTCTTGTTGTCCAAAGTCTTGTACTGTTAATCATCCCTGCAATATTTCCCGACACCTTTGGCCTTCCATCAATATACATCGTCGCTCCTTTATTGTGATCATTGTCTTTTAGCTGTATATAATTTGCAATGACTGCATATCTTCGCATACTTGGCATATATCGGACCATCCTCAATCGATCTCCATAGTTGTAGCATGGTTCAATATACTCCATCAAATCAACAAGTCCTCCATATTTCACCTTTATGCCATCCATGGAGAATAGACCCAGACCATGTATGGACGACAAAGCAATGTGATAAATCCTCTCATTGACACATAAGTCAGTGTCCAACTAAGGAAGTTCATGGGTACCCATGGTCTCACTAGATGTTTGTAACTCAAAGGTACCTCAACATCACCTATGCTCTCATCATCATAAGAACATGAACCTCCTTCAACAAGAAATAATTCCATGCACCTACAAAATTTTCATTTGACCTTTTCACCTCTAGTTGATCTCGCCCTGTTAGATGTATTGGACATAACACTTTCCACCCTTCCGCCATAAATTCCCTCACTCGAGGATGATAGGTATAACAGGTACATGTTCAATTGTACCTACACTCCATCAAATAAGAAAATGTAGTTAGCGACGATATGATTGAATTTATCCTTATCGTCAAAATATTTGTCGAATTTTGACCCCACATGTAGTACTGAACTAACCAAGTATGATTTTTTAGTAACCTTTTAGAGGGAGAGTAGATTTTATTAGTTTGGAATATCCAAAAAACGATATATGTCTACAACCTAAGTTAATAGCTACTTCTAATCCTGAAATCAAAGCTTCAAATTCAACTACATTATTTTTACAAGGAAAGTTTAGACAATAAGCAAAATGGTATAATTTTCCTAATGGAAACCACTTCCTTTACCTAAATAGACATTGTGAAAATGCATGTTCCAAACATGATCATAATAATCACATGTGAACATTGGGCTTGACATGATTCACACTTTTTTCTTTGGTGAATATGGAATAAGTGTCAAAATAGGACTTAGATGGAATAAGTGTCGAAATAGGACTTAGATGGAACAAGGTTTCATACTAAAGGTGGGGCTTTCAAGTTGCACCCGTAAATAAGTATATGGGGTGGTAATCTCCACTAATGGTTCTTGAAAGGAAAAATGAATCTTTTAGAAGGCCTCTTTGGTTTTATTGAAGATCACGATCTTGGTTTTACAAATATCAACTATTAATTGATGAAGATCATAGAATTAGGCCAAAGCATTAAGTTGGCTTTGTACACCCTCTAGAATGGACGTCAACAATACCACATCATTTTGAGACAAAAAGAGTGAAACCAAGATCCAATGAAGTAGGCATATGTCATTGCCTCAAGTAAAATCACCAATGAATTGGTTCAATCTCATCAATGTAGACCTAGAAGAGGATTAGGGAGAGAGGATGCCCCTATTTGTCACCAACAATGCTCCCAATATTTTTTGAAATCCCATAAGAATTTTAGAAAAAATCCACCATTGCCTCAAAAAATTGCATCACAACAGAAACAACGAAGTAAGTTACATTCAGGGCACAAATATTCTCAATGAATAAGTCTCTAGGAATAATGTCAAATGTTTTCCAAAAGTAAGAGAAGCAACAATAGACCTTTGAGGATCTTTGTCTAGCCTTCTCAATAATAGCATTTATGGTGCATATGTGATCGATGGTATGTAGTTCCTCTTGTCAAACTGGACATATCCTATAGTTCTGAAACCATTCCTCTCAAATTTTTCAGATAGGTAAATATCAATAGTTGTTGCATATAATTTAGTGAACAGATGATTAACCATGATTGTCATGTAATTATTAGGATCCAGAGCATCGCTTGATTTGTGAATGGTGTGAATGAGATGGAGGAACAGGAAAGGGGAAAACTTGGAAAAATAACCTCATTGAAAAGGATAGAAAATGGTGATGTAAGGGTCCTATTCCATATTTGATAAATTCTGGTTGAAGACTCTCAAGATCAATGACTTTACTAGTTCAAAGTTGTCGTAGTTTCTCCAAATAAAACTAGGGGTGAAAAAATGATGAATGGAAGGGGGAGAGGAGACATGAATGGGGGAATGACTTGAAATTTGATAGAGAGAGGAGGTACAGGTGCATCATGTGTGGGGTCTTTGTTTTAGATACAAATTATTCTCATTGTATCATATTTCTTGTGAGGCCTTTGCTTGATAATTCATGAGGTTTTGTACAAGAGCCATCTCATCACTTGGGTTCGTTGTTGGATTCACTTCTTGTTGCCTGCTTAAAATAATAAACATATATTTTTACACCATATGTGGTTGCATGCAAATAACTTACAACAAAAGGCATTGCAAATTGGTAATAGTCTTTGAGGAACTATTTGGTGGATTGTAGATTATTCAAGAAGAGTTCATTTCAAGTAACAAGTAATATGAATTGGTGGCTTTTAGTGACATATGAATCTTTTGAATGCTCCTCCTCATTCAAATATGGTAAGTGAATTTAAATCTGAAATAAAGGAGACATTATTCTTTGATGACCCTTTTCCCAATTCAAGGATCAACCCAAATATCCAAAAGATCAGATTAGGCATTGAGAGATTGTTCCACATATTCGAATGTGGAAAGATGTACACATTAAGTTCATTCAAAGGGAACTGTGATGACAATATTGTGTGGTTTAATAGAGTATAGATGTTACACCAGGGAACTTAACCCATGACCAACATGACAATTCCAAGTCACTCCTTCTATGCCAAATACCTAAATTACAATCTGTGGATTTTAATTGAACCCCTTGCCTGACACTCTATGTAGCAAGTCCTATGAAGACATTTTGAAAGTCAACAGTTTTGTTGGCTTTCCCTTATAATATGTCTAGTTAAATCTGGAATAGCCATTGTATATAGTAGTTTTCTTTTAAACTAAAAGATCAAGTGACATTATCATGGTACCTCATTGTCTATCTTTGTGACATTACTCAACAAGAGAGGCACATCTTTTAGATAATCCTTGTAAGGGTTTATTTCACTTATGAATTATGAAAGACACATTGATCATTGAAACTTAGGTATGGAATCCATTTGAAGTGATTTTTTTTTTTTTTTTTTATAGATCATTCATGCAACTTTAAAAGAGTAATGAGCAAATTTTCAACCCTTTTGCTATTATTCACTACAAATGAAAAACATCTAGTATATTATGTTATCAATTTAGATGCTTATTAAACCGGGCCTCATGAAAATTGAAATAAGCTAACAGTGAATAGGCTTGAGTATGAAATTCATATTTTATCCCAAACAATGTTTAGATAGCATTATTTCGAAGAAGATTAGAGTAGTACAAAAGTGGAACTGAGACCTGAAACTCATAGCCGGTCACTTGAACAAATTGTTCTTTTTTCTTATGACTGCACATGCGTTCTTGGTATTTTACAAGTCCGAAACTTTGTTTTTATATACTATATTTATCCCTGTGTTAAGATTTATTTTGAATCTTTTGACACAAACAATATCTTATATTGCCCTGTCAGCAATTAATTCCACGCAGTAGATGAATATTAACGAGTGAGGTGTATTATTATTTATGTTTCTATTACACTCACGTTGAAATATCACAAGAAATAAATCCAGGGAACTAGATTGAGATGACATTTCTGAATTTGCAATAAAATTGGTCAATTGAAATTTCCACAGCTATTTCCAAATTTAATTAGCGGTGGAGAATAAATATATCATTGTGGGTTGGATCCCATACATCCATCACAAACAATGGGCTCCCACTCATCGTTACACTATTGTAACTTAAGAGATTCTGTTTCTCTAAGATAGCAATGACAAGCAACACACATTTGTCTCCCTAAGGTGGAGATAGAGGAGGATAACTATAGTGCCTTTCTCTTTGTTCATGAGAAACTCCACCAACATTACAATGAGACCCCTCTTTCATTGCAATTGATAAGAACATATTGGGGCCAAATATAATTGGAAGGTGGCTCCTTTCTTAGAGTGTAAGGAGTCCCACTAAAGAAATCTTGTAAGGCACAAATTTTCCATGTTGATCTTCACCTTATGGATTTGCACTATATTATACAAATAAAGGTTTGAGCATACTAATGAGTCATCATACTAGGTATTATAGTTTATTGTGTTGAACTTTTTTAAGTAGAGCTTTGTTCTTTTTTTTCCAAATAAAGAAGAGAACCTATGTTTTAATGAGTTGCCATGTTTCATTGAATTTGATATCCCAAACAATTTTCTTTTTGAAGATGGTAAATTTCGAGGAAACAATAATTGAATAACTAGTTCTATAACTTAGATACTTAATCTTAAGAAAATTTAACAAATTCACACAACAAAAAAAAGTATTTAAAAGTTTGGTTTCTCCCATAAATGGGGTGTTTCAACTAGGCCACCCTAAAATGCATGATTTTCTTAATTCGATCCAAACACCTAAGAATCAATGACCATGAAAAGAAAACATTATTTAGATCAATTCTAAAATTCCATGCATTTCAAAGCTTGAAGAGACAAGTTTTTTGTTTCAATTTGAGCCTTGACAACTTCTTCAATCTAGCATCTAAGACATGCTTTTGGAACAACCATTTATATTCATCAACGAGCCTATTTTTTTCAAATTCCTTTATTCCAATCCATATCTAATCTTGAGACCAAGCTATATGAGATTATACACCAAGATTGATCAAAATATTATCAGCAACCAATTCCTTTATACATTCCAAAAGTAACCTACATGTGTTAGCAAAGCAAGACTTCGTGTTTGAATATAGCCATGGAAACAAATTACCACTTATGTTGTTGATGCTTGTTTTAAAAAAGGAAAAGGGTTGAGAATCATGCATTCTTACACAAAACAATACCATTATGAGAGTAGAATAATAACAACTACCAAATAGAATTAATGCTCATTAAAAGGATAGGACTGACTTGAATGAGTCACCTTTCAAGATAACTTTTCTCTTAATGGCCTCCTAGGCTCTCCATATGCTTTTGGACACAAGTGAATTTAATATTTAAACGAGTTGGAGGAATAATCTAAGTCTAGAGATGGAAGCCCTTCCTTGTGTTTTTTCCAAGTGATATACCATAGGAAATGCATTATTTAATTAAATTTTCCATGCTTCCTTTCCTTCTATAGCTTAGGTAATCCAAATTGCATAAAGAGCCCAGGTTTTGTGTGAGTATTGGTTATGCATGCCCCCGATTCTCTAAAAATGCAACATATATTTCAATTTACCATGTGGAAGTATTTAACCCCATTAATGTTTACCTAGAAGAAATAAAATAGGCTTTTTTCTAGTCTATACGCGGGCCACAATTATACAACTTGTGTATATGCAGGTTGCTCCATTACGGCCCACATACATCAGGTTTTGTGCTCAAAAATTAAAAAATATGTCATGTTTCTATGCCATGGCACAAGATCCATGATCCTTGACCTTCCATATACTGGAAACGCTCCGAATCGACCCTTCAATTCCATTTTAAGGCTATAAATTGAGACATATACAAGCCTTGAAGAGAGATTCATCATTGAGAGAAAAGACAGTCTAGAGAAATTTCACCTCATAATGAGTCTGCATCCCTTTGTCCTTGAAAGTATGAACTTATTGTGTGTTCATCCCCCAAGGTCTTCCTATCTTGAGAAGGAGAAAATCAATTACTCATACTACTTGTGAGCTTGCCTTTGTGGAGGATTGAAGTGGTAAATACCCAGCTGGAGAGACTTAGTTTCTCGGTTATGATATGTGTCGTTACAGAAGAGTTGTGTGAACTCTACGTCTAATAGTAGGGTGATAGTCTGTCTGAAAACTGTGGTAAACACTGTGGACCAAGTTGTGACTAGTGTGTGTCCTGTGATCCGTTTATCCACCCTGCAAATCCAAATTGGAGTTAAATTGTTGGGTTGTTGTCTTCTGGGAAACCTGAGGTTTCTGTGTATTCTTTGTGCCGTGGGTGTGTGACCTATGTGCAACACCCTCTCTAGGTGAGAGAGGTAGTTGTAGTGGAATAAACAGGTGGACAGGTCTGTGAGCGACTCTCTCAAGGTGAGAGAGTGCGCAAAGGAAGGAGAGAGCTCTTGGAAGGAGCCCTGTAGCTGCCACAGAGCTCGGAGATTTCTGGTCCGATCTGTTGCTGAAGCCCAAGACAAGGGAGGTTAGCAACCGAAGGACTGTCTAGATGACAGTGAAGGTGTATACTCCTGGGGTGGGACAAGCATGTGGGGAAGGAGAGTCTATGAGTAGTGGGCATAAGTGGATCCTGGGAGAGAATCCTCCCTCTTTTACTGTGTGTCTTCCTATAAACCCTGCCTAACCTAGGATTCCTTGCTCGGTGGAGCTTAGTCCCAGCTCGGTGGTGGCATACTTCTGAGAGGGATGATCAACGCGGTCTGAGGCTGGGAGGTTCGTGGAAGGTTTGCACGCAGTTGGCAGTGTGTGACAGTTTCAAAGATAAGTGTTACTATGCTTTGTAATTCTATAATTAATCAAATTTCATACCTGTGATTCTTGCAATGTTATCATGGTTTCTGTTGTGCATATGGATTGTTGTTAATGTGCTTGATGTTGTGAATTAGCAGTTATCATGTGCTTACTCTGTGAATTATTATGCATGTTTTATATATATAAGTATGAGAATGTTGTTTTCCGCACAGTAGTGTTTGCCTAGCCGTGGGGTTGACGGTCAGGGATGTTATAGTGTGGTATCAGAGCCATAGTTTCAATGTTGATACTTATTGGGTTGGTTAAGTGGTCTTTAGACCCAATGTATCGAGTGAAATTGAATTTGGAAGAACCAATTTCGAACCCTAAAATGTCTCTGAGTGCCAAGGAGTTACTTGGTTGTATTAAAAATCTCAAGAGGAGTAGTGATAAATTAAACTGCAGCCGGCATGGTATTTTACTACATGAAGTGTTGGATCCGTTGGATTTGATCGGGAGGAAAAGAGATCCCTTATTACTGTTAGATCCAGAGAAGGTGCTAAAAGGATATCCGAGAATCCTTTCGGAAGTTTGGTAGTTAGGATTTGGAGAGGGAAGTGAGGGTGAGAAACTCTGGGACCGAAACCCTGAAATCCCAAAAATATATACACCAAAGATCTGGGAAAAGATCTTGACCGTTGGATCAAGCAGAGAAGTAAATCATGATTTCGCGACTTCGGCTTTGGGATAAGCAAGTTGTGATGATGCACAAACCCCAAAACCCAAAGTCACAAAAAGAAAGGTGGAAGTGGTGGGACCCTTTGACGTCGTTGAAGGTGACGTGGACCTTCTTAGACTGGCCACGTGCCACCACCATAGTTGGTCACATATGTAGTACATGGGCCCAAGTAGTAGAGTTGTCGGGGGTTGGAGAGGGAAGAAAGTGGGGAGCGTTGAGACACAAAACCCTGAAACCCGAAACCCCGAAAACTTCAAAGACAAAAAAATCGCAGCGGATTCTAATCGTTGGATGTGGGGTAAACGTGGACCGTTGATCCACCCGATTTCGCGAATTTGGTAATCGAAAATCCAAGAGATAGTTGTGTGTGCCTTAAAACTCTTCGAATGCCGAAAGCCCGAGTAGCACCTAGTATATTTAGCGCTTGGTCAAGACCCTTGGTCATGTGGGGTAGGGACTAAGAAAGAGGGGGATATCACCCCGAAAGTTACAGAGCTGAACAAGAGCTCAGAAAATTCATGAACTCTGAGCGTTTTAGAGTTGTTTGGAAATGCGAATGTTTTAAAATTGTTTATGAATGATGAGGGAATTGTTAAGAAACGAAGACCTGACAATTTCAGTTCTCTGCACGTTGTGATTATAGAAGTTTGGCGAATGCCAGTGCCGATTAGAATTGCCTCGGAGTGTAAATAAATGGAAGAGGCGTGGATTACTTCCAGACCAGAGAACGAAAGAGAAGGAATGAACGTTTCCTTGGGAGTTGAAGGAACGAACACCAATGGACAAGGAAGGGAGATGGATAAGGAAGGGCATATGATGAAAATCATTGAAAGATTACAGAAGGATGCTCAGGCTCACCGAGATGATAGCCGAAAGCTCATGAAAAACAGGGATAAACAGGGAGAATTCAACTTAAGGTTGTTAAAGGGTCTGGAAAGAATCGAAAAGAGATTGGAAAAAGAAAGTAACTCAAGCAAAATAGGGAGTCACAGGACACCTAAGGGGAAAAGAAGATCAAGGAGGGTTAGCAGACATCGTTGTCGCTCCCCAAAGCATTCTGATAAGGAAACACATAGTAATTCTATCTCATCCCCTACCAAAGCACATGAGATCTAGGATGGATGAATTGAAGGGGGAAATGACCAAGATAAAGCCTCCAACGTTTGATGGAGAGCATAAGAAGGAGGAAGATGTCGAAACTTGGTTACTTGGTATGAGGAAATACTTTCAACTATAGAATTATTCCTCTCATGGAGTGGGCATGATTTCCATGTATCAACTGAAGGGAAAGGCATCCATGTGGTGGGATCAACTTGTGTAGGTACAACACATCAGAGAAAAATACATCACATGGAAAGAATTCAAGAGGTATTTCGAGAGGAAATACATAACTAAAAGATATTATGACAGAAAGATGAAAGCGTTCTTTGAACTCAAGTTGGACAATAGGACCATTGATGAGTATGAATGATTTTTTTTGGAATTACTGAAGTATGTTCCGTTCATCAAAGATGAGTCTGTCAAGATTCAAAGGTACCTGAGTGGATTACCGCCTCCTATTAGGAATAAGATTCAGTATGATGAACCAAAGACTATGGAAGAAACAATAAGGAGAGCGAAGTCCTTATTTGAACAACAAAGATAAAATCCTACCTTTCGGAAGGCTTGGGATGACTAGAAAAAGTCCAATAAAGAACAGAGGCAGAAGGGAAATAAACCACCCTTTTTCAGAAACAGTCCTTAAGGACACCATTTTTTAGAGAGCCAAGGAAGGTTGAAGTGGGCGGGAAAATGTCATGGCCGCCACCTATGGAATGTTGGGGCTGTAAAGGGAACCATAGGTACAAAGATTTCCCCCACCGAAATGATAAAGCGAGGAATATCCACAATGTTCAGCAAGCTGAAACAGTGGAGGACATGGGCAGTAGAATGCCAAGGATCTACACAGCCCTGGACAACAAGAAAGTTGATTATCAGTCACACATGATTGAAGTAGAAGGTATGATTAGCAACCATGCATTTACTATTTTAATTGATTCAGGGGCTAGCCATAGTTATATAGATCCTAGAGTGGTGGAAAGTTTACATTTATCGAAAATAAAACATGAAAAGTCTTGGTTAGTGTAGCTAGCTACAAGAACCAAGAGGAAAGTCATAGAGTTAGTCAAGTCTTGTCTCGTGGACATGAATAGACTGAGCACAAAGGATGAATTGAACATTCTTCCATTAGGCTCTTATGACTGTCTAATTGGGATGGACTGGTTGGATCGGCACCATGCCATCTTGGACTGCCGCAATAAGGCATTCACTTGCTTAGATGAAGAAGGGAATTAGAAAACAGTCCAAGGAATTCCTAGAGTTGTTGTTGTTAGAGAAATCTCAACGATGCAGCTGAAGAAGTGCTACAGAAAAGGATGTCGATTATTTGCATCCCATGTAGGGGAAACACCTAAGGACAAGGTGTCAAGTATCGAAGAGTATGTGGTACTAAAATAATTCGAAGATGTATTCTAGGAAGTACCTGGACTACCTCCAAAAAGGGATATTTATTTCTCTGTGAACTTGATGCTTGGAGCAACTCTAATGTCAAAAGATCCATACGGGATGAGTACGCCAGAGCTGAAAGAGTTGTAATTGCAGCTTGAAGAGCTTCTGAAGAAGGGGTATATATGCCCAAGCGTGTGACCTTGGGGTGCCTTGGTCCTGTTCGTAAAGAAGAAGGATGGAACGCTGAGATTGTGCATTGATTTCAGGTAGTTGAACAAGGTAATGATAAATAACAAGTATCCTCTGCCAAGGATTGATGACCTCCTCGATCAGTTGAAGGATGCAAAGATATTTTCAAAGATAGATCTAAGATCGGGATATCACCAGGAAAGGATAAAAGATGAATACATCAGCAAGACCTCCTTTAGAATAAGGTATGGTCATTACGAGTTCACAGTGGTGCCATTTGGACTGTCAAATGCACCCGCTGTTTTTATGTGCTTGATGAATGGAGTATTCAGGGACTATCTAGACAAGTTTTTCATAGTCTTCCTGGATGACATCTTGGTGTATTCCAAGATGGAAGAAGAACATGAGCAACATCTGAGGATGGTGTTGCAGGTGCTAAGAAGGCACCAACTGTATGCCAAGCTGAGCAAGTGCTCGTTTTATCAGGGACGAATCCATTACTTGGGGCATATTATCTCGAAGGATGGGATAGTTGTAGAACCTGAGAATATTGAGGCTATTAGAGAATGGTCAGCACCAAAGAATGTGACAAAAGTTAGATCCTTCATGGGATTGGCTGGTTATTATAGAAGGTTTATCGAAGGGTTCTTGAGGATAGCTCACCATATCACTTCCTTACAAAGGAAGGAGAAGAAGTTTAAGTGGATAGAGGATTGTGAGAAAATATTTTAGCGATTGAAGGAACTGTTAACCAGTGCTCCAATATTGAGGATTGCAGATCCAAATGAATATTTTTTGGTGTGCACAGATGCATGCAAAGAAGGACTGGGAGGAGTCCTCAGTTAGAATGGATTCGTAATCTGTTATGAATCCAGGAAGTTAAAGGAACACGAGAAGAACTATGCCACTCACGAATTGGATTTGGTAGCCATAGTTCATGCTCTAAAGAAGTGGATGCATTACTTCATGGGAAGGAGGTTCGAGCTCAGAACAGACCATAACGGCCTGAAATATTTGTTTGATCAACCAACCTTAAACGCTAGACAAAGTAGGTGGCTGGAATTTCTGTGTGAATACAACTTTGATATCAAGCATATCAAAGGGAAGGAGAATAAAGTGGCTGATGCACTCAGCAGGAGGGTGCATTAACTACATGCTACAACCATTAGCATGTATCAGACTGATATTAAAAGTAGAATTCTAGAGGCTGCAAATGCAGATTTGCAGTACAGAGAATTGGTAGAAAAGCTACAACAGAATAAGATGCCATAGAAGGTGGATATTTATAAATTGGGAATAGATGGAATACTGCTACACAAGAACATAATTTTTGTACCCAACGTATAGGAATTGAAATAGATAATTCTACAGGAGATGCATAGTGTGCCTTATGTAGGGCACCCTGGATATCAAAAAACCATGGCAGCGGTCAAAAGCCATTACTTTTGGCTGGGTATGAAGAGATAGATCACTAAATACATCGCTAGATGTATGGAGTGCGAGAAAGTTAAAACTACGCATAGGCACCCAGTAGGGTTGCTGCAACATTTGCCCATTCCTGAATGGAAGTGGGAAGTGGTGACAATGGATTTTATTATGGGATTGCCCAAAACAGACAAGCTACATGATTCGATCATGGTGGTGGTGGACAAGCTCACAAAATCTGCCCATTTTATTCCACTGAAAACTACTCACAAGGTAGCAGATGTTGTTGATATTTTCATGAAGGAAGTGGCACGATTGCATGTAATTCCTAAAACAATTGTGTCCAACAGAGACTCGAAATTCACCTCGAATTTCTGGAAAGGATTGTTCAAAGGATTCGGAACGAATCTGAACTTTAGTACAACTTATCATCCTAAATCTGATGGACAGGCAGAGAGAGTGAATAGAGTGATAGAAGACATACTGAGAATGTATGTGATGGAAAATCCACCAAAATGGGAAGACTACCTACACTTGATAGAATTCGCTTACAACAATGGGTATCAAGCATCGTTTAATATGAGCCCATTTGAAGCACTTTATGGAAGAAAGTGAAATACTCCAGTGAGCTAGGATAATCCAGCTAATAGGACAGTAGTTGGGCTAGAGTTGCTCAAGGAGATAGAGGACCAAATGATAAAAATTAAGCAGAATTTGAAAGTTGCCCAAGACAGGCAGAAACGTTATGCTGATAAGAACAAAACCCACAGAGAGTTCAAAGTGGGTGATCATGTTTTCCTAAAAGTGAAAGCTAACAAGAGTTTCCTGAAGCTGGGAAGCTATGCCAAGTTGGAAGCCAGATTTTGTGGGCCATTTGAAATCCTGGAAAGGATTGGACCAGTTGCATATATGCTTGCATTACCTGCATCCATGATTGTACATAATGTGTTTCATGTTTCATTTCTTAATAAATATAAACCTAATGCTAATCATGTTATCGATTGGAATGTGATTCAGGTGGAACAAGAAGGTGTTATGCAAGCACATCCTGTACCCATATTGGATAGGAAAAGCAAACAACTCCGGAATCGAGATATAGGGATTGTAAAGGTCCAGTGGACCTGGTACGGTCCTGAGGATGCGACATGGGAGAATGAAGATGTTATGCGGGAAAAGTACCCGCATCTTTTTGAAAATTTTGAAAATATTGTAGATGTAGTGTAAAGTTGCACTGAGGATAGTGCAAAAATAAGGGGAGGGGATTGTAATGTCCCCAAGGTCGAGCCCTATTGTAAATCATGTCTATGAATTGTAAATCTTGTGTATGAACTGTAATTCAAGTGTATTAGGCTGGTGAGCCGAGTTTTGATAAGCTGAGAGGGTTATGTATGTATTAGGCCGGAGATCCTAAGTATCAAAAGCTAGGAGCTTGATTTTTGTATATATAATCATGTAGAATGTTAATAAAATATAAACGTCGTTGCGTGTGACTGACCATGAAGAAAGAGTGATGGGGGACTAATCTTCCAAAATATGGGTGAGGGAGAAAGGGGGCCGAAGGGGTTGGAAGAGGGGCTAAGCTGAGGGGGCTCAAACTCTTGAGAATAATACTAAATTATTATTCTAAAGATATGTGAAACATGTTTTTCTTTATCCTAAATCCCTGGAAGAGGAACGTGTACCCAAGGTGCACACCAGCTGATGGAGCGCATGCATCTTCATGGGCGACATGTGTCGACCTAGGCACATGCAGTTTAAAACTATAGAAGTCAGCCGTGGAGGGGGGTTCGCTCCTCATTATGTCCTTCCTCTATCGAGAAGAGCCATGTGAACTTTGCATCTGATAGTAGGGTGACCATATTTCTAAAAGCTGTGGTAAACACCATGGAACAACCATGACTAGTGTGTTTCCTGTGATCCATTTATCCACCCTGCAAATCCAAATTGGAGTTAAATTATTGGGTTGTTGTCTTCTGGGAAACCTGAGGTTTCTATGTATTCTTTATGCCGTGGGTGTGTGACCTGTGTGCAACACCCTCTCTAGGTGAGAGAGGTAGTTGTAGTGGAATAAACAGTTGGACAGGTCTATGAGCGACTCTCTCCAGGTGAAAGAGTGCGTGGAGGAAGGAGAGAGCTCCTGGAAGGAGCCCTGTAGCTGCCACAGAGCTCATAGATTTTTGGTCTGGTTTTTTGTTGAAGCCCAAGGCAAGGGAGGTTAGCAACCGAAGGAATGTCTAGGTGACAGTGAAGATGTATACTCCTAGGGTGGGACAGGCATGTGGGGAAGGACAGTCTATGAGAAGTGGGCATAAGTGGCTCCTGGGAGAGAATCCTCCATCTTTTACTGTGTGTCTTCCTGTAAACCCGGCCTAACCTCAGATTCCTTGCGTGGTGGAGCTTAGTCCCAGCTTGGGGGTGGCCTACTGCTAAGAGGGATGAGCAGCGCGGTCTAAGCCTAGGAGGTTCGTGGAAGGTTTGCACGCAGTTGGCGGCGTGTGACAGTTTCAAAGATAAGTGTTACTATGTTTTGTAGTTTTGTAATTAATTAAATTGCATACCTGTGATTCTTGCAATGTTATCATGTATTCTATTGCACATATGGATTGTTGTTAATGTCCTTGATGTTGTGAATTAGCAGTTATCCTGTGCTTACTCTGTGAATTATTATGCATGTTTTATACATATAAGTATGAGAATGTTGTTTTCCGCACAGTAGCATTTGCCCAGCCGTGGGGTTGATGGCCAGTGACGTTACAACAAATGTGCCTTCAAATTTGAGTTTGTCTAGCGTGAAGGGAAACAAGATCACTCGACAATATTTTCATTGTTAGAGAGTCTAAAAAGGGCTTAAAGAAGACTCTAGGGGGATATTTTTCTTAGCTAATCCACACAAGATCAAAAAGAATAAATACAGTCTCGTCGGATGTTTCTTTCAAATTTTAAAGCAAGCTTGAAAGAAAACAAAGCATACTCATTTAGGGAGTCCCGAGGGTAAGGCCAAGAATGATGGTGCATCATGTTAGCACTCTGTAATTTTCCTAAGGCTGTGGAGGAAGTCACAAAGGCAACATCAAAACCACTTCGAGTCTTGGATCTAGCCCTCCAAGACTCAGAGAGGGATCTCTCTGTCAAATTTAGATTTGTTTGAATAGATATTAGGCTAGATATGCAGAATAGGGTTTTTGTTTATTTAAGGTGTTTGGCTGAATGACTGCTTTAGAATACCATTGGGCTATGAGGTTTGTGTTAACACTTAAGTTCAGGTAAACAACTTTTAAAAGGTTTCTTCACAGGGTGAGATAGTCAAGATATTGGATCGATTAAGATAAAATGCGATGGAAATATAGAACAGGTGAGAGGTTCATTTAAGTAAAGAAGCATTCAAGAATTTCTTTAACTCAAAATCAGAAGAATAATATGCAAACTGATAAAAGGACAGATACAGAGTACACGAGGTAAATTCCGTTCTTTAACTTCTTTTTAACAGTTAGAATTAGAAAACAAGGTGATAATAGAGTAAGAAAACATCAATATAGCAAGAAAAACATCACCAATGTCGAGACACAAGAATCATGTGCATCAATTCCTTTGTATTACTGGTGGATCTAAAAAATTACAGAGAACAACCTTTCTGGGTGAAAGGATCAACAAACATTTTACATTAAAATCACATCAATAAATATGAGAGATCCCCCATCAAATTTAAGAAGTCGGATTCAACCTCCTCGGCTAAAAATAACAACAAATCCCCAAAAATCTTGAACTGTCCGCCATGAAAGATAGGCTGAATTTCTACAAAAAAGGGGTCCACTCAGACATATGTTTCTCTTTAATGCTGACACCTGAGAAAAACATGAAGGATTTTATTGTAGCTGAGTATGTTTCGGACAAAAACCTCTTTTGGTTTTTCCAAATTCGCCTCCATCTCACCGAAACAGCTCTCGCAAAATCAGGGATGAAACAGAATGAACCAAAAATCCGAACAATGAGGCTGAAAAATAACTTTGATTATCCCATATGGTGGCACCTGTGAAAAAATATAGAGAGGTTTTTGTTCCTCCGCCTGTTACAGAGAAAAACCTCTCTCGTTTTTTTAAAATTAATTTTCGTTCGCCTGGAATCCACTTTAGAAGATGACTGGTCAGAACTGGAAAAATGACGGTTTTGAGTTTTTGGATGGGCGATTTGGCATGGGGGAAGGTGGTATTCCAGACCCCCCCTGAGGTGGTAAGTGGTATTGGGAGGGGGGGAGTCCGAAATCACCTGGAGGTGACAAGTGTCCCTCCCAATACCACTTTTCGGACCCCCCCTCCGTTAAAGTTTGAAAAGCACGGGGGGGTCCGGAATTTTTTATGTCCATGGATTTGTTTTATTTGGGGATGTGTGCGTGAAGTTGAGGGTGTTAATGTGTGTTTTTATTATTGTTTTATTTGTTTTTTGTTTTTATTTATTTTTTTACGTTTTGTTTTGTTATTTGTTTTGTTTTTATATGATATGTTTTATTATATGTTTTTATTTAATTTATTTTTTAACATGTTTTTTAATTAATTATTATATGTTTTATAATTTTTGTTTGTTTGTATAATTTCTAATTTTGTTTTGTTTTAATATTTTTATTATGTTTTTTATTATTTGATTAATGTCAATTCTAATAAATTAACCTAAACACTAATTTAATTTAAACTAAGTTAATTACTAAATAATAATTAATCTAATCATTATTTTATTTTAAATTATCCTATTAAAACAATTTTATCGGGCTAACAAGCATTAGAAAATACCACTAGCCCTTTAATATCATTTGTTTATTATCCTAATTTTGTTTATTCATGCAGGGACGAGTGGCGGGTGAGTTGTGGTCAATGGGACAAATGGGCAAGGGAGTGAGGGTGCAGAGGTGGATGAAGGATGCAATAGGGTGATGAAGGATCGAGCGAAATGGATGGAGGGAAAAAGGGGTCAACCAAGCCAAAAGTCTTCATCACGGGGGAAATTCCAAATCAACAGTCAAAGAATCGAGTTACCTATAATTATAGGACCCCAACATAGGCTCCACCTGGGGATGCCAGCTCCTTCAGGAGGTGTCAAGAACCACTGAACTCTGAACATGCAGACAGGTGCTTTATTCATTAGGTTGATCCCAAAATTATTCTACAACCAATACCTATTTTTATCTCTCAACTGAAACCAAATCAAAATGAACACTGCTAAAAACGAGATGCTCAGAATGTTGAGCTTATTCACATTCTCCTACCTACCCTATACTGCTGAAAATAATGCTAAATCAAATAATAAAAAAATGCCAATGAAGCCAATCAAGTAGCTGCTGAGACCAATGGACTGCTTGACTACTTGTTAGCATAGTAAAAAAGGCAACTTGACCTTTTGTCCATAGATTCAAAACTACAAAGTGTAGTGGCCACTACTGAAAAAATGATTGATCTTTACAACAGAGACCTCGACAATCTTGAAGAACAGAAGTAATGCTCGAAATAGATTCGGGCTCTGTAGTGAAAAATTTCTCCATATAGGTAACTATTGGATCAAGGTAGAATTGACATGTTCCTTTGATTTTTAATTTTAGCCCAGTCAGTAACATGATTTGGCATTATATCTATGTTATTTGCATCCTCATGCAATTTCTGATATGACTGCAAATTTTCTGATGGATTCTGAAATGATGCTTTTGCTGAACACACCCCTGTAGCTGACTGTCTGATCATATCCATATCATAACAATTTTTGAAATAATTGGGAGTAAATGAAAACTGACTTTGAAAACACAATCCATCCAGCATATCAGCTATAGGGTCATAAAATATTTTAGATGACTGTGGAATTTGTTCTGTTGGCATTTCATGGCTTACACTGTGATCCTCAACCAAAATCTGACCAAGCTTCCCTCTCAAAATATGAAAAGAATTAAAGCATAAAGGCAGTGAATCAAAATGGATCAGCTCATCCCATGTCTCAGGCTTCGAGATTTCATCTGAGATTTGGCCTTCAAAAAGATTCAGGAGTTGTACTTCTGGTTCGGCTTCCAGATCATCCTTGTTCTCTTCAACTAATGCATTAGAACATTCCTCTTTCTTACTGTTTACAATCTACTTTCAATGTTTTCTTAGGAGTGAGGCAAAACATAGGGGCAAGCAGTTTGCATTTTCCTAAAAAAATTCTGCACTTTCCTCCTTCAAAATTTGAAATGAATTATAATCTAATGGTACAGACTTACATTCCACTGATTCAAATCTTGTTTCGAGTTCTGGACTTACATATGGACTTTGAAAATCAAGGTAAATTAGTGACTGTGATTTTGGGTCTAAAACATATCCCATGTCGTCAATGACATACTCTACTTACTCATCAATTTTTTTTTTGTCTTCGCTATTTACAACTTGCCTAGAGTTTCTTTTCAGAAATTGAAAAGATGAGAAACATAAGGGAAGAATGTTTCCACTTACTCTGAAATTTTATGCACTTGGATCATTGCTGTCATAATTTCCATGTGCAGATTGATTGTCATATCTGAGCTGTAATTAATCTTCTTCCTGCCAATGACATGTTGTTGATTGCTTTGAACAATCCACATCTATTTTAGCCTCATGCTCATCATCATATAGATCACACTTTGGTAGATTATCCAAGTAAGGAATGTCATCAAACATGCACATCATGTCAGCTGGTTGTTCCTCTGCAAGTTGAGATGGAGCTTCATCTTTGACTACGTCATGAATTGAATACATGAAATAATCATTATCCAAACCATGGTACCAAGGGTGAGTTGCAAAATGTTTGGGAATAGTGACCATTTATTTCTCTGAAATCAATGAAACATGATGTCTTTGAACATCAAGTTCTTCTCTTATGCTAATCTTGTGTAACATCTTCCATGGTGCTGGCCAGAATGTCCAGTTTAGCTTCTGAAGATTTTAGCTGCTCCTTTTCTTTGTTATTTAACTTTGACCTTTTGATCAACAAGTGGGCCTCCACATCAACTGCAATGTTTTGAATTTATTCAAGTGTCGCAATGTTCCTTTCTCTTAATTGGAATGCCATCTCAGGATCGAAGGCATCAGGGTAATGCAAGTGATCTAATCCTAGGGGTGGCCTTATATCAGCAGGCATTGCATGATATACCTTATTGAATCTTGCTGAAAACTGAGGTACCTCCCCTGGCCGCCTTTTCAAATGGTCATATTCTTCTAGGATGAGAAAAACATTTCTCATGATCACCCATTGATCTAAGAAAATTTTTACAAACTGTTGGAAATTGCTAATGCTAGCAGCTGGAAGACTTTTAAACCAATTTTTCACTTCACCTTGAAAAGACAGGGCAAACATCCTGATATAGACATCGTCATCTTCAACCTCATAAAGGTCAAGGAAATATTCAAACCTCTGGATGTGTTTTTCAGCAGTGATATTGGCATTCTCTCCATCAAACCTGGGAAGATTATTGGTATAATTTGCAGGGAGGTCATGGAGGACAGAAGGCAAAAACAGAGGTTTGTATCTGTCTGGGACTTTCACAGGTATAGGAGGTAAAGCAAGGATCTTAGAACAAGATGTAATTTTAACCTGTGAATCTGGAATTTTTACATATGTATTAGAGATTTTTACATCTATAGGAAATAAGGCAGGAAGCTTATGTCTATCTAGGCTTCCTATAGGTATTTGAGTGTGTACCAGAGCTATGGGAATGGGCTCAATCCTTTGAGGCTCTTCAGGTTGAAAATTATTATCCTGGATTTCAACAATATACTCTGAACCAGGATCATGATAAGAGAGAAAGTAATTGCAGATGAAACCAATAATATCATGAATACAATTTGAGCTTGAGTACCTAGTTTTTCTAGGCTGCTTGGTCATGCTTCAAGTTATTCCTCCAGTGGAGTCTTTGAGTTGGCACTGTTTGGAGCTGATTGGAGTCACAGGGTGAATGATCTCAGCCTTCTGGTGTCTGGTCACTGTCCACCATCAGTGATCAGATATGGAACTTGAAGTGCACTACTGGAGAAAGTTCCCCAGTATGGTCGCCATTCTGTTAGTACTCTATAATTTGCCTAAGGCTGTGGAGGAAGTCACAGAGGCAACATCAAAACCATTTCAAGTCTTGGATTAGCCCTCCAAGACTCAGAGAGGGATCTCTCTGTCAAATTTAGATTTGTTTGAATAGATATTAGGCTAGCTATGCAGAATAGGGTTTGTTTTGTATTTGAGGTGTTTGGCTGAATGACTGCTTTAGAATCCCATTGGGCTATGGGTTCTGTGTTAACACTTAAGATCAGATAAAAATATTTTAAAAGGCTTCTTCACAGGAAAATATAGTCAAGATACTGGATCGATTAAGATAAAATGTGATGGAAAGATAGAACATGTGAGAGGTTCATTTAAGTAAAGAAGCATTCAAGAATTTCTTTAACTGAAAATCAGAAGAATAACATGCAGACTGATAAAAGGCCAGATACTGAGTACACGAGGTAAATTCTGTTCTTTAACTTCTTTTTAACAGTTAGAATTAGAAAAAAGGTGATAACAGAGTAACAAAACATTAACATAGCAAGAAAAACATCACCAATGTCCAGACGCAAGAATCTTGTGCATCAATTCCTTTATATTACTGGTGGATCTAAAAAATTACAGAGAACAACCTTTCTGGGTGCAAGGATCAATAACCATTTTACATTAAAATCACATCAATAAATAGGAGAGATCCCCCATCATATTTAGGAATTCGGATTCAACTGCCTCAACCAAAAATAGCAACAAATCCCCAAAAATCCTGAACTGTCCGCCATGAAAGACGGGTCGAATTTAAGCAAAAAAGGGGTCCTCTCAGACATATGTTTCTTTTTAATGATGACACCTGGGAAAAAAATTAAGGAGGTTATTTTATCTGATTATGTTTCGGACAAAAACCTCTTTTGGTTTCTCCAAATTCACCTCCATATCACCGAAAAATATCCCGCAAAATCAGGGTTTAAACAGAAAGAACCAGAAAGAACCAGAAATCCAAAAAATGAGGCTAAAAGATAGCTTTGATTCTCCCATATGGTGGCACCTGTGACAAAAATGAGAGAGGTATTTGTTCTTCAGCCCGTTATCGAAAAAAACCTCTCTCGGGTTTTCAAAATTCATTTTCTTTCGCCTAGAATCCTCTTCGGAAGACGACTGGTCAGAACTGGAAAAATGACGGTTTTGAGTTTTTGGATGGGCGATTTTGCATGGGGGAAGGTGGTATTCCGGACCCCCCCTGAGGTGGTAAGTGGTATTGGGAGGGGGGGGTCCGAAATCACCTGGAGGTGATAAGTGTCCCTCCCAATACCACTTTTCGGACCCCCCCTCCGTTAAAGTTCGAAAAGCACGAGGGGGGGGGGTCCAGAATTTTTTATGTCCATGGATTTGTTTTATTTGGGGATGTGTGCATGAAGTTGCGGGTGTTAATGTGTGCTTTTATTATTGTTTTATTTGTTTTTGTTTTTATTTATTTGTTTATGTTTTGTTTTTATATGATATGTTTTATTATATGTTTTTATTTAATTTGTTTTTTAATTAATTATTATATGTTTTATAATTTTTGTTTGTTTGTATAATTTTTAATTTTGTTTTGTTTTAATATTATTATTATATTTTTTATTATTTGATTAATGTCAATTCTAATAAATTAACCTAAACACTAATTTAATTTAAACTAAGTTAATTACTAATTACTAATTACTAATTAATCTAATCATTATTTTATTTTAAATTATCCTATTAAAACAACTTTATCAGGCTAACAAGCATTAGAAAATGCCACTAACCCTTTAATATTATTCATCTATTAACCTAAGTTTGTTTATTCATGTAGGGATGAGTGGCAGGCGATCTGTGGTCAATGGGACAAATGGGCAAGGGAGTGAGGGTGAAGAGGTGGATGAAGGACATAGTAGGGTGATGAAGGATCAAGCGAAATCGATGGAGGGGAAAAAGGGGTCAATCGAGCCAGAAGTCTTCATCACGGGGGAAATGCCAAATCAATAGTGGAAGAATCAAGTTACCTATAATTATAGGACCCAAATACATCAAACAAATGAGTCTTTATCTCGTAATCATTATAGGACTAACAAGGACTCCCAAGCCTATAGTCATTACTAACAACACAGAAACAAGAATGTAGTAAGGATCTACCTAGGGAATCCATGTAAAGTTAGGCTCTCCCACCTAATTACAACACTTCTAGAGAAACAATGAAGGTTTTGTGTCGCACTTCAATGGGATCGATCCTATGGAAAAGAGGAAAAGACAACAAGATGTAGAAAGTGGAGATGAAAACCTAACTTATATGCAAAAAGTTGGAAAAACGACTTTTACCAAAGGATACTAAAAAGTGACCCATCCCCAAAAATTATTACCAAACCAAAAGGAAAAGATTATTGGAACATCCAATAAGAAAATTAGAAACAGAATGAAGTGATCACCAAGCTGGGAAAAATGACAAAGGGGGTCAAAAAGCGGAAAAAAGGCCAAAAAATTCGATAAATAGAAGCTGACAACTCATTTTTACCATTGCAATTCAAAAATTAACCAAAAGTTGAAAAAACCCCTTTGCTAAAAGAGTTCATTCTGGGAGCTCGAGTGGACGAAATGACCTTCTACTTGGACCAAGTAAGTATAAATCCATCCCTCTTTCATTTCCATACTTCAATTATGCATTAATATTAGTTTTTGAGGGGGCAGACTCTCCTAAAAAGAGTGGCCCTGCGTGTATGCGTGGAAAGCCCACATATGTACTTAGGAATAAAACAATCTTCCTGGATACATACACGACTGTGTACAATACATCCCCCGTATATAAGCGATGGTGTCCAATACATCCCGCGTACACCTTTGCAAGATTTGAAAAAAATAAAATACAAGAACTAACTTCCTCCTTTTTTCCATGAAACAGGATGTATGTCCACTGGAGGGAGATGGAGCACGCGGATATTGACATTTTGGTCAAAGAGGACCCTATATCCATCGCTGAACTAAAACAGTGTGGGCTATGGAAGTTCTTCCAGTGTATGTTTATGAGGGCACAACCTAGATTGCTCAATGCTCTTGTGGAGTATTGGCACCCGGATGTAGAGGCATTCATCCTAGACAATCAATCACTAACCCCCACGACAAAGGACATCTACTTCTTCACTAGCCTCTCGAGGAGAGGGGAACTAGTCAATATGAGGACATTCCCCCCATGGGCCTTTCAACATCGAGGATTATATCCGGATGTACTGTGAGGCCAACACTAAGAAGGTAGGTTCTTAGGTGTCAATTCACAAGATCACTAGTTTGTCTCTGTGAGTGATCTTGTTGTTGATTGGTCGGATTACTAGATCCGCAACCCTACATCAGGCCTCTCAGGCACATATGCACTGTGTCATTCAGTGTCTAGAAACACACATTTTTTACTGGAGTACGACCATGTTGATGTGCATGAAGAGACAACTGACAGAGTGTCGGTAACGTACCAACAAGAACTTCGGGTTGGTACGATTTTATGTTCCTTTTTCTTCGAGAGGGTACCCCGTCTCAATCCCAGAGAGACAGTATGGGGGCATGTCGCCTCCTTCCTAGCAGTATGCAAGTTGGCAACATTGTTGCCACGACAGGGTGGAGGGAGGACCATAGAGGCCTTCAACGACAAATTTTTTGACCGGTGGGCATGACAGATTTTGATGATCAAGGATTACCCTTATGCCAGGATGAAATTTTCCAGAGATCAGGACATGCCCATGCCTCTCGGGGAGGAGCAAGGAAATATAGATAACAATTTTTTTAATATTATTTAATTTTTAATTGTTTTTATATATATCATTTTTATATGTGTACGAAGTACTGACTCTTGTGTATCTGCTATGTATAGATGTGGAGCATGTGCGCCCAATGCACTTCACGAGGACTCGACAACATCCTCAACCAAAGGCAAGACCAATAGCAGCTGGAGGATCAACAGTTGCAGCCCCCCCGCCCAGCTGGAGAGGCTGAGAGAGTTCTGAGACGAGTGGAGCACAACCTCACTGTGCTCACTCGCATCGTACCCATGGATGAGATTGAGGATCCCCCACCTTCTATGCAACCTCATGTAGTAGACATGGGTCCAACTATTCTGGTGTTTGGCCAACGTCATTGTACATTATGGCAGGGCCAATAGGCCATGTGCTTATATAGGATAGACCTTTGATGTGTCGAGGGCACTTTTTATATATGTATTTTTTGAGGGAATATGCCCAACGATGTATACTGAACACTTTTTGAGGCGTTCATGCCCACTTATGTACTCATGACACTATTTTTGATATATATATATATATATATATATATATATATACATATTTTCTATCTTATGGATTACATGTTTTATAATGTATGTACATGTGTATGTGTGTGCTTCTCTTTTTATGTGTGTACAACATGCCAATCTAAAATTGGTTAGCTAGAGTATCTGTCATATGATTAAATCTCCTAGGAACATGGATATACGTAATTTAATCGAAAGAACGTTATAAGAGAAGTACCCTAAGGAATCGACGGCGCAGAGTGGGATCATAAACATGGTAAACCCCACTTAACTGGGACACAAGCAGCTGAGCATCTAAGTAGACCTGGAGGTGAGAAATGCCATGCGACAAAGCGTCACGGAGCAATTCTATCACTGCATTGTATTTGACTACATTGTTTGTAGCGTCACCTAGACAAATACCTCTAGAATATAGCAATTGGCCTCTAGGTGTAAAAATCACCCAAGTTGTGGAAGCAAGCCTTCGAGTGTGTCAGCTAGCACCGTCCGTGAACCCAAAATACACCTCTGATTCACTTGACATCTGCCACAATGAAAAATATGACATAAATAACTACACGTCCATAAGACAGAAAAAAGACAAAAACTGTATAAGAAGCAATACATATGTACAAGAAGTCACCCAGGTGACCAACCTAAGAGTAATACTTCTTGAGGTAGAGCCAATTTCTAGGCTCCACCAAGGCATTTCCTTCAAAATAAACTAGATGGTAAGTGACCTTCTTCAAGACCTCTTTCACAATGAATGGTCTGAACCACATGGGTTTGAACTTTTTTGCCCCCAGGGGATCTTTCTCTTGATCATAGATAAGGAAAAGATCGCCTTCAGAGAAAATCCTAGGACAAACAAACCGATCGTACTAACACTTGACACATTGCTTATGAGCGTCATTGGCTGAGGCTAACATCGTGAAACTGCTCATTGAGATGTTCGAGATATAGTAGGTGTTCCTCAAGCAGTGAAGTGTCTAAAATTAATTCCACTGCCAACCTTAAATAAGGAATATGACACTCAATAGGTAAGAATTCTTCCAGCCTGTATACGATTTGAAAAGGTGAGAAACTAGTGGCAGTCTTCATTGAATTTCGGTAGGCCCACAACGTTGAGTACAACATCAAATTCCAATTTGACTTGGCAGAAATGATTGTCCGCTGAAGAATAGTATTGAGAGACTTATTCACAACTTCAACCTGACCATTCGCTTGCAGGTAATAAGGTGACAAATTTTCTTTTCTGAACCCAAGATTTGATGTTAACTCAGTCATCATTTTGTTTTGGAAGTGTCTGCCATGGTCAGTGACAATCTCCTTCGGGATACCAAACCTTGCTATTATCTGATTAAAAATGAAAAGAGTCACAGTTTCTCCATCATTATTAAACGTTGGCATAGCCTCGACCCACTTTGTGAAGTAGTCTACGGCTATGATGATGTAACGATTCCCCCTGGCTGAGGCTAGGTGAAATTTAGTGAAATCAATCCCCCACTTGGTGAAAGGACCAACAACAATGACATGAAACATAGGAGAAGGATGTGCCTCTATCTTCCGACAAAAGATCTGGCACAGGTGGCACTTCTTGACTACCTCAACTCAATTCTTGATTAACGAGGGCCAAAAATAACCTGCACGTAGAATGTTTTGGGTTGTTTCCAACCCAGAAAAATGACCGCCACATGCTCCAGTGTGATAGTCGTTCAAAATGAGCTCTACTTATTCATGGATAAGACATCGACGAAGAATGAAATCCATGCCTCAATGATACAAAGTGTCATAGAGTATAAGATAGTTTTGTGCTTGATGTCGAATTCGTCCACGCTCGTCACGGGAAGCAGAAGGGGGGCACTTCAAAGTCTGGAGATAGACTAGTATATCTCCATACCAGGGGTCCAAAGATGCAATTAGAAAATGATCTCCCTTGATAGGCGATTCTTCGAGTGTGACATCAATAGACTTGACTGGAAGTTCCGAAATAATCTCAATAAAGACCAAAGACTTTTTGGATTTCATAGAAACAAAGTCCAATTCAAACTCCTATAAGATGACTATCCATCTACTAATATTTCCTTCGATAACCCCTCATGTTAAAATGTATTGGAAAGGGTTCACGATGACAATGGAAATGGTCTTGCGAAGAAAAATGTAGTGACAGAACCGTTGGACAACATGAACTACCACCAAAGCAAGCTTCTCAACGTGAGAATTGTTCGACAACACAGGTATTCCAACAGAGGACGAACACCTTCAGTAACCACTCACATAACCAGATCAAAGATCAACACACCGATGTTTTCACGTGGTAAAACCCCTACGGGGAAACATCCACGGCCCCAGCCAACGCG
>ML798238.1:56578-68333 GCA_009831015.1 Picea engelmannii | reverse complement strand
GGGAACATATCGTGACCGTCGGATTTCCTAACTACAAATGCATACTAATGCATACTAAAGAAACACACTTTTACCTAACGACATATTAGACCAAGTAGATCTTAACTAACTCCTAAGTGTCTAAATATCCTAACAAGAATAGTTAACTTCTGGCGCAACCAAGCCTCGGCTAAGATAATATATAACGTTCTCTTCGAGAATATCATCCTGAGATTGAACCAAGACCATGTTGATGGTTGTTTCTCTAGCGACCAAATACAATAAGAAATCTCTGTTATAATCAGGCGATCAGAGTAGAGGGGCAGACGTCAGGGCGCATTTCAACGCTTCAAAGGAGCATTGAGAAGTTTCATCCCAATAGAGTGGGACTCCCTTTTTCAAGAGAAGCATAAAACCTTTAGTGATCTCGGCGTAATTCACTTAAAAACGCCGAAGAAAATTCTCTTTCCCCTGTAAGATCTGAAGCTGGGGTATCGTGCACGGGGGAGGAAATTGAACTATCTCCTCAATCTTGAGAGGATCGACCATGATCCCTGTTGTCAAAACAATAAAACCTAAGAGACAACCTAATGTCACACAGAAACTGCACTTGTTAGGATTCAAGCGAATTTGATAGTAGTGACATCGTTCAAAGATTAGTCGAAGATGGGCGGGATGATTAGATCTCTTGCGAGAATGTGATACTAGATCATCAAGATATGCCTCGATTATGTGTCTAAGTTCATGAAAATAAAATGGCATGGCCCACTGAAAGGTGGATCTAGCATTCTTCAGGCCAAAAGGCATCTTACGATACGTGAACGTTCCCAAAGGACAAATAAAAGTTGTTTTATGTTGGTCCTTGGGTTTGATTTGAATCTGATTGTATCTCGAGAAACCATCCATGAATGAAAAGATCTCGCAACCTATGCACTCATCGATAATCTGATCGATGAATGGTTGGGAAAGTCGTATTTCAGACAAGCCTTATTCAAATTACAAAAGTCCATGCACACACGAATCGTACCCTATTTCTTGTTAATCGGAATTGGGTTTGACACCCATTCTGTCAACTGTACAAGGTAGATAAAATCGGCTTTGAGAAGTTTTTCTACTTCTTCCTTGATTGCTGTCACTTTTCGAGGATTGACCGGACAAAGCTTCCGTCAGACTGGTTTGGCATCAGGATAAGTCATAATTTCATGATCGACAATTTGTGGGTCAATGCCTGACATTTCCTCGTAAGAACTGGAAAAAACATCACATAATTCCTTGAATAACTCAATGAAACTTTGAATCTCTTTAGGGGAGCAGTCTGCTCCGATGAAAACATTCTCCACAACGTCAGGGGTTTTGGAGATATCAATTGGAATCATTGTAGCGATACTTTCCATGTTACCCTCGGTATAAACTCTGTGCATAGCCAAAGGATTGATAGGACAAGAATTATCTCCATTCACGGTCGAAACAAATTCTCCTACCTCTATTCTTCATAACTCGGGAAGGAAGTAAGATCTATGATGTAGATCATCCCAAGGTCTATCGGGACCAGTCAATGCCTCAAGAATCGCCTCATCAAATGGAAAGACCAAGTCTAAAGGATCTTGAGTGGCAAGAGAACCCTGAGCCCAAATAGGCTCGAGAACTGGATATAACTCATGTGGGCGAGTCATATCGAGGTTGGCCGAAGTCTGCTAGACAATGTTGTATGCAACCTCAGCCGCGGACAAGGGCATGGCCATGCCAAGATGCCCTATCCCTTCCATCGAGGCCGATGGGGAAGGTAAATTCCATGAATCGTTAAAGTAGCTCGTTCGAAACAACGACACTTGCATAATTGCAGCCCCAGGCTAGTCAAAAACAACTGATATAATATTGACATCACCAGAAGGCAATGGGTAATAAAAATTTCCCATCAACGATGGAAACAAACCAACACCTAATTTGACAGTGTTGGGTTGTGGAATATCAATCATCGGGACCGTGGAATCCCCCAATGAAGGGTCAGAACGGTAGAAAGACAATTGGTCAATGGTCACAATCTGACTCTCGTGTGGAAAATACAAGACCCGAAAAACCGTAGCAACCATTGCATGCATCACATAAGTCCAACTCCTTCCTAACAACAGGTTGTAGTTGAGAGGTGCATCGACCACTTCAACTTCGACACACACAGTTTTTCCTCCCAACTACACGGGGAAAGAAGGAATGATTCCATGTGATCTGAATGATCGATCGTCAAACAGTGTAAGCAAAGTAGGCGACATAGACAATCCATGCTATCCAATTTCCTTCCAACATGCCAATGACATCACGCAAGTCAAGGCACCCTCGTCAACCATTGTATGAAAAATGTTTCAAGTAAAATATTTTGTGGTTTAGGCCACTACTATCTGAAACACAATGTGGTAAGGAAGACGAGGTTTTAAATCAGTTGGATAAAAAATTATCGCTCCCGGGTTACAAGTCTCTGTCGATCCCAAAGCGGATAACAGAGATTTTCTCTATGAGGGGAAACTTTGGAGGACTTCCAAATCAGACATCGCGCAAGTGGTCTGTGCCAAATCTTCTACAACAGAGTAGTTTTGGCTAGCCCTCGCGTTTGGATTATAAGAAGCCTTCTTAAACACACCTTTTGGGATGTGAGTCATCGTTTCGCCCGTCACCTTCTCAATCTGGAAAGGAGTCGGTGGGTTCGTGGCTTCTTTTCCCTTCTCGACAGATTTTGACATTCTGTAATCTCAAACCCTAGTTTCTATATTAGCTTCGACATTCATCATGTAAATATTTGTGGCTGGGTTGTTGTTGGTAGGCTCAGGGGGTCCCTGACTGCCCCCTGCCATGCTCGAGGATGCTGAATCCTGAGCCATGTTTTTCCCTTGTGGAAAAGGGTTCGTCAGCACAACACTTTGTTGTTGCGCCAATAGCTTCTGAGATTCTGCAAGCCGAGGGAACATATGAGTTGGGTGGTCTTCTGTGCAAAGATTACACAGATACTTCTACTTCTTCTTCTTCATTTTTCCCCTTCCAACATTATTGGTAGAATTTTTTATCCCCTTTACCATTCTTATTCTATTTTTTCTTCTTTCCCTCGGGCTACTAATTGGCCTTAGGCTTCGTCGAATGCACACTATGTACGTCTGACGTCTAGGTAGGGGGAACAATCGAACTAGAAGTCTAGTTGGCCACTGTTTGTTGTATCAACAATTGTTGAAACTAATTTGACAAGAAGTTCATGGAATTACCTTGCGTTGAGCCCAAAATACTGTCAGCATGGGGTCCATAATTTTTCTTGGACTTATCTAGAATAGACTGCAGTGCATTTGGAAAAATATCGTAGAGCATGCCAGACTGAGAGTAGATCAGTTCAAATTGTTGTGCTCTCATAATCGCCTCCTCTTCTGAAAAAACTATGGAAGTCATTGTGTCCTTGGATATGCAGGGCACCAAAGACTTTAGGAACCACTCAAGCAAGATAGAAGGAGGGACCTGGACCTTAATTAATCTCTTTCGATGCCGCCATTCTCATATATGATCGGAGATGTGGTCGACCTTGGTTTTCTCAAAGTTGGCCAACAATTCGATGTCGACATCATATCTCATAGGTAACTGTAAATGGTTCCAGAAGACCATTTCCAAGTCATTGAAGTAAGAGTACCTCAAGCAGTAGATCTCAATATATCATTTCGCAACACCCCCTATAAGAGTGCGTTGACAAATGCACAACTGGACGGAGTCATCCCTCAATGATTTTGATGAGCACCATAGATGAAAAGTCATCACATGATCACCCAGATCTTCGCCAGGCTTGCCTTCAAATTTCAGAATATCTAAGGGAAACTTAGTCGACATGGGGGGCCAACGTAGATCGTGATAAATTAGGTTGTTCAGTAATCTCGACAAGTCTAGCAGATGTAGCGTTGCTAGAAACAATAATTTCGGTTGTGAACTATTTACAGGAAAATACGGTCCTGGATTTTGATTGGCACCAGGTTGCCAGGAAAAGTTGGACTGTTGGCCAGGGTTTTGGTAAAAATTGTGGCCTTTACCAACATAGGGTAACTACGTCTATTGGGGTATCATTAGATGACTCATGTAATTGGAAGACATAGCTTGTGTGGGGATTTCTCCTTGCAGTGTGTTCCAAGGATTTTGGAAGGGGATGCCCCCAGCTGATCCGACGAGCATGGGTATGGAGCCTTGCCCAAGGTTCCATTAAGTATGGAAGGGTTTTCCCCTGACCGACATCCCTTGAAAAGTAATTGATCCTTGCCAGGGATTCCAATGACCCTGTGTGGAGAAAACTCCAGTCATTGCTCCCTGTGAAGGAATAGTACCTTGCATTGGGTTTTGTTCTCCAAAACCGGTGTTTCCCCCAACCGATATAGCAGCTGAAAAAAAATCATTGTTCCCAAATGCGTCGAACAAAGAGAACAACATAGATCCCATCGACGTTGTATAAGACGAAGGTCCTAAACTACTTCCACCAAACAAGCTATAATTAGCATTTGTCCTGATTGGCTACTGAAAAACACCACCGAGTGAAGGGGATGGAGGAGGTATATGACCCCCACCATAAGGGATAGCATTAAAAGGGACATAAGCACCCCTGGTTGACCCTTGCATGGAAGAATTCGAGCTCCCTGCCCCCAGACCCATGGTCTATAAGTTAGAGTAAGTAAGAACCGAGTTTAAATCAAAGTTGGGCATCCCATATGAGAAGGGAGGGCCCGTCGCACTCTGAGTAAACGGAGTAGTGGTTGAAGCTGATAACAATATCGGACCACTGTTCGAAGTTGAGGGAGTCGAGACCACTATGGTCTTGACTGGCAAAGGTGGTAAAGGAGGTAGGATGCCTCCTGAAGTAGTAGTTGTAACGAGAGTATTATGACTCCTAGATGAAGTAGCACCATTCGCTTCCATTGTCGCTTGTAGGACTAGTTGGCACTCAGAAGGTGTTGCCTTGGGGGGAACAATATGAATCAAGATCAGCACTGACAAGTCAATAATCAAAGGGTTGGTTGGCCTGAGAGCCTCTACCTCAAGGTCAGAAATAGTAGGTTCATCCATAGTCGAATAGTATCCTCACGGAGTAGGCTCAAGCACAGTTTCTTGCAGCCCGTTCTCTTTGAATGACCCTTCTTGGTTAAGTATTCGCCACAACGGTGGTGAAGGTGGCTCCAATGTAACTGACGATAGGCCCTGAAGCCTTCACGACTGATGGAGTTGTTGATCTTCCACCTTATGAAATTATCAACCAACACAATAAGGCTTAACTAGCATTGAACACCAAGCACACACTGAAATTTTTTCTAAAGACAAATCAAGCAGTTGACTATCTAGTAGGAAGGAGAGTTACACCAATCGACACTAGAGAAACTAACTGGTGCAAGTGAAACTTGAACACGGAAGCACCCTCTGGGTATACTCTGTGAAGAGCAATCCAACATCTGCCCCAGGTACCACGGTATACCCCCGCAGTCACCTGTGTAAGTCCCTAAAATATGGGCAACTAGGTTTCCATCTTGCAGTCAGTCACCAGACGGGTATAGTCGACAGTGGAGCAGATCGTAATGAGAAGGATATCAAGTATGAAGCCTATCATGGGCATTGAAAGCAAATGGTCTGGAAGAAAATAGAGGATCTTAAATGGATTTGAGGTCCACGAAGCTCCGTAGGAAAATGCAGTTGGTATTATTCCCGAGAAAGACCCTCAATATACGATCCCCACTACATTCAGTTCGAATTTGGAGGGGTTATCTCTATTTCCTTTCCTCACGCTGTTAGCACAAACATTTACAGCGACAAAGTAGCTCAGAGGCATTGTGAAATATATATCTGGAAAGTGGCGCTACCGAAATAGATCTCTCAACAATCCGACCAAGTCCTTTGTTTTCATAGGAAGCATCCAAAAGCAGCGTTCAGAGCAGTCTATTTTGAGCTTGAAACACAAGAAAACATACAGGTTAAATTTTCAATGGTAGAGATCCCCTATACAGTTCAGAATGACAGCTCTCGTGTATTCAAAATGTCAAACTGGTGTGAGGATTAACGACCAGATAGAAGCCCCGGAGTTGCATGTCAAGCGCCACATGTCCTTCTGGATTAGACGGTTCTAATTTACTTCAACAGTTTAGGCTTCGGGAGTTTCAGGACTTCCACTCCTGATTTCCTCTACAGTACTTTCTCCCAGAGTGCTCATATCTCTGTCACATGTCTCTCCAAATCTAACGGTCGTGATTTACTTTGGGAGTTCAAGATTTGGGAGTTTTGGATTCACCACTCCCGATTTCCTCCGGAGTACTTTCTTCGAGAGTGCATGGATCTCTGTCGCGTGTCCTTCCAGATCCAATGATCAAGATCTACTCCGGGAGTTATACAATCTCTACATGCAGAAGCCCCGGAGCTCCAAAGTATCGAAGACACTTGGAATCCATCTAGTGCTAAGACATGGAATTCATCTGTTGTGACATGTGGAATTCTTTTCAATCACCTCAGGGCATGTCATCTGCTTGATTTCATCTAACACATGTCACTCCCCTTATGAGACATGTCACTTCGGGCCCGTACAAATATGGGAGATTTAGATCCAAAGTAAACCCAGTTCTCTGGAGCTCTGGAGTGCTGAAGTGTCGAGGCACGTGACACTCATCCGTCAGAACTTGTGGTGCTCATTCGTGGAGACACGTGGAATCCATCTGGCCCTGACATGTGGCACTCATTTCTGGTCATTTGAGTTCCATCATCCGCTCATTTTTGAGTGACACATGTCACTCACCTTATGTGACACATCAAAAACCATGACATCATATGACATCAGGCCACCATGTCACTTCGCAACATTGTCACTCCAAGATTTTTCCATTTAGAGCAAGCACAGTTCTTCGAAACCCGGAGCCCCAAAGTCCCAAAATATTTAGATGATACAAACGACTTAATCCATGTTTAATTAGTGATAAGCACACACTAATCACTTTGTGAGTATGACACTCCGGGAGTTATATACACTTTCATTTAAAATCTCCCAAACTTCGAAGTGTCGTAGTGATGAGAGATTGCCACGTCACTCTGGGAGAAAGTCACTTCGGGAGATATTCATGCTCTGCGTTCAAAATATCTCGAGCTCTAAGAAATTTGCGCCATCGCTAAATATGGCTAGGGGAGATTAATATGGAAAATGAATATAAATTTAGCAGGGGCGCTAAAATAGTGATTACTGAGATCACAGATTGCAACCAAATCGACGACCACGCTTCATTGCAAGGACGGAACGTGCTCGAATGATAAAATTCTGGAGCGGTCCCGCAATCGAAACCATGGTATAGAAAAATAGGTACATGGCAGTTGGTGTTGAATTGCATGCGCAAAGCGGTGTGGATCCAAACCTCCCTTAACAGCCCCATAATCACGTGCTTATATAACATCAAATCTGAGAGTAGTGCGTGGCAACGAAAACTGGGCGTTAATCCAAATCATCAAAGGAAAGTCACGAGGAAAAGCAGAACGCCAGCAGACCATGACCAATCCCTCACAGAGAAAACATGAATGTAGAAGACTCCCAGAACGACCTTTCAGTTGTGACACGTCATCAAGTTGCTGGAATCACTTTGATATCGGTTTAGATAAGGTTATTAAGATAACTCAAGTATGTCCTATTTTTGGGGGTTTTTGTTGTAACTTCCCAAATTTTAGGGGATGAGTCATCATGCAGTTGTTTCTATTTTGGGGAAAAAATTAATTTTTGTAACAGAAGCTATCTAAAGGAGTTCGACCTCCTAGAAACTATATATTCTAATGTTTTTCATGTAAAAAGGGTTCGGCCCAAGACCCGAGGAGGTTTTTGTTAAGAAACAAATATCAATATAGCATAGAAAAACCTCAGAATAAGTACTCACCGCCTTGAAAAAGAGAGAATTTCAGGTAATAAGCCTCTTCAAGGGGGAAACCTCCTTATACCCCACATAAATGTCCAAATACAAAATGATTCCAAATGAAAATGTTTCCTTGGTATATATAGGTAACTAGGAGGTACAAGTACAACTAATGGACTCAATTCGACATAAACAAAATAACATTACTAATGTAATATGCCCCAATTAAGGGGTAATGAACCACTATTTAGGGATTAACATGCCCCTCCCATTGAGACAAGTGTTGTCTGCAACGCTTGAGTAACTCTAGATGCTTCTGTATAAAAGACTCATCTTCCCAGGTGGAATCTTCAGCCGATAGTTTCCTCCATTTAACGAGATACTCTGAAATGGATCTATTCCTCAACTAGCGAATTCTTGTGTCAACGATGGCTTCATGCTCCAATATGATTTTTCCTTCCTCATCAAGTTCTAGAAATATAGTTTGAACTGGGATCTTGTCACCTATAACCTTCTTTAAGCATGAAACATATAAAACTGGGTGTACTTGTGAAGATGCAGGCAACTCCAATTTGTATGCCATAGTACCAATATTTTTGAAACACCTTATAAGGGCCATAGTAATTTGGTGATAATTTATCATCCTTCTTGGCTTGCTTGAGGGACATCTGTTTGTATGGTTGTAGTATTAAAAACACCCAATCCCCTACTTCAAAACATCTTTCACTACAATGTTGATTTGCTTGTTGTTTCATGCAATTCTGTGCCATGGTCAGGTTGTCCTTTAAGATTTTGAGAACTTGTTGTTGATGCTCAATGTGATCTTCCACTGCTTGAACCTTATATTTTTATTTTAGAGAAGAAGTGATGGAAGGAGGGTGCTATCCATAGAGTGCCATAAATGATGTCATTTTTGTTGTCGTATGAAAGGAAGTGTTATACCACCATTCTGCCAAGGGTAACCATTTGAACCATTGTGTTTTTTCATCAGAGACAAAGCAACGAAGGTAGCATTCCAGACATTTGTTCACTATCTCGATTTGTCCATCAGATTGAGGATGATAGGATGAGATATGAACCAATTGAGTACCCAAATAAGAAAATAATTTTGTCAGAAAATGTCCAGTGAAGATGGAATCTCTGTCACTTACAATAATCTTTGGGTTTCCATGTAGCTTTTGAACTGTCTCCATGAATGCGGTGGCAACTTTACTGGCTTTGAAGGGATGTGAGAGTGCACAAAAGTGTGCGTAATTGACAAGTCTATTAACAATCACCATGATGACACTCTTTCCTTCAGACTTTGGTAACCCTGTTATGAAATCCATGGAAACCTCCTCGTAACATTGACTTGGGTTGGCTAATGGTTGTAAAATACCTAGGGTCTTAATTGTTTCCACCTTGTTTTGTTGGCAAACTAAACATTTTTCGACAAACCTTTAAACATCAGTTGTAAGGCCATCCCAAAAAAATTCCTTCTTGACCATATGGTAGGTTTTCAAAAATCCCGAGTGCCCTCCTACTAGAGAGGTGTGAAATTCCAATAGTACCTTTTGTTTGAGTTGGGATTTATAACATAAATATAAGCGATCTTTGTGTTGGAAAACTAAAATGGGAGAGGGGGTGAATCAGTTGTTACTGTGCTTAAACAATAATGCTTCTTTTAAACTCTTTGCAGAAATACTGCGGGACAATCATAATAGTACAGAGAAGTAAGCAATAGCATATTCAACTTCAGTCACACACACGTGTGATACATAGAGACAGATATTTCCTGAGGAAACCCATAAAGGGTAAAAACCTCTTTTTCTTTATATGATAAGTAATAGTTACTTTCTTTACATTATTATACATATGAGCACCAACTCATAATGAGGCTACAACCTCTGTTTTGCAAGATGCTACTTGCTGAGAGCACCAACTCTCTATTTTCTCTAGCACCCACTAGAAGGAAGAACCAACTCCCTGGTTTCTCTAGCACCAATTAGAAGGAAGCACCAACTCCTTGAGTGTTTCCAGCACCAACTGGATGGAATCACCAACTTCCAATCATACAGGCACCAACCTGTATAACAGAGAACAAGAGTTCTCTCTTGCACCACCCTGCCACACTGGTTTCTCTGGTTGCAACCAGATGGAAGCTACAACTCCCTATGTTCAAGCACCCACTTGAACCTATGAGGACAACAGTCCTCCCTAGCACCTCCCTTCCACACTGAAATATAAATATTTTCTACTGAAACTTATTACAATGATATGATGTTCAACAATGGCTTACCAGACTCATCACTGTTCTGTTGCATTTCGTTGCTCTGTCTGCCTCATTGCCTTTCTGCACACATGACTTGCATTGTCTGTTCTTCTGCTTTTTATGCTCTGTGCGCCATGTCTATTCACTCCATAGTTCATCTTCTGTGAAATTCAGTTGCTGCACTCTCCTCCTTCTTCACACATGAATCACCTTCACCAACAACAACCACAACAAACTCCAACAGCAACAACAACAACATCTCTTCTCTGTACCGTGTATTTATAGCTTCTGTGCACCTTGTGCATGCAATGTTCGCAATGCCTTTGCATGCTGACTCCACGCCGTTATCCTCCACCTCTCGAGTGCTCTGTCTGATCATCATCGTGACTCTTCAGCTTCTCTGGTGGTTCACCCCATGTGTCCAGCATCACTGTATGTTATATTGAGATTCCTCAGCCTCTCTGGCAGTTTGAGACTCTTCGTCTTCTCTGTGACAGTCGAACTCACCTTCTCTGTTTCAGTTACAGGCCTCAATGCTCATCAGTTGTCAATCACCTCCACGAACATCTTCATCCCTCTCAGAGACTCTTCACCTCCTTTGTCAGTCATCCCGAAGTGTTTTCGAGTCCTCTGGCAGAAACATCAATGGTTTCTAGCAGTTACACTGTATCGTGCTACAGTTGCCCTCCGTTCTTGTTCAAATTCATCTGCACCGTTGGATATGCAGCGAGCAAATCTGGATGGCCATAATATGTGCTCCCAGATCTACAGTTGGGATTGGATTCCGGAGCCCCCCTGCCATTCTATCTTTAAGCAGAGGGGGGGTGTCCGGAATTGGGCGCGCATCTCTCAAGCGGCTAGGATTAAAGCACCTAGATCAACGACGCTCAAGCGATTCCGGACCCCCTTTTCCATTCTGCCTTTAATTAAAGGGGGGGGGGGGTCCGTAATGGTGGGGTATCGAGGAAGGGCCCCATTCCTGTCGTGTCACCTTTTGTATCGTCCTCCTCCCCACCTGCCGTATGTTCTCCACCTGACCGTGCGCCAAGGCTCGTTCCCTTTAGCCCCTCCTTTTCCTCCGACATCTGTCCATCTCCCAATTACCGAAACTCTGAAGTGGTGTAAATATGCTGATGTCACACGTAGATTGACACGTGTTGAATACTGCCACATGTCACTCTGATTCATGACTTACATGTGCCTGAAATGTTGAATCAGTCTGACACTTGTCATTACCTGGTTGTGCCACGTGTTCCTAGCTGACGTGGTATGCTGACATGAGTTGGATCGACGGTCCAGAACACATCTTGATCTGACGGCTGTGATTAAATCGCAATATCGCATATCGCGATTTCGGGATTCCCGTGGTTATTATTCTTTGACCTCTTCAAATCTCAATCCACGAAACTCCGAAATGTACTGAGATCAACGGTCCAGATCAGACCTTGATTCAATGGCTGCGATTAAATCATGATCTCACAATTCTTGTTGCATTGTTTCTTTTCCCTCTCCATTGTTGGATTACTAAGAGGGGGGGTGAATCAGTAATAGAGCAATTTAACCATATAATCCAAGTGTTATATCAATGAAGCATTATTATCCAATAACTGCAGAGTAAATAAGCAATGAACAAATGAACAATCATACACATACA
>ML798238.1:10349-50518 GCA_009831015.1 Picea engelmannii | reverse complement strand
AGGCAAAGTTTGTTCCATTGAATAGAGGGGCCTTATTAGTTGAATTTCCTTCATGTCTTGACATGTTTAAGCTCTAGGATCTACCCTTAGATAAAAGGGGCTGGTTCTGATACCAATTGTTGGACAACTGAGAGGGGGGGGGGTGAATCAGTTGTTATTGTGCTTAAACAATTATGCTTCTTTTAAACTCTTTGCAGAAATATCGAGGGACAATCACAATAGTTCATGGAAGTAAGCAATAGCATATTCAACATCAGTCACACACACATGTGATACATAGAGACAGATATTTCCTGAGGAAACCCATAAAGGGTAAAAACCTCTTTTTCCTTATATGATAAGTAATAGTTACATTCTTTACATTATCATACATATGAGCACCAACTCATAATGAGGCTACAACCTCTGTTTTGGAAGCTGCTACTTGCTGAGAGCAACAACTCTTTGTTTTCTCTAGCACCCACTAGAAGGAAGCACCAACTCCCTGGTTTCTCTAGCACCAACTCCCTGAGTGTTTCCAGCACCAATTGGATGGAAGCACCAACTTCCAATCATACAGGCACCAACCTGTATAACAGAGAACAAGAGTTCTCTCTTGCACCACCCTGCCACCCTGGTTTCTCTGGATGCAACCAGATGGAAGCTACAACTCCCTGTGTTCAAGCACCCACTTGAACCTATGAGGACAATAGTCCTCCCTAGCACCTCCCTTCCACCCTAAAATATAAATATTTTCTACTGAAACTTATTACAATGATATGATGTTCAACAATGGCTTACCAGACTCATCACTATTCTGCTGCATTTCGTTGCTCTGTCTGCCTCATTGCCTTTCTGCACACATGACTTGCGCTGTCTTTTCTTCTTCTTTTTATGCTCTGTGCGCCATGTCTATTCACTCCACAGTTCCTCTTCTGTGCAATTCAGCTGCTGCACTCTCCTCCTTCTTCACACATGAATCACCTTCACCAACAACAACCACAACAAACTCAAACAACAACAACAACAACATCTCTTCTCTGTACTGTGTATTTATAGCTTATGTGCACCTTGTGCATGCAATGTTCTCAATGCCTCTGCATGCTAACTCCGCGTCGTTATCCTCCACCCCTCGAGTGCTCTGTCTGATCATCATCGTGACTCTTCAGCTTCTCTGGTGGTTCTCCCCGCGTTTCCAACATCACTGTATGTTATACTGAGATTTATCAGCCTCTCTGGCAGTTTGAGACTCTTCGTCTTCTCTGTGACAGTCGAACTCACCTTCTATGTTTCAGTTACAGGCCTCAATGCTCATCAGCTGTCAATCGCCTCCACGAACATCTTCATCCCTCTCAGAGACTCTTCACCTCCTCTGTCAGTCATCCCGAAGTGTTTTCGAGTCCTCTGGAAGAAACCATCAGTGGTTTCTGACAGTTACATTGTATCGTGCTACAATTTCCCTTCGATCTTGTTCCAATTCATCTGCACCGTTGGATATGCAGTGAGCAAATCTGGACGACCAGAATCTGTGCTCCCAGATATACGGTCGGGATTGGATTTCAGATCCCCCCTACCATTCTATCTTTAAGCGGAGGGGGGGGGTCTGGAATTGGGCACACATATCTCGAGCAGCTAGGATTAAAGCACCTAGATCAACGACGCTCAAGCGATTCCGGACCCCCTTTTCCATTATGCCTTTAATTAAAGGGGGGGGGGTCCGGAATGGTGGGGTATCGAGGAAGGGACCCATTCCTATCGTGTCACCTTTTGTATTGTCCTCCTCCCCACCTTTCGTCTGTTCTCCACCTGACCGTGCGCCAAGGCTCGTTCCTTTTAGCCCCTCCTTGTCCTCCGACATCTATCCATCTCCCAATTACCGAAACTCTGAAGTGGTGTAAATCTGCTGACGTCACACGTGGATTGACACGTGTTGAATACTGCCATGTGTCACTCTGATTCGTGACTTACATGTTCCTAAAATGTTGAATCAGTCTGACACTTGTCATTACCTGGTTGTGCCACGTGTTTCTAGCTGACGTGATTCAGATCGATGGTCCAGATCACATCTTGATCTGACGACTGCGATTAAATCGCAATATCGCATATCGCGATTTCGGGATTCCTGTGGTTATTATTCTTTGACCTCTTCAACTCTCAATCCGCGAAACTCTGAAATGTACTAAGATCAACGGTCTAGATCAGACCTTGATTCAATGGCTTCGATTAAATCACGATTTCGCAATTCTTGTTGCATTGTTTCTTTTCCCTCTCCATGTCACAATTCGCGAAACTCCGATATGGAGTTGGATCAATGGTCCAGATCTGATCTTGATTCAACGGCTGCAATTAAGTTGCGATTTCGCATATCGCAAAATCGAGATTTCTGTGGATTATATTAGTTGACATCTCCAACTCTCGATCCCCGAAACTCCGACATGGACTGGAATCAACGGTCTAGATTCAACCTTAATTTGACGGCTGAGATTAGATCGCGATTTCGAGAGGTTAGGGAACATCGTTCCTTTGACTCTTCAGTCAGGGAACTGACGATCTATCCCCACGTGTCCTGCCTGAAGATGGACAATCCTCCTTCTTTCGAGATTTTGTGAGCCCTCTACTCCTTGCACTTTAAAGATCGTGTAGGTTCTCCTCGATCCAACGGTGGTCAGACCCTGCGCTCAGATCTAACGCCTGAGATCTATCCTCCTCTTAAGCGCACTCTTCTTGTCTATATTCAGATCTGACGGCCCTCATTCTATCGGGTATTTTGAATGAGATCCAACGATCAGAAATGCTTCTCGGGTTTTCGATCATTTTATCAATGTTGCATTGCCTTCGATCATTCGATCTTCCTGGACTTATCTTCTATTTTCCTGTTGATCATCGTTGTTGTACTCTAGCCATCATCACTATTGTACTTGCCATCAATGACAATCATATGCTGCCTGTTAAACATTTTCCAACACTTTGTACCATAGTAAATCATTTTCCATGTAAATGTATCTGATGAACTAGAATCCTGCTGCAACCTTTGAATGAGAGTCCACACTTTTTCGTCATTCTTCCAATCATCTCTTGCTTCTATTATCCAATCAGGTTGGATGATCGAGATAGCACATAGAAATATCTCAACATCTTCATCCTTTCTTAAGAGTGCATCTGCCACAACATTTTGCTTCCCTTTTTTATAGACGATTTCAAAATCATATCCCAATGTCTTGGTCACCCATTTTTGTTGTTCTTCTGAAGATAGTCTTTGTTCCAATAAGTATTTAAGACTATCATGATATGTTTTGACCTTGACGTTCCTACCTATTAGGTAAGGATGCCATTTCTTCAATGCATGTAGTATTGCCATCATTTCCTTCTCATAAATGGGTTTGTGTAAGTCATTTCCCTTGAGTGGTTGACTTTCAAAATCCAGGGGTCTTCCTTCTTGCATTAGGACAGCACCAATTCCATTTCCCGAGGCATCACATTCCACAATAAAGGTTTTTGTGAAGTATGGAGTGGTCAATACATGAGCTTTGCACATCACCTCTTTAAGTTGTTCAAAAAATTTATTTTCCTATGGAGACCATGAAAATCAATCCTTCTTAGTTAGTTTCGTTAAAGGTGCTTCTATTCTTCCATAGTGTCGAACAAACTTGCGGTAGTAACCTGTCAAACCCAAAAATACTTTAAGATTATTCAATGTTTTGGGAATCAGTCAGTCCATCATGGCCTTAATATTGTTAGGGTCTACCTTGACACCTTCATGAGATACAATATGACCCAACTAATGTACCTCCACCCCAAAGAAACATTTGGATGGTTTGGCATATAGTTGTTTCTCCTTTAGTAGTTGTAGCACCTTGTCAACATGTCACACATGATCCTCCCAAGACTTGCTATAGATTAGTATATCATCGAAAAATACTAACACAAATTTTTGAAGGAAGGGATTGAAAATGGAATTCATCAACCCTTGGAATGTGGAAGGTGCATTTGTAAGGCCAAAAGGCATGACCAAAAATTCATAATAGCCTTCATGAGTTCAGAACGTTGTTTTTGGGATATCTTATTCCTTCATTATAATCTGATAATACCCTGAACGAAGATCCAACTTTGTGAAATAGATTGCTCCATGTAGTTCATCTAACAATTCGTCAATGACGGGAATGGGAAACTTATCTTTAATAGTGATATTGTTGAGCTCTCTATAATATGGACACATATGCCACGAGCCATCTTTCTTGAATACCATTGCCACCAGTGCGGAGTAAGAACTTTGGCTAGATCTAATAATGCCAACCTCTAACATTTCTTCAACCATGCGCTCAATTTCACTCTTCTGGGCATAAGGGTATATGTATGGCCTGATGTTAGGAGGAACACTCCCAGGAATTATGCAAATATCATGATCATGATTTCGAGTCGGTGGAAGACCTTTGGGAATATCTTCAAATACTTTGGAATGCTTATCAATGATCCCTTGCAGATCTAGGGGAATACATGGCTTAGATGTTTGAACATCTAGTGAGCATAGTTGTGCAATTACACCTTGATGCCCCTTTTTCAATAATTTTGTCATGCCATTGGAGCTTATCACCTTACTGAGTTTTCATGTGATACCTCTTAACTCAATTTATTTTCCTTCCAATGAAAAGTTCTTGAAAATTAAAATCCATTGTTCTTAATGATTGTAACCATTGGATTCCTAGTACGACATCAACACCACCCATGGGTATATCAATCATTGGGCTATTCATTACATATTCCCCCATAGTAAGATTGATCTTATTGCATTTTCCTGAGAAATTGATAGTTCCTCTGTCTACAATCATTACTTGAAACTCTGGTGCTGGATATACAAAGAAATTAAGAGCTTTGGCTAATTTATAGTGAATGAAATTATGAGTACTACCAAAATCAATTAAGACTATTACCTTTTTCTTTTTGATATATACTTTGATATTGAGGGTTTGAGGAGTGCTAATTCCATCCAATGCATTACATGATATCATGGTAGTCAACTCTTCAGAAGAAATCGTGTCTACATTTTCATCTTGAGATGGTTCTTTTTCTTGTTCTTGTTCTTCTTCCTCTTCACAATCTATGTAGAATAATTTCTTCTCACCACACTTATGTCCCTTACTGTACTTGTTGTCACAATTAAAGAATAAACCTTTTTCTTTTCTTTCCTCCAATTGTTGAGGTGTCAAACTGGTAGGTTGAGGTATTTTAGAAGAAGGAACATTATTCTCTCAATAGATGTTAGGAGTGGTCCTTCTAGTAGCCATATTCATATTTTTACTTTCAACATTTCTTCCCACCCTAAATGCATTCTCCAATGATTTGGCTTCCCAAAGATGAACCTCATGTTGAATGTTATCCCTTAAAGTTCCTATGAATACATCAATCAAGTGCTCATCTGGAATATTTGTTACCTTTATATTCAATCTTTGGAAGTCCTCAATGTGCTCCGTAACTGAACCCTTTTTCTTGAGATTTATCAATTGGCTAAAGAAGGTATCGCCCCTTGTATCCTCATAGTGTGCTATCATTTCTTTCTTGAAAAGTGTCCAAGTGACGAGTGATTTGTGAGAACAAAGCCATAGATACCACACAAATTGATTGGGTTCTAAATATAAAGAAGCAATTTGTACCTTTTGTGTATGTGGCACATTATGTAAATCAAAGAATTGCATCTGAAGTATCCATGTGATTGGGTCCTTGACATCAAAATTCCTCATATCGATCTTAGGAAAGTGGTTGGTCTTCAACCCAAAGTTAGAGTTTCTCCATTCTTGATTCATGTTCCTTGTGTCCTCATCATGAATTTCATGGGATACATTTTCACTTTCAGGTGTCCTCTCTATTATGAATTTTTTCAATCCTTCCATGATCTCCCCTTTTAAACCATCCATATTAGTATTTATTGCCTCCAACTTAGCTTCCGTTGAATCCATCATCTCTTGTAGTTCATATTTTGTTGTTGTCTTCTTTTGTAAATCATTTATGTCCCTACGCATTTATTCAACTTCATCAAGAGTCCAAGTAGGACTGTCTGGAGGCTTATTTGGTGTAGAAGTTCCCTTTTTTGGTGGCATGTTGGCCAAGTATCACTTTAAACCTTGATTTTGAGGTGGTTATGCTAGAAAATATTTCTTTTATTGTATCTCCAAAATTCAGCCCTTCTGGGTATGGAATTTTCTTTTTTGTAGTTCTCTGATATTTCTTCTTTGCAATGCCACAGGTCTGATCAAAATTGAATGTGCCACGTAGAATTTATGGTAACTTCCCCACAACCTGTTGATTTTTGTCCTTTCTAGGAGATATCACTTGTATAGCATGCTCCGCACAAAATAATTGGTATAAAATTATGAAAATTGTACCATAAATACTACATATTGTCCACTATCCAATGCAACTAGTCTCACTAAATTGGATACTCTAGAAAGAATTTATGATTGTTTTACCCGGAACACCTTCTTGAGACTAGTCAATATGACTAGTAAAATACCCTATCTTCCAAAGGGTGTATCTACAAATGTAAGATGACCTAGAAGTTGAAATTTTCATTATAGATAAATTAATAATTTCTATGAATATTCTCCAGATTTCAGTATCTGAAACGTTACAGAAAAGGTTTTATAGTGAAAATTCCATGATGGCTCAATTCAGGATGATTCCAAAACCCTATCTTACACAGGATGTATCTCCTAAAGTGTAAGTCCTCGGGAGCTGAAATTTTAACCAAACATACCTTGATCTGTCTACTAAATATCCTCCAAAGGGTTCCTTTTGAAACTTTGCAGAAAATAAGTTATAGAAAAAATTCTAAGGTGTCTCAGATGTAGCAGTGAAACCCCAAGACCTTGAGCTCTAATACCATATGTTAAGAACCAAATATCAATATAGCATAGAAAAACCTCAGAATATGTACTCAACGCCTTGAAAAAGAGATAATTTCAGGTAATAATCCTCTTAGAGGGGGCAACCTCCTTATACCCCACATAAATGTCCAAATACAAGATGATTCCAAATAAAAATGTCTCCTTGGTATATATAGGATACTAGGAGGTACAATTACAACTAATGGACTCAAGACAACATAAATAAAATAACATTACTAATGTAATATGCCCCAATTAAGGGGTAATGAGACACTATTTAGGGCTTAACAGTTTTGAAAATTGAATGACTGTGTATTTCAGTTTGTAAGTCGGAGGGGCATGTAGCTGAAAATTGTATGTTATTGAAGATTCATATGATTTTTTTCATCAAGTTTGTCTTATATGTTCTCTGTTCTATTCTCCATCTTGTTTGAATGTATGGTTGATTTTAAGGATTAAAATTTGCCTTTGATAGATAGATTCTTGATACAGTAGAGGATCTGGTGTAAGCTTGCCTATTTATCATTGTTTACTATTCAAACACATCTAAATTCTCTTTGCAGAGAGGATCTATGCTTAGTGAACATTCATCTTTATGTTAATTATCTCATTATTCTCTTCATCATTATATAAATCTTTTGTCTGATAGGAAGCTTAAATGCCTTCAATGAGCAGATTGTTTATGACTCCATAGCCCAATGGTCCATCACTGATCTGCAATGATATTTGTTGTGTTTTCCTTTCTTTAAAGTCTTGTTGATCCCTGATTTCAAACCAAAATAAAATATATTTGAATGTTATCAAGCTTACTCCCATTTGCAGTCTAGGGCTGACTCTTGGAGTGATAACATAAATGGCATCGTTGCTAGGGACGGAAGTGAAGATATCTTCCATGGGAGAACAACATAGATTCAATTCTTGATGGTAGACAAGAGAGGGACACAAAAATTATCTGTAATCATCTACTTGGTGACTCCATAATCAAAGACACCACTAGGGAGGATCTTGTTGAGAAAAAGATGACCATACGAAAGGGGATGACCAAGTATCAACTTATGAGATTTCTTCATGAACTCTTGTTTTTCTTTATCAGCTCATTTCTCTCTTTCCCTTTACATATCAAGTGGATTATCCTCTGTTTTATTTATTTGGATGATCATCAGCCTTCCTTTATATATCCATCCTTGGAAGAAGAAGACCTACCTTATGCCTGTGTTGTAGATGTTGATATTGTATCTTCACCTTGGCCTATTCATAAGGATGAGCTTTGTATTGAAATCCCTCTTGATTTTGATCACCCTTGTAACCTTGAGGAGGTTGCAACTGATTCAAATCATTCTCTTATATCATCACCTCCTGTTGTTATTGTTTAACATTGCCATCACCTTGTTAAACCTCATATCCCGCCCACTAGTTTTCAAACTAGAATCAAAGACAAGATATTTAAACCTTTGAGGTTGCCTTATCACCTTCATCCTTATCCTCTTGATTTCCTTGAGTATCTTACTCGTTTCTCTGGAGAAGATCATGTTAGAGATGAGAGGCATTTGGAGGCCTTTGAGAAATTTATTGATCAATTTGAGATAGTACATGATGATGTTATTATGAGGTTTTTCTCCAAATATTTGATCAAAGATGTTGTTGTGTGGTTTAAGGGTTTGAGAGATGATTCCATTGGTTCTTGGATCGAGTTATGCAATTCCTTTTTAAAGTGTTGGGGTGAGAACAAGTCCCTTGATCAGTACTTGGTTGATTTTTATGCTTTGAGGAGAGGTGAAGAGGAAGCCTTGGTTGTCTTAAACATGAGGTTTTATAGTGTTTATCATAACATGCCATTGGAAATCCGACCTTCCAAGACTGCTTCCATGGTGTACTATGTAATGGGTCAGCATTCAAATCTTGTTCTTCTCTTGAGAAGAAGGAAATATTCATCATTAAAATGATTATTTGAAGATGATGAAGAAGTCAAGGAGAACATTCGTGCTAGCAAGAAGATTCAATATCGAGCATATTTTGAAAATTTGCATGTACATGAGCAGGAAGACTGTCAGTATGTTTCAAATTCTGAGCAAAAGGACAGTGAGTAAGAATATGATCTGGAGCATCAGCAAGGTTGTAAGTATGTTTTACATTTGGAGCCAGATTCTTCAGTATGCTCATATTTTCCTATAGACAGGGATGCATGCCATGTTTATGATCAGTTTCTGAAATATTTTGAGCATGAGGTAATAGATGATTGTATAGATAATCATATGGTCCTAGTTGAGCATTATCAATATTATTTAAATTATGTTGTGAAATAATCTCGTGATCATTATTTTAAAGAATAAGTTGTCTCTCCTGATGACCAAGATATTCTTATAAAAGAGCAAGAAGGTTATCAGTTTTCAAGTAAAGAGGCATTCATGGATGAGCAGTTTTTTCCTGAAGATCAATAGGTTTCTGATCTTGGTTTTGAAGATTCATTTGCAGCCTTGTTGGAGTAGAGTTTTTCAAATTTTCTGAAAAATTTAGTTTTCATTTCACTAGTGCTCACGAGTGAGTATGGTTTTCTGAAGGATTCACTATCACTGTTAGTATATATCTATTTTTATCTATTGAACAATGATAGAGACAATATCATCTCAGTCTTGAAATTTCTTGAATGGATGCTGTGGAAATATGCTTTTACTTGACCAAATTGCATACTTGGTTAAAGGTAGGGTAGTGTAGGAAATAAGATCGCCTCCTGAGCATTTTATTTCCTTCAAGTTTACAGCAAGTAATAAGCTCGCTTCCCGAGCCTTTCTTTCCCTAGTTTATAGTGGGTCTTACAATTTTCTTGAATAAGTGGCAAATTGTTAGTAGTGTTTGGAGGTTGGTTACATAGATGACTCCATAGTTGAACAGATAAGGCAATTGGAACTGCTAAGGTTCTTGGAAGCCTCATAGGGAGGTCCCCATCCCAGTTGGAGCCTGATGTTAGCACAAACATTTGTATCAACAAAGTAGCTCAGAGGCGCTGTGAACTCTATATCTGAAAAGTGGCGCTACCAAAATTGAGCTCTAAACAGGTTGACCAAGTCCTTTTTTTGCGCAGGAAGCATCCAAACGCAACGTTCAGAGCATTCCATTTTGGGATTGAAACACAAGCAAACATACAAGTTAAAATTTCAACGGTGAAGATCCCCTATATAGTTCAGATTGGCAGCTCTCGTGCATTAATGACCAGACAGAAGCCCCTGAGTTGTAGATAAAGCACCACACATCCTTCTGGATTAGACATTTCTGATTTACTTCGGCAGTTCAGGCTTCGGAAGTTTCAGGACTTCCACTCCCGATTTCCTCCGAAGTACTTTCTCCCGGAGTGCTCAGATCTTTGTCGCATGTCTCTCTAAATCTAACGGTTGTGATTTACTTTGGGAGTTCAGGCTTCGAGATTTTTTTCTTCACCACTCTCGATTTCCTCCAGAGTGCATGGATCTATGTCATGTGTTCTTCTGGATCCAACGATCAAGATCTTCTCTGAGAGTTATACAAGCTCTACATGTAGAATCCCCTGAGCTCCAAAGTGTTCAAGACACTTGGCATCCATATGGTGCTGACACATGGCATTCATATGTTGTGACACATGGAATTATTTTCAATCACCTTGGGGCACATCATTCTCTTGATTTCATATAACACGTGTCACTCCCCTTCCGATACACGTCACTTCGGACCTGTACAACTTCGGAAGATTTAGATGAAAAGTAAACCCAGTTCTCTGGAGCTCTGGAGTGTCGAAGTGCCGAAGCACCCGACACTCATCCATCAGGACTTGTGGTGCTCATTCACGGAGAAACGTGGCATCCATTTAACCCTGACATGTGGAACTCATTTCTAGTCATTTGGGTCCCATCATCCGCTCATTTTTTAGTGACACGTGTCACTCACCTTATGTGACACATCAACATCTGTGACATCATATGACATTAGTCCACCACGTCACTTCGCAGCATTGTCACTACGGGAATTTTCCATTCAGAGCGAGAACATTTCTTTGAAACCCAGAGCCTCGAAGTCCCAAAATATTTAGATGATACAAACGACTTAATCCAGGTTTAATTAGTGATAAACACACACTAATCACGTAGTGAATTCGACACTCATCCGCTCATATTTGAGTGACATGTGTCACTCGCCTTATGTGACACATCAACATCCATGGCATCATATGAAATCAATCCACCTCGTCACTTCACATCATTGTCACTCCAGGAGTTTTTCATTCAGAGCGAGCACAGTTCTCCGAAACCCATAGCCTCGAAGTCCCAATATATTTATATGATACAAATGGCTTAATCCATGTTTAATTAGTGATAAGAACACGCTAATCACTTCGGGAGTTCAACACTTCGGGAGTTATATACACTTTGCATTTAAAATCTCCCGAACTTCGAAGTGTCGTAGTGACGAGAGACTGCCACTTCACTCTGGGAGAAAGTCACTTCAGGAGATATTTATGCTCTGCGTTCAAAAGCTCCCAAGCTCTAAGAAATTTGCGCCATAGCTAAATATGGCTAGGGGATTTTAATATGGAAGCTAGATAGAACTTTAGCAGGGGCGCTAAAATAGTGGTTACCCAGATCACAGATTGCAACCAGATCGACGACCACACTTCATTGCGATATGGAATGTGCTCGAACGATAAAATTCTTGAGCGGTCCGCAATTGTAACCATCGTACAGAAAAAGAGGTGTGTGGCAGTTGGTGGTGAATTGCAGGTGCAGAAGGGGTGTGGATCTAAACCTCCCTTGAAGGCCCTGCAATCCTGTGCTTATATAGCATCAAATCCAAGAGCAATGCGTGGAAATGAAAATTAGGTGTTAATTCAAATCATCAAAGGAAAGTCACGAGGAGAAGCAAAATGCTAAGAGACCGCGACCAGTCCCTCATAGAGAAAACATGAATGTAGAAGACTCCCAGAATGACCTTTCAGTTGTGACACGTGATCAAGCTGTTGGAATCACTTTGATATCAATTTAGATAAGTTTATTAAGATAACTCAAGCATGTCCTATTTTTTGGGGTTTTTGTTGTAACTTCCCAAATTTTAGGCGACGAGTCATTAAGCAATTGTTTTTATTTTGGGGAAAAAATTAATTTTTGTAACAGAAGCTATCTAAAGAAGTTTGACCTCCTGGAAACTATATATTCTAATGTTTTTCATGTAAAATGGGTTCGGCTCAAGACCCGAGGAGGTTTTGAGAAATGGAATGACTGTGTATTTTAGTCTGTAAGCCGGAGGGGCATGCAACTAAAAATTGTTTGTTATTGAAGATTCATATAAGTTGTTTCATTAGATTTGTCTTCTATGTTCTCTTTTTTATTCTTCATCTTGTTTGAATGTATGGATGATTTTAAGGATAAAAATTTTCCTTTCATTGACAGATTCTTGATGCAGTAGAGTATCTGTTGTAAGATTGCCTATTTATCATTATTTACTATTCAGACACATCTAAATTGTCTTTTCAGAGAGGATCTCTGCTTAGCGAACATTCATCTTTATGTTAATTCTCTCATTCTTCTCTTCATCATTGTACAAATCTTTTGTCTAATAGGGAGCTTAAATTCCTTCATTGAGCATGTTGTTTATGACTCCATAGCCCAATGGTCCATCACTGATCTGCAGTGATATCTGTTGTCTTTTCCTTTCTTTAAAGTCTTGTTGATCCCTGATTTCAAACCAAAATAAAATCAATTTGAATGTTACCAAGCTTACTCCCATTTGCAGTCTAGGGGTGACTCTTGGAGTGTTAACACACGCGACCTTGCGTTTATCCCCTGTGTTAGAGGGGGATCATGGATAAATTTTACGACAATGGACTTAAGCACTCCCTAAATCAGACTCCAATGTTTGATTTAACAACCTTGAAGAGTTTCCTCTCCAAACCTAATTCAAGGCCCTAAAACCCTAAACTAGTTTGTGAACCCTACAAACAGAAAAGTATAGTCTATTTTAGATTAAGCATTTTTTTTAAAAGATTGATTTATTCACAAGGTATGGTAGTAAAACTAATGGTGTTACAAAGAGACGAAAAGGATGATTAAAATAAAGCACTTGAAAAAAATATTACTTCGAATTTAAAATAAAATCTTGTAACTAACTCTTTGTAAACTCAACTTTTCTTAACTAGCATTTCAAGATCTTGTAAAGAAAACCTAAAACTTGCTTTCACTTGACTACAATATACTTATGTTTCAAGAAATCAAGAAAAACTTGACAATAAAGAATATTTTTCCTTTTTGCAAATAAAAACTTTAACTACTTTACCAAACTGAAAATGCAAGAAAATGAAATTCGTTTTTTTTAAAACTGCTTTAAAAAGAAAAAATGAAGTAAATTTTTTTCTTTTTTCAAAGCAAGTAAAAAGGATAAAAAGAAAACTAAAACAAGACTAGAAAAGACCTTCATCCCACTGAGGATCACAGGGATTCAATCAAGAAACCAAAAAGGCATATCTTAAGACTCAACAACTTACTTAAAACCTTTTAAGGGTAAACACAAGAAGACTAAGGAAATAAGTAAAATGAAACCTATACCCAGGCTATGGCCACAAACAGAGACTCTAGAATGATCCAAGAAATCCCTGAGAAGTGTGAACTTCAATCAGGAAAGAGGCAAACTCCCTCTTTTTCAAAACACTTTCATGAAACAGAGACACGGGTTGTTCCATCGGCAACCCACGTATGTATGTGGGATGTTTACTGTGCAGAGCGTGTATGTACATGATCTAACCCAATACAAGGCGTGTACACCTCTGTATATTTTCAAAAAATGAAAATACCAAGAAGCCTTACAAGGCAGGGACAATTGGTATGCACCCTGGAGGTGACTAGAATCCCTTGACAGACTCATCAAACTTGAAATAAACTTGAAAGAAACTTGAAAGGAAAACAAACCAATCAAACAACCCAAAATCCCCTAAAAAACCCTAGAGGCATTCCCTAGTATGGTCGTCAATTCTTCTAGCGGGAAAATTGCCCCTTTAACTACACCAGGGTTTAAGATGTAGACAGAGTGAATGATCATCTAAAATTTAATCGATTCTCTATTCTACCCCAAACATACCAAAAAAAAATAAAAAAATAAATAAGAGAAGAGATCAGGTAACTGTACCTTTGATCCCACATCTGGTGATGATCTCCTCAAGCTTGGTAGTTCCAATGACTGCACGTCTCCTCCCAAGGCTGACCTACATCCAAATATAGACAAACAAGGACTACAAGCATGCTATTATATTCATGATTTAGGGTTAGATATCAAATGCTAAGTATAAATCAATAAAAATACACAAAACATCATCATTTGGGACAGGAAAATGTGATTCTTTTATTCATCATACAAAGACTGAAACTTACAATCCATGTCAGCCACCGTTCCACAAACCTCATCTAGGCTCCTCTTTACCATGCTCTAAGTGCACCTTGAATGGAATTCTTCTCTCAATATTCTAATCACCTCAAGGAAGGGAATGGATTGAATGGAGTAAGAAGAGGCTGATGAGGGAAAGCTCAGGCAATATCTCACAAAAGGTAGCAAAATCTTGGGCAAGGAGGGGAAGTGAAATTGGGTAGAGTTTCACTGTTCTTATGCTTGGATGTGAAATGAGACCCCGACACCTCCTTTTATATGACAAAAGGATGGTTATTCGGTTGGGTGACAGGCTATAGAAGGTGAATTGGTTGGGAAACCTCCAGTAGCCCATGAATTTCAACGAATTCCTTGCAACTTTTTAATTTTTGCAACTTTTGCAAGCATACGTGGGTTGTAATAGTGCAACAAGCCTATGTTTGTGAGATGTAGTGGTGCAACAAGTGTATGTATGTGAGATTTAATGGTGCAAGGTGCGTACATATTCTAAAAAATGGTTTTTTAAGAAGAGCTTCTCAACAGTGCTTTGGCAAAATATGCAAGTAAGAGGGCCAAGTCCATGTATGCATTGATAGGTCATTTTAGGGATATAACACCATGGAAGCTAAATAAAACTTAAATAAGCACCATATAGGAATATATCAATATTAATGCAAAGTGTTATAGATCTCTACCATCTAATTACCTTTCATTTTCCTCATTCTACCTTTCCTGACCAGGACCTCCCCTTCAAATTTGTTAATGGAATAGACATCCCAAATCCAATGCACCTTCAAGATTGTTGCTGCTAATTTAGGAAGATGTTGACTAATATACACTAAATATTGATATACCATACATCCCATATGACATGCTCTTTTTCCAATGAAAGTCTTCAATGATTTCAAGTGCCTCTCCACCATCCACATCGACCTTGTGTGTACAGGTCCACACATTTTCAATCTCTTCAACTTGGTGTATGAGGTAATTTTCTTGTGCATTGAAAAATGTTGGAGGTAGATACTTTTTCATTTCACACATTAGCCGAGGAATTTCTCTCCTCCAATATTTTATATCTTCTTTATGGATTTCTTTAGAAGACAACCACCTAGACATGATATAGCAAATCAAATCATAGGTTTCAACAACAACGTATATACATTGAAAGTAAAACATATGTTGACAAGTTCAGCAACAAATATTTTGCATATAAATCATTAATATTTACCTCATGTATTTTCCAAGATCTTATATAAAGTGTTTTACATTGTTGTCAAAGTTGTCAGGGAGAGATGGAGGTAGAACATACTGTAACAACAAAGGGATCATTAATTTTTAGGAAAAGAAAACCATATTATAATACGAAAAAATTGTATATTTACCAATATATAAATCTACCAAAATAATTACCTTAATGAAGGTATGCCAATCATGAGTTTTCACCCCACCAAATTCACCTTTCTTCGTTAAGATATTCATTATGTTTGAAGCAAATCCCATGGGAAATTTAATTTTTTGAATGACCTATTTTACAAAATTTATTTCCTTCTTTGTAAATAACCATGGAACACTATTTCAATGTCCATTGTTATTTGAATATCACATTTTACAGTGCATGATTGGCTTCATGAACGTTAGTACAAATTTTGACAATTTGTTTTTTGGCACTCTTTCCATCTACGATTCTCCACAATGTTTCTATTACATTATTCCCGATATGAATTGTATCAAACAAATGGACTATTTGTAGGTGCTCATAGTAGGGAAACATGTCGAATTGTACAAGGTAACTTTTCATTCCTCATAGAAGCCCATTAATTCCTTAAGGACATTTATAAAAAATAATTAATGATATTACAACTATAATTGTTAGATACAATAAACATAATTCAATACAAATTATAATTGTAAAACATTAATATATTTGACACATAGACTAAATGCTTACCTTGACAGTTTCTATAATATTCCAACTTCCATAGGTGAGGTGTCATTCTTCATGGTTGTATTACAATCTCTTCTTTCAAATTGAAAATATGTTTCTCTGTAGTTCGATACCTATGGTTCTTAGGGAGGAAGTGCTTATACTAATCAAATACCTCATTTCCTAGACTACATGAACGACGTGATTTCATCCTAGGACCACAAACCAGACATGCAAATTTACCCTTAGTTTGAAGACCTGCAAGATATGGATTAATGTCAATATTATTTATATAAAAAGGAATTGATATTTAAGAAGCATGCATCATATTTTCATAAAATTATATACTATCAAAGTGAAACAGTATGTTACATACCAAAAAAAATGTGTTATCCCTAGGGCATCATGGATTTTACATGGAATTGAAATTGATTTTTCCCTATTGGTCTAGAGATGTCATACATAGTGATGCCAATCCATAACTTTAGTAGCTTGTCGACAAGAGGCTCAATATATACATTCATATCTTTCACTTGGTACTTACCTAATTGGGTGAAAGTACACATAATTACGACCTTGTATATATATAAGTAATTATGCAATGAATAAGAAAAACAAAATACAACGTTCAAACCAATTTCGTAAAAAAATACCTGGAACAATCATTACCAACATTTTGTGCTCCCTCTTTATTGACATCCAATGAGGAAGGTTATTGTTTATAAAAAAATAGGCCACATTGAGTAAATAGACATGAGATCACCAAATGGATTGACACTGTCAGCTGCAAATGAAAGCCTAACATTACGAGGTTCTTCTTTAAAAATTGATCATCTTTCTTCGATGTTCCTAAATCCAGAACCATCTGCAGGCATTTGAAGAACACCATATTCACTTCTATGTCATGCATGGTAATCCATAAACTGTGCAATGCATTGGCACTTGAACAATCGTTGCAAATGTGGAATTATAGGAATATGACAAAGAACCTTGTGAGGCACATTTTTTGTTACTTGATCAGTTTGATATCTACTGATTTGACATTGTGGGCATTTCGTTTCCAATTCATATTGTCCAAAATATATAATATGATCACTCGAACATGCATCAATATACTGATACTCCATTCCAATATCGTTCATAATGGCACACATCTCTCGATATGTGCGAGGTAAATTATTTGACGGTGGTAAGAAAAATTCACCTAACAATCTACAACATAAAAACTAACTAGTTAATATAAATAATAGTAGTAAAAAATATTGCATCCTTAATTTACACATTAAATGACACTAAAAATAGAGAAAAATAAAGTCGACCTTTACATATAAAATGTAATGAATTATATTACGTACCTAAGGATCTATTTGAGACAAATGTTTGACAAACCATTCAATACCTTCAAGTTCACCAACAACATTGTAGAAGAGAATATATTTGTCCTTGAGCCTTCATAAAGGGGTTGTTCTTCTTTCTCAAGCAGAGGTACATCATAAATATGATTGTCATAGTTTTCCTCATCGATAGGAGGAAAGATGTCTTGGATCAATCTATTTGTCCCATCATTTGACTCAACAATATTATTGGTGTCATATTATTCCACGAGATTGAATTGATCTTCAATATCCATACCATCTTCCACATCTTGTACAAAAGTGTTTCTACTACTACTTGGAAGATATTTATCCGGCGACACATACCTAGGAGGATTTATCTTTACAATTACAAAGAATCAATAACATTAATGTATATAACAAAAATTAAAATGAAAGAAAATTTTATAAATACAATCAATACAAAGATATATATAATGAATAACTTTCCATGGGAGGATATGTATGCCCCCTTCACAATGCCCATACATCCAACAATGCATTTCAATTGTTTTCCTTACAAGTCTTCTTCTTTTTAAGCCCCCGAATTGATTGCAAGGGAAATAAATTTCCCATCAGTACCAACCCATGCCTCCAATGCAACCCTTAACCTAGCAATCGTCCTTTCACTCTCTTCAGGTGTTGACATTGGGATTACCTATATTTACAACAAAAACCACTGAAGCAATATAAGTACATTAATATACAAATATATTCTTACGGTACAAATATCATCGAATTATATTGACCCCATATGTACTAGAGAATTAATCCATTTTCGTGATATATTTATTAAAGCTTTATAATAGTAGTCAATAACTAGTCAACAAATCAAAACCATACATTTTTACCACATAAGTTCCAAATCTTGACTATAAGCAAGTAATAAAATCAAATAATAAAAGAGAACTAGACCAAGACAAATTGTATAGTAATTAAATGGAATTGAGTAGACATGTTCATACCTATTTACTAGGGAAAACTTTGTGTCACCAAACGAAAGAGGGTCTAAGGGTTAGAGATCCAGTCTAGGTATTTAAAAAAGAGACAAAGTAATATTAAAAATTTATAACCTTCAAAGTACAAAATCTGATCTACACAGATCAAGAATTGGATTTGAGGTAATATCATGTAGCAAAAAGACTAATAAATAATGCAACTAAAAATGAGCATAAAAATATTTTATAACCTTCGCACCCACAAAAAAATAGTAAAAAACACTCACCTACATAGATCTTCCAACGAATGTTGACTATGTCAAAGTTGACCAAGTCAGTGACCGTTAAAATGTTTTCAAATGGTTAGTTTGCATCCTCTATGTTCATCGATAGATCGACAAACTATCGTCGAAAGGTCGACAAATATAGATGTGTGTCTGAAGTTCAACGTTCATCGGGGTGCCCAGAAAAAGTAAAAAAGAAAAAGAGAGAGAGAGAGAGAGAGAGAGAGAGAGAGAGAGAGAGAGATTAAAATTTTATTATTATGTTGTAATTTGTGATGATGTGATTGAATTTATCCTTATCTTCAGAAGTTTTTGTTGAATTTTGACCCCATATGTAGTAGTGCATGAACACAATCAAGGTAAGCATGAGAGAAAGTAAAATAATCTATAAAGCATGTACATTGTGAGAAAGACAAAAGAAGGATGAAGATTATAAACCCTAAGCATAAAAAATAATGATTGCATATGCTCTTAGCAATGGAGGCATCATACAAAATTGGTGATAAGGTCACAATGGTATTTGATAAAGGTTGTTGAATCATGGTCCTACATTATATAATTTATCTTCCTTCAAAATGCAAGAGAGTGATAATATATGTTTCAACATGGCAGGTCTAATGTTTGAAAGTAAAGGGTGATTGGCCATGATGTTATTAGAGTGGATAATTTATGTGGAGATTGATATATTTTACAATTAGTTAACATTTTGAGTTCTCATATTCTATTAAACGTTTTAATAAATCATGTGAATTTTTCAATAATAAAAAGTGTAGTTAAACGTGAAATGGTATTTAAACCTAGATTTTTAAAGCTATAATTTACATGTACATTGATCACACATAACACACGATGACCTGATTCCATCTAAGGTGATCCGGATTTATTTTTGGCACGAAATGAGAGCGGAGATATAATAAATAAATGCACAGAGATATCGCAGATATCCAATAATACAACATAAATGTATTAGAGATGCAACCATAAACATAGATATATAGTAATACATGATTTCTATTAATGAAAGAAATGCACAGAGACTGTAAAAATACAGAGTGAAAGACTCCCTAGAATGGTGGCAGCTTATCTCTGAGAAGAGATGTGACGGCTACTCGCATTCGCAAGAAGAAGATTACAATGAGGCTTTGAAGGCCTTTTTACAATAAACAGGAATGCCAAAAACCCTAGACATCCAAAAACCTAACCCTAGGAGATGAAGCGCCAAAATTCATGTGGGCCCCGTTTGGCTAAGTTAGTACATCAACTTCCTGGCGTCGTAGCTTTTGCATACGATCTCTGTTTTAGGTGCATGATAGCCCGTTGGAAAGGTATAGTTAAGGAGATTCATTTTTGAGGGCTCAATTATTCCTTAAGCTATCATCGAGAATCTCGATCCCAAAAAACCTTCATTTAGGCCCTCAAAATGGCCCTAGAAGTTAAAACTGCTAAAAATAGTAAATTGTCAAAATTGCCAAAATTGCCAGAAAACTGTTTTGAGCCAGTTGGAAAAGGTTGGTGGCCACCGATATCTTCATAAGGTTAATGTGAATTGGTGCATTGGGTCACATAAGAGACTCGTATTATCTCCCTAAATCTAGTTTAAGGCCTATGAGAGCCAACATTTAACTTCTAAAATCATTTATCTCATAGTGCAAGACTCATACACATAAATGTACACAATTTCAAAACACAATATAAACAAATTATACAACAATAGGGTATAATGTCTACTCATACTCATTAGCATTAATATTTCTCTCTCACACACACACATGTGCTTCCACATTTTATTAATATAACTTTTTTTCCATCTTATTTTCATCTTGATCCTAGAGTGCTCTTCACTTTGGCCTAACCTTTTCATCCACTTTGATCTCATTATAACTATAAGCCAAATTTTCATCTTGATCCTAGAGTGCTCTTCACTTTGGCCTAACCTTTTCATCCACTTTGATCTCATTATAACTATAAGCCAAATTTTACCCATATATGTCAAAAGTTAACTTTTTGCCCTCAATTATGTTACAAAATTGCTTATGAAAAAGTACATTTAAGGTTATTTTTTAGGGTATCTTTCATCCCTATTTTTGGGTTAAATTCTTCACAAACTTTGAAAAAATGGTTGATATATAGGCATGCATGATTTAGGTTGGTAGCAAGGTCAAATCATGGTTGGAAATATTTTTGAAATATAGGTCGAGGTGCTTTTTCATTAGAAATTGATTGAAGTCGAAAAGTTGGAACAAGTTATAGTTGAAATTTGTGTTTTATGATGGAAAAAAGTAACAAAATTTTGAAGAATTATGTCAAAAGTTAGTTTGAAAATATATTTAGTTATGCCACAATATATTATAAAATATTGGTCAATTTATTTATTTTTACTTTTATTTTGTAAAGTATAAAAAAAATTATAGTCTTGAGCTCAAGTAAGATTCGGGCCTAAGCTCTACTTAGGCAAGTTAGATCCAAGTGCAAAGCTTGGTTAAGGTTCCAATCCTAATCTCACATAAGGAATATAGAAATTATATTTTAGAATTATCGATCCAAAACTATGTAGAGTACAAATAAAATATTCCATATCATAGAGAATATAAATGCAAACACACATCGACCCATATATCGGTGTCACCACTCATACGAGAGTGTCAATGCCACAAGCAATTACACAACTTAGTAATGTCACCAATAAACAAAGTTCATGATATAATTGGGTTTATGCCCAGGATTATCATAAACAACAATAATAATATACTCCCATGGAAGAACAAAATATTGAGGTTTTTCATTTGCATCCAAAATATACCTACCTGAATTTAAATGTATAACAATTACAAATACGGTAAATATATAACTTTAAAAGTTGAATGCTTCATTACCATTTTTTTAGACATATCTTGCATATCTACCTACCCGTTTGCGTCCATTTAATATCATCGCTTCACCATTTTGTGAACAATCCCTCTACATAATCATTTCCTCCTCCTTAATTAGTTCAAGTATTGTCGTAGTGGGGAGTACACAATCCAAGACTTTTATTTTGAAAAGTCCTTGTCCAATTGCTAGATTGTACCACACTTCACTTGGATCCTTGTAAATTACAATTCAACATCAATGACATGGGAAACATTTCAATAATAGTAAGAAAGCATCTTCACCCATAGAATATTATGTCGTGCATATTTTAATACAAATTTATTATGTGTGTAATGAAATTACATTATGTAGATTCTAAACTGCATTTCACCATTCCTTATAAAGGAATCAATATGTCAAAATAAGGCCATCTAATACCCTCTTATACATACTCATAGCTTATACATACTCATAGCTACTAGAAAATAATCATATCCAACTATTGTCCTTATATACATACTCATAGCTATTCATCCTCGTAGCATGAATATTTTTGCTTGGTCCAATCAATCAAAAACTTTAGCTTCTCAAACAAGCTAAAAATATGAAAGTCTAGGATCTTTAAACACTTTTATACATCAAAGACGAAAACAAAATCATTCTTCACAAATCTATGCATCTCAACATCATCATCTAAAATATTAATAAAAGGAAGGATGTGAATATTAATCAACTTGACACTCTTCCTCCTATCAAATCAACCATTCATCTATGTCCAACAACAAACCATCTTTGGATAGTTCATCATATAGCACATTTGTTTCTTTGAAAACATGATGAAAAGAAACAATATTAAAAATAAATTTAATAGATTGGATCTCTTCAAAAATTGGTCTTAGTAGAAAGTTATCCAAATCACTTTTCCCCTCAATCCATTTTATCATCACTTCAGATTCACAAAAAACTTGGATTTTTTTTACTACCTTTTATGCTACCATCATAAGTGTTAATTTAAGATCCATAAGCCATGCAAAGTTGCTTTTACCATTACCTAGGACTGCTTTGAATTTCAGTGAATGAGTGCCTGACATATAGATTACAACCCCTGCTCCACAAATATGCAATTCTCCTTGGGTTTCACCACCAAAGTAAACACATGCACCTAACTTATCAATGTTTTCCACCATGATCTACCTTATTTCTAAACTTTAATTTGTTTGTAACTATTAACGATGCTCATGGTTTGAATGAAACACTATAGGTAAGATGAATTCATCATTGAACATAATTGCATTTCTTTCAAGTCATCCCCCAAGCTATTGTTAATCGGTGACCTTTCACTCTTTTAATTGCTAAATTATGAGACCAAGATTTAAGATTGTCCTCAATAAAAGCACCTCTCCATAATTTACTACAACCAAATATACCTTCTAATTCCTACCAAAGTTGCACATAATAGGGATAAGATAATAAAATATGATGAATAGACTCTTCATTATCCTTACATAGTGATCTTCTATTGGGACCATATCAATTTACTCTTTATAGATTATTGTGTGTTAAAACCTTGTTTTTTAGGGCTAGCCACATAAATTTGTGTCATTTAAGGGGCACTTGAGCTTCCACACCTTCATCCACCACCAAACTAGGATTTCTATACCTTGTAGTTCACATATGAACTTCTATACAATCATTTCAATATATAAGCCTCTATCTAGATTCATTAACTTAGTAATTCATAATCTTCTTCTTTATCCTTACATGACTAGTCCTTAGGTGATCTAGGAGGATCTAAAACACTCATATAGGTCCAAGAGGATCCATAAATGCTCAAAATTTGATCATCTCAAATACTTTTGAAAAGTACTTCATTTTGTAGATATCGGCAAGAGATTTTCAATGGCCCCAAAATCACCTCAAACAGAGTTTGTATGAGAAAGTTATGACTATTCAAAGTTTTGGTCAAACAAGGTCAACAGGTAAAAAGGGGTGGCATGTGGCACCACTAGAAGGGTGACATGTGGCACATCTGTATAGGTTGTATGATGTTGATGTGGAAACATCATAAGGTGCCACGTGGCATGTCGTATAGTTGAGTTGGTAGTTTGTATAGTCCCAGGTGGACCAATCAGTGTTGGACGCATGACATGACCATACATGCAGAGGAAATGTGGACCAATGAGAGACCACCATGTGATAGTATCCCATTGGCTGAATATATCTAACGTTGAAAAAATATTGTTGCCAGTGTGGAGGATCAAACTCGAGTCTCCCACTTGGTAATCCAATGACCTCACATGTATGCCATCACTATGTTTCTTAACTATATATGGCATTAAATATATTTAAGTTTTAATTTTGTTTTAACCATTATGCCATCACTATCTTTCTTAACTATATATATGGCATTAAATATATTTAAGTTGTAATTTTGTTTTATTTGGTTTAAAATGAGTCTGAGGGGCGGACCCTCTGACCTTCGTATATAATTAACATTAAAAAACATATCATATATGCCATCACATATTACAACCAATGAATCAACATATATTCGCAACGATATTAAAACTTTGGTTAATGCCACATGTACAAAATATAATGTATATTTCCAACGAAGTGCCAAAGGGGAAGAGGTCTACAGGATTGAACCTGTGACCTCCTCCCCCATGTACCAACATTTTAACAAGTTCCAACCAACTTGCCACAAGTTTTGGTTGGTTGGAACGATCAACCAATATACATTTAAGTTTATTCCTACGTCAGCGTGAAGGTCGGGCCACAATTAGGCTGACCTAGGCCTATTTAATGGGCACAGATCCCAACACACACAATATGGGGGTATGAGAATGCATATATTTTCATCTAGTGTATAGATAGTGCATTGAGATGTGTGCCAAGGAGAGCAAGCATAATGGGTTTGTCTTGTTTTGCATGCCATAGAGCACCATGTCTAAACATAGCCTTGTATATAGTCATTATTCTTAGTTTCTCGAGAACAACATGATGGTGATATTATTTTTGAGCTAAGATGATGTCTATGAAAGTATTAGTCTGTATTGCCATGTATGAGAGCCATAGTGCATCATTTGGCATGTAAAGAGGATGAAATTGAGTCAGTTCAGAATATGGTCGAGTTTATACACTTTTTTCTCAAAATTTTGAGAGGAATTCAATGGTAAGCACTATTTCTGGGTTTGAGCAGTAGAATTGAAGAGTGGCTTCAAATTTGGCTTTGTAATTCTATTTTCATTGTAATTTTTAACATTTGAGATTAATGAAGAGCAGTCTCACTATTGTAGGGGACTCGAAGATGTAGCCCAAAAGTTGGTATTGGGTGAACTATGTCATCAAATCTTGTCTTATTGAGTTTTTTTTATTTTCGATTGTGTTATCTCACATTATTCTGCGAGTTATTCATCATTTCATGAAGTTTTGGATAAGTAAAAGATTCACATGTGTTATGCAAATATTTCAAATACGATCAAGAATGATTATGAATCAAGTTAGATGTTGAAATGTGTGTTTAAATAATAATTTGGCATCTAAGTATTTTTGAATCATTAGGTTAACTAAATATCCTTCCCACACCAAAACCTATTCATCTCTAAAGCCAATCATAATTGATATCTTCCATTCTTGTCTCCAAATTGTTGTAAGGTCTAGATCAACCACATGAGAAAGAGTAAAGTATCTCTTCTCCCTAAGCATGAGAAGAAGATTCTCTGGCAAACTATAAATTTCACCACATCCAACCCATGGATCTTCACCAAGCATAACCTTATGCCCATTTCCCACCTTCTATATAAGCCACCTTCCAATCAAAGGATAAGCCAATATTACTTCCTTCCAAATAATCAATACATTATCATAGATCTTTGTTGGATTTCTTATCCAGTCCTCAACTGTAGATGACTCAATGTATTTTTTAGTAAACACCTAACACCACAAACCTTTTCCATATATTAACCTCGAAATACTTTTGCAAAATGATGAATATTTTTTATTCCCTACCCTCCCATATCCTTTGGAGTTTCAACTCTTTGCTACTTCAGTAATGGAACACCCTTTTTTTCTTTACTCCTTGACCATAAATATCTGCAACTAATTTTATTTAGGTTCTCTAACACTCCCTTAGGAATAAAGGCTAGTGTCATCCAATATATACAAATTTCTTCAATGACAAACTTTATTAATATAAGCTTTTACCCCCTGGATAATTGACGATTACACCAAACTGAGGGTCTCTTTTCTAATTTTACAATTAACTAGTCCCAATCCATTTTTCCATAGTCATTTGGATTTATGAAAAAACCAAGATACTTCAACCCATTTTTCATCTCAATTTGTTGAAAAGGGAACATTTAATAGAAGAATCTTATATCATCATCAACACAGTTACCAAATTAATGAGAACAATGACCTCAAAATGAGAACTCTAGCTCTTAAAACCCATATTTTTTAGTCAAAAACACCAAAATAAACCCCCGAATCAATAAGTGGTGCTATTGGTAGAAACCTTTTTATTTCAATGTTAGAATTACAACAATTTTCCACCATGGATTTAAATCCCCATAAAATTGCAACCAAAAATCTTAAAATTGACCCAGGACTCAAAACATTGTGCTCATAATATCACCTCTTTTTTTCTGGGGTTAAAATTACAAGTTGTTTGAAGTCATGGTCTTACCAACCAATATTTTTCCAAACAAAAACCTTAAAATCGACCTCCAGAATGAACCCTAGTGCTAGCGGTAAAGCCCTATTTTTATCGGGGTTAACATTACAAGTTGTTTGAAAATATGGCCTTGAAAATTGGTAATGTCATGAACCGACACCTCAAAATCATCCTCCAAATCAAAACATGGTGCTATAAATAACACGTTCATTTTTTTCGAGCTTAAAATTGCAACGTTCTAAAAGCCTTGGTCTAAAAGAACCAACATTATTACAAACAAAATCATAAAATTAATAAAACACACACACACATATATATTATGACAACGATGATGATGATGTCCACTACGACCAATTGGTCTATTAGACCTTAAGAAGGTAAGTGATTAATTTTTTTTCTTTAAAAATCTATTTCTATGCTAAAAAATCCTTTAGAGAAGGGTTCAAAGATCACCATAGTTTTGATGGCTAAGGAGGTTAGGAAGGTCTATATTGTGGCACATATTGTTAAATTGGGATCTAATATGGGTATAGGTAGGGAAATCTAAGAGGAAGTTTTTTTCATCTTCTACCCTCTTAGTGTCACCGAGATGACAGATTATTTTATCCCACGGTGTTTTGAGAATTATCCAACATCCAGTTTCACTATGTAGCTTGTGAAAGTTTGTTATTATTTTAGCAATGTTGATTTTCTTCTTTGTGCTTCTCAAAACTAAGAGGTACTTTTGATCTTCTAAATTATTGTTGATCGTCTCCTTATAATATCTTAATTTCCTTTTATCCACTAATTCTTTATCACACCACATATTATCCTTAAATTTAAAAGTGATAATATTTGTAATATTATCAGTATTCTACACGATGGCTTCTTCTTGTATTCCCCAATTATTTAGCCAAGATTTGAAATCTTTATGTCATGAGCCACTGGTGGTTTTGGCTAGGATTTGAAGCGATTTTGGGGAACCTCTTGTCCTCCATGTTGTTTATCTTGTTCTTGTAAGTTAGGTATTTAATCATAGGAATTATCTCAATGGGAGGAATGATTGCTTCTATGAGGAGGATAGGATAGGGTGCATTATTGCCCTTAATTTTGAGATTATACGTTATAAAATTATTTTGGATATGTTCTATCCTTCTCCAGGATTTTCTAGATATATTGTAACCCCAAACTTCACATCCATATAAGATAACCAGAGTAATGAGAGTGTGAAAGAGGAGTTTTATTTTATCCCAAAGTCAAAGGTCCGTTGATTAACAATTGTTTTCAAGCCCATAATAAGCTTTCCACCCTCCATTTTTCCTTTTTTCAATGCTATAGTTCCAATTGAGCTTGTGGTGGATATTAATTCCAAGATATTTGTATGAAGGGACTTCCTCCAAGCTATTGTCGTCATAAACAAATGTATTGTAAGTGCTCCTTTGGGATTTAATTATCATAACCTTTGTTTTTCTAGTATTCACAGTCTTTCCCATGCTAGAGCATAAATACTTGAAGATTTTGTTTTAGAAAAACATAATATTTTTATTTTTTTAAGAAAAAACTAAATTAAAATAAATGTATTTTATAAAATAAAAAAAATCAAAATCAAATTTATACAATATATTAGAAATAAAATAAACAAAATAAACAAAATTTAAAAATTTGTAATTTGTAATTTTATAAATAAAAAATAATTAAAAAAATAAAAATATTTCTTTTTTAATTTGAAAATTAAAAATAAATAAATTAAAATTTAGAAAAAATAAGAATAACATTATAGGCCTCCCCTCTTGTTGGCACCCATAGGGTCGTCGTTCCCAAGGTATTGCAACCATGTGGGCACTAGCGTGAGGGGAGGCTACATGGAGGGGGGAAGGAAGATTCCTAGAATCACCCTCCTCTCCATTTCACTTGAAATTCAAGCGAAATGGGGGAGGGGTGATTATGAGAGTTTCCCTCCTCGCCTTATTTAGTTTTTATTTTCATATATATATATATATATATATATATATATATATATATATATATATATATATATATATATATATATATATATATATATATATATATATATATATATATATATATATATTATTTTTATTAATTAATTAGTTTTTTCCTTTTTATGATTTTATTTACAACACTGTCAGTTTTTAGGCAATGGACCAAAAAATGTTGCAATTTTAAGTAAAAAAAATGTGTTATTTATAGTGTCACATTTCAATTCATAGGTTGATTTCATGGTTTTGGTTCACAATGATACCAATTGTTAAGGCGATGTTTTTAGACAAGTTGTATTGTTAATTTCGAAGAAAAGGGGATGCTACTACTAGCACTACTTTTAGTTTCATGGTCAATTTTAAGGTTTTTGTTCAGAATGGTACTTGGTTGTCGAGACCATGATTTCAACCAAGTTGTAATTTTAACCCTGAAAAAAAAAGGGTTGATATTGTGAGCACCACTTTTTGTTTTAGGGATCGATTTTAAAGTTTTTGTTTGCAATTTTACATATGACAGTTGAAAATTTTTGTAATTTTAACTCTGAAAAAATAGAGTGCTACCGATAACATCATTTTTTGGAACTGGGGTAACAAAAGTCACTAAATGCGAACTCTTAAGAAAAGAGAACTCTCGAGAGTTCTTGCTAAGTTGGTAACTTTGTTCATCATCCATAGTTATAAAAGAAAAAAATGACTTATCAACATTGATAATCGTACATGTGGTTGTAGGATATTGATCTAATACCTCTTTAAAGTTCACAACATCTCTTCTTATACCATCAAAAAATAGTAGAATATCATATATAAATAATAAATGAGACAGACATAATGATCTTCCAATCTTTATGGNATATATATATATATATATATATATATATATATATATATATATATATATATATATATATATATATATATATATATATATATATATATATATATATATATATATATATATTATTTTTATTAATTAATTAGTTTTTTCCTTTTTATGATTTTATTTACAACACTGTCAGTTTTTAGGCAATGGACCAAAAAATGTTGCAATTTTAAGTAAAAAAAATGTGTTATTTATAGTGTCACATTTCAATTCATAGGTTGATTTCATGGTTTTGGTTCACAATGATACCAATTGTTAAGGCGATGTTTTTAGACAAGTTGTATTGTTAATTTCGAAGAAAAGGGGATGCTACTACTAGCACTACTTTTAGTTTCATGGTCAATTTTAAGGTTTTTGTTCAGAATGGTACTTGGTTGTCGAGACCATGATTTCAACCAAGTTGTAATTTTAACCCTGAAAAAAAAAGGGTTGATATTGTGAGCACCACTTTTTGTTTTAGGGATCGATTTTAAAGTTTTTGTTTGCAATTTTACATATGACAGTTGAAAATTTTTGTAATTTTAACTCTGAAAAAATAGAGTGCTACCGATAACATCATTTTTTGGAACTGGGGTAACAAAAGTCACTAAATGCGAACTCTTAAGAAAAGAGAACTCTCGAGAGTTCTTGCTAAGTTGGTAACTTTGTTCATCATCCATAGTTATAAAAGAAAAAAATGACTTATCAACATTGATAATCGTACATGTGGTTGTAGGATATTGATCTAATACCTCTTTAAAGTTCACAACATCTCTTCTTATACCATCAAAAAATAGTAGAATATCATATATAAATAATAAATGAGACAGACATAATGATCTTCCAATCTTTATGGCCTTAAAGGAGCTCGTTCTCTTTGTCTCAATAAAATCCCTACTCATACCTTTAACCACTATAAGAAATAATAATGGGGATAAAGGGCATCATTTCCTCAACCCTCATCTAGGCCTATAAAACTTTAAGGTGGAGCTATATGGAGAAAGTCACTATGGTAACACAACTCATATGACGGTTGCAAGATTTTGTAATTTTAATTCTGAAAAGAAAAAAAAGAGTGTTATCAGTAGTGCTACTTTTTTAAATGAAGGTAAAAATAACCACTAAATGCGAGCTCTTAAAAAAAGAGAACTCACAAAAGTTCTCGCTAAGTTACTAACTTTATTCATCATCCACACTTATATAAGAAACAATTGACTTATCTACACGGATAATCATACATGTGGTTGTACAATATCGATCTAATATCTCTTTAAAATTCACAACATTTGTTTTTATACCATCAAAAAATAGTATAATATCATATATATAAATAATAAATGAAACAAAAATAATGATCTTCCTATTATTTTATGGCTTTAAAGGAGCATGTTCTCTTTGTGGTACAAAAACTGTTCACATACTTTTAACCGCTATAAAAAATAATAATGATAAAGAACATCATTTTCTCATCCCTCATCTAAACCTTAAAATACTTTAAAGTGAAGTTATAGGAAGAAAGTCACTACGATAACACAACTTAATTGTAGTACCTTCTTTTTCTTTAACTTTATTTCATTGATATGTTATTATTATTTGAGAGAATTTTGCTTACAAGAAAGACTTTTTCACATAGCCGGCCACTCCATATACCCTAATGGAGTATTGGGGGTCGGTAGGAAATCCCCAAAAGCATAAACAGTGGTGGGTATATGCCAAAATACGAAGCTTTTGTCAATCTCCGCCATTTCGATGCGGCCAAATTAGCCCGAGCACCGAGGGAAATGTCAGATGCGTCTGGAGCACGTCCATACGATGGTAGGATCGCGGGTCCCGAGCATAATTATAGTGGAGTCATTTAATAAATGGGATATCTACTTTTTAGATGGAATTTCTCTTTCAAATTTGGCAGTTAGCATAGCGGGTCCCGACCGTAATAAATGGATATCTATGAACCAAATTTTATGGAAAGTTATTTAATTTTTAATGTATTTAATATATTTCTATAAGTTTATGTTTTTTAAAATAATTATAAATTTAACATATTTTAAAATAATAATATGTTTTAAAGAGAAGAAATTAACTTATCTAATTAATCATTTTTTTAAATTTTCTTCAATAATATTATCGATTGCTTTATCTAAATATACCAAAACAAACTTTAATTGTGATATCAAAGATGTGGGTAAATCATGTAGTATAGTGACATGATAAACTTACCCTAAGTGCATATCCTAAAGTTTAAAATGCTCTTAAAATTCAATTTTTTGCTTATTTATTTTTATAGAATAATGAGGTTAATCCTATATTTGTTGATAGGTTCAAATGTCTTATTTGTATAGATAGGGTGGATATATATACTTGTGACATGTGGAATGAATATTTTTTTAAGGATGATTTTATGTTGGATACATAAATAATAATAAACGTGAAGTGCATTTATTAATGATATATATAAACGTGAAGTGCATTNTATATATATATATATATATATATATATATATATATATATATATATATATATATATATATATATATATATATATATATATATTGATGTGACCTTTGGATTCATCGTTCAAGATTATTTGGTCTCCTGATGACTCTTTGTACATACTTGACAGTTCATATTATGTTTGGTCAATAACTTTAACAGATTATATTTCGAACATTCCCCTCCTTAATCCGAAGGGGTGTATATGAGTCCAAGAAGAGAGCTGAAGTATGAAATTGGGCAACTGAAATATGGAAGTGTGAAGTTGTTGATGGTTGAATGTGCTCTTTGAATCTGGTGGTTTTGGGATGACCACAAATCGAATGGTGATGGTGGTTTAAGGAAGACCACAAACCAATATGGTGGTTAAGGATGACCACAAACTCTAGAACCTTTCTCTAGGCTCAATGATTCTCGAAACATTTCCTAAGTTAGCTAGAAGCTGGAAGTTGGTTTCTTCTACTAATTGGAAGTGCTCTCGAATGTTGGTTTAAAGATAACCACAAATTGTTTTGTAGTAGAATTTGAATGCCTTCTACTAAGTGGAGGTTTAAGGAAAACCACAAACCGTTGTAATTGTTTTCTAGCAGAAGTTGTAGGTCTTCTTCTAAGTGGTGGTTTAAGGAAAACCACAAACCAATCACGCTCGCTTGTTATTGCTCAATTGATGGGACTTCGAAACTTGAAGCTTGACTATCAATTTGTGATGTTGTTCCCCCTTATCTCGTACAAGGTGAGAAGATGCAAATATTTCCACTGCAATATGTGTTAATAATCAAGAGTGAATTCTACAGTATGACTGAGATATCTTCTTGGATATTGATGACCATCACCAAGAAGTCATCCATGCATAGTGGCTCTTTACTCTTGCCGTTGTCTTGTTGTTAGAACATATGTTTGAAGGATGATTGTGCTTTCATCAATGCTCGCAAGGATGAAGATCGAAGCATTGATCTTCAACGTGGCCAACTTGCTGACAATGTTGGCATATCAAAATCTACTCTGGAACTGGAGCTGGTGAATATGAAATTTCTTGCAGCGGTCCGACACTCTAGAAATGGATCGGTTTGGTATAATCAGTAACATGAAATGTGACATCCTTTTCATATCCAATATCGGTTTTGTGCTTGTTATTTATGATTTCTTCCCAAGGTCTATTGATCCACTTGGAAAGAAGAAGTTGAATTGTACTTGACTCTGAAGCTTTCTCACTGCGTTTCTCCTGCGCTGGTTGTTGGTATGAATAGGCATTGTCAACTTCTTCATATTTGAAAATAGAGTTCTTAACAAGGACTACTTCAAAATGTTGTCGAAGATTCTTTCACTCAAGTGCATCGTGAAGAAGTCGAGTATGAGTTTGCAACAATGTTACTTTGGCTTGCGTAGCTTGCAAGCATATTACAACAAATTGTAGAGTTGTTTTGTCAGTGGTGACTGTGTTGTCTACAGAAGAGAGGATTAAAGTGCTTAATAATTCTAATAGTTTCTCAAATCAAGCCATTTAAGACAAAACTAGACATCATAGGGTTTATTGCAGCTCCACCCTTTAACAATTGTACTCTACAATGAAAACATATTTTTACAACAGTATTATGCAAAACTAGAAATTGACGGAAGTTGCCATTGACTCTATGTGAGGAGAATGTGACTTGGTAGCGCTGCAATCAACAACTTGTTCAACTCCTCAAGTAAATAAGAAACTAGGAGTGGCTTCCCCTCACATGACATGAGCAATTGAATAACAAATGGTGGAGAAGGCTTGGGAAGAGGAGTTGTCCAACTTCAAGTGTAGAATGGTGGCACTAGTGGTTATGGATCTCCTTCTAGTTTTTCAACAAGTCGTGTCGCAACAATTGAGGAGGGCATGGAAACCTTATATGTGATTGAGGAGCAAGGCGTTCCTGTGGATCCCGTTTTCTACTCCAAGATTGAATCTCTCTCCTCTTTGGCCTTTAGTTGTTTTTATTACATCCTACTACATATACAATATGTAGTATCACGCTCGAGCCTATAATTTATTAGGAAAGAGTTCGTATGGTGAACGAATGTCTCAAAATCTCATATATTTTCACTGGACCGGTCATGTCACCATGGGACCGGGCTCTCTATCTTTGTCTTGTCCTTTGCAATTGTAGTCAGAGGCTCCTTGGAATGCTCTATTGTTCTGGTTTAAGGATCTTCGTGGCGACCTCAATGCAAGACAAAGATGCCAAATGAGTTCGGTTAGTTGTCTTCCTTGAAACAATTTAAATTAGACGCAGGATGTCTAAATTATCCCCACTAGTTTGAGTTTGGTTAGTTGTCATCCTTATCTTCCCACAAACGACGCCAATTGTAAACCCAAACTTAGACATCCTATGATGGTTCCTTGTACTCCTTGGATTACAATCTTGTTCACGTGAGGTTTGAAGATGCCAATTGTTATGTAATTCTTCCATTGGAAGCAATGTATGTATCGATAATTTTATGATTCTATATTATGTGATGAAGACTTCAAGAATTGAATCTCGCCCAATCATGATATCTGTGATCCACGAAATTTTCAATTCACACAGGAGAGTATGAAGGATTCCTTCAGTAAAACACACAACAACGTCAAATTGGAATACACAGAGTTTGAAATTAAAGAAGGGAAGAGTCATGTGAACGAAAGTCACGTGGATTGGGGTTCATATCCCACTCTCAATACTAGTTCGTAGTAGCGACAATTCTATGAACAATTTTGATTGCATTGACTTGTACAAACCCTAGGCCTGAGAGCTAGGGTTTCGTGTGCGCGGAGAAGGAACGTGTGGTGAGAGATTCTGAGCGAAAATGACTTCACGTAGATTGAAGTGTGTGAATCATCATGAGAAGGGGAGCGTTTTGCATAGAGAATGAACCTAAGACAAATTGATGGGCCAGTGGGACAGATAGGAAGTCGGAGAGATAAGCATGCAGAGGTTAGGTGCATATGTGTTTTTGCATGGGAGAAGAAGAAACGCCCAGGGAATAACTCGAATTGGCAGAGTAACACAAATGGGCACAAACTGGCAAGGTAGAGGGACGCAGAGTGGCAAGGTAGAGGGGTGTAGATTGGAAACAGGCAAATGGAAAAGACGTTTATAGATGACTTAGACTCAACTATGGATAACTACCATACCAAATCAGGCCCTAAAGACTGAGGTGGCTCTAATACCATTGTTGGATACGCAAATAAAGGTAAAAGTGAAATGCATTTATTAATTATATGATATATGTATATATACATTGATGTGACATTTGGATTCATCGTTCAAGGTCTTTTGAACTCATCATGACTCTTGAGGGTTCACATTTCTTCTTCAGATTCTAACACATTACGTTTCCAACATTTTATATTATTTTATTGTTGTGTAGGTAAGTGTGTGGCATGATGATGATATGATTGTAATTATGATGGTTAATGAATGAGATTAATTTATCACATGTTGATAGATGATTACTATATTGTTTAAGCAAGTATGAATTGTGACAAGTGGATAGGACATGTAGGGCTTGTAGGTGGAGTTAATTGCATGAAAGAGAAGGATTGTGGAAGCCTAATTTCTTTGCAATTAGAGCTATCAGGGAATACATCCAAGGTGGAGTTTGACAATGAAATTTATAAAGGATCATTGGAATATATAAATGATTGAAATTTGATCAATCTAGGTTTACATATTGTTTTGACTAAACATTGAGGGACTATGGAAGTTTACTTACAAATTATAGACCAATTAAATGTAACATGTCATTTGAATTTGATTTGGTTATATTATACTTTGAATGTATTTGATATGCATGGGGAAATGTTTGTACAGGGTACAGGGTGTAGCCTTGACAATTTTCCAACAGATGGGTGTGGACCATAACCAGTGAATCCTTAATAGAGATATGAAGTCTTAACATAGGTATGGAGTATCAATAATACATGGGATAATTATGATTTGGGGGAACATAGTAAGGTCATATGACTTTACTCCCCAACAACTAATCCTTCCATATGTGAAACTAGGCCATGGTAAGTTGAAGAGACATTAGGGATGAATTAATTAAGATTTCAACTAGATACTTTGAGGGGGCTCTTGAATATGTTATTATTTTATTAAAATATGGATTATTTATTTAAGGAAAAATAAATAATTAGGAAATCAAATGGAGATGGCACATGGGGTGATGAATATTAAAGAATTTGGGAATTAAATAAACAATGAATTATGAGACAACTAGAAATATTCCCTAATTATCGAAATTAGGAAATAGGGAATTTTGCATGTGTTAAAGTGTCATTTATCATTGAGTTTACAAATATGTGTAATGCCCCTAATCCGAACCCCATTTGTAATTGTACATATAGGTTGGTGATCCGTTGGTACCAATTGTAAATGTAAATGTATATATAGGTTGGTATGTCGTTGGCACCAAGTTTTAGCTTTGTGCGCACCTTAGTAGTGCGTGAGGATTGTTATCAAAGGAAGGGTGTGTACATTTCACAATGCTGCGTGCACTTGATTAAGTGTGCAGGGATTACCTTGAAGTGTGCATCGAACAGAGTTATGTGTGTGTGTGTGTGCGCGTGCACACATACACACACACACACACATATCTTTGAAGCCAAATATCATGTGTGGTTATGGGGCTATTGAGTCGGGATGCAAATAGATCAATGCACCTATCCTTGTAAAATGTCATCACACTCAAGTTATTAATAATATCACATTGTTGTGAGTAGACATATCAGATGAAAAGAGATGGAGGGATAAACTCCACTTGAATAAGGGAAAAGAGGGGACTTAAGTCTAAGGGAATATTTTATTAATATTTTCAAAAAGTGTAATTTATGGATAATTATTTATCCTAAGTTCTCGAGGGATGGGAACAAGTCACCATGTGGCTAAAGCTAATTTTGAAGGTGACAAGTGTCCAATTAAAGGCATGCAATATATATTGATGTCCTTGGTGTATTTTGGGGGGAATTCATTCATTTTCTCATGTGGAGAAGAGGTTAGACCATCTGAGGAAAGACGACCATTACCTTATCTACAGAGAAAAACTTCTAAATGGGCTTTTTGTATGATAACCAGATTACTTGTTGTCAAAGAGGCAGGTTGTCAGGCCCATAAGCATTCTCTCCACGTGAAATATTTTTTGTCAAAGAGGTGGATTGTTAGTCCCATGAGAATTCTCTCCAGGTGAGATATTTTTTGTCGAAGAGGTGGGTTATCAAGCTCGTGAGCATTCTCTCCATGTGAGAGTTTTGTTGGGAATTGTTTCCTAGTGCATTGGGTAATAGTTGCAGTGCTCTGACACTTCCTATTTGGCCTGTTGTTGAAGCCCTGGAAGGGAAATGGGGCAGCCGAAGGATTGTTGAGAAAAGAAATGGTACACTTCCTTGGATGGGACGGGCATGTGGGGAATGAGATATTGTAGGCTAGTTGTAGTAGTGGGAACCTTGGACTGAACAATTATGTTGATTATTATACCTTAGCATGATATTAAGAATCATTTTTCCATGGTGGAGTTTAAGCGCCAACTCGGGGGTGACCTGTTGCTGAAATTTTATGACAAACAAAGTCTATGGCTGGGACGAACGTTTGAGTTCTGCGTGCAATTGGTGAGTTTTCATAAAAGATAAGTGTCATTTATGTGTTTGTCTCATTTACTGTGTGTTTAGTTATCTATGTTTAATATGGGTTAAACTATTGTATGATATTGCATATAAGTAATTGTTGTTATTCTGTATAATGTTGCTTGCACATGAAAGTGTGGTGTTGATATTCACTATTTGTAGTCATACATATGGAGTATGACAATTGTTATTAGTTATTAATGTTAATTTAACCTTATAATATTGATCATCAGTCTTTGAGACGAGGTTAGAATGGTCGTGCATGCAAGGAAATACTTCATGCGCACAAGAGGATGGATTCGCTGTGTGCACAGGGAAGTAGTCTGCGCGCACAAGGAGAACAAAATTTATGTGTGACACCAGAATGGTTGCGTGCACAGTTGTGATCACATGTTCAAAGTGGATTACATGCATAGTAATGTTGTGTTCTCATTATCCTTGTGTACGCAGTTGTACTGTGTTACTTCTGTTGTTATAAGTTGTGTTAGAAGAGGAAAGTTGTGTGGCACGACCTAATTTGGGGTTGAGCGTTTTACTTTAAGTATTTCTACATAGACCAATGTTATAGAGTATAATATATGCACTATATTTTGGAGTAGTGTTTCTCAGTAGTAATTTGGGTACATTACAAGTTAGTATCAAAGCATATATGTAACAGGGACATTACAAGTTGGTATCAGGGAAGATATGTAATGGGGACGTTACAGATTGGTATCAAAGCTCTAGTTTCAACACTGAGCCTGCATGGGCCACACTAAATTTTTGACATTGTGGTATGTGGCACTGAAAATGTGCAAAAAATAATGTTGCACGGGTGTGCGCAATAAAATTTGGAGCTACACGGAGCAAAAATTGTTGTGCATGTGTAATAGTAATACGTGGTGTATATGTTAAATATTGACATCGTGCATTGGTATGTGTTAAATACCAGTGCATGCATGGGATTCAGAAGGTAGAAGGAAAGAGTAAAAGGGTATTTGAATGAAATCCAAATGACCATAATATACTACACAAGACTCATACTTTCATAAGGGATCAGTCGATGGGAAATTTTTGGAAAAAGGAGTCCAATTATTCACCCATAAATTTTAGAATTGGGACGTTAAAATCATCAAGGAAATTAGAATAAAGGATTCTAAAAAAATGGTGCAGAGTTTTCATGAAGTTGTCGCATGAATTCATCTAACAATTCTTATTTCCTACACATTTTACAGAATTAACAATGATTAGAGTAAGACATAATCAACGCATAAAGTCAAAAAACATGGAAGATGCACAAAGAACTTACAACCATGATGATGAATTCGGGTATTTGTATGTCGGTTTGGGTGTGGATGGTACAAAAACCGAGGAGCGCATAAAATTGTTAGAAACCATAAAGGGATTGCAAAAAGATGTTCAAAGCTATAAATATGATAATGAAAGGCTTATGAAATCCAAGGAGCAACAATTTGACTTTAATATCAAGTTAATGCAAAGCTTGGAAATAATAGAAAATAAAATGGATAAGGAGACAGAGTCAAGTAGGTCAATAAGTCACAAGTCTCATGATGAGAGAAGAAAAACAAGAAGTGATAAAAGGAATCATCTCCGCTCACGAAAGCATTCATTTAGGAAAGTGCACAGTATCTCAAGTCCATCTTCTATTAGAAAGCATAAGAGAAGGACTGGGTTGGATGAGATACAGGGAGAAATAAATAAGATCAAGCCTCCTACCTTTGATGGTGAGCACAAGAAGGATGAAGATACAAATACCTGGATGTTGAGTATGAGGAAGTACTTCCATTTGCATAATTACTTTGTGTAGGAAGAAGGGATAATTTCCATCTATCGGCTTAAAGGAAAAGCATCAATGTGGTGGGATCAATTCGTGCAAGTGCAACACATTTATGAGAAGAAGTTTACTTGGAGGGAGTTTAAAAGGTATTTTCAAAAGAAATACTTAACCAAGAGATACTATGACAATAAAATGGAGTTGTTTGAACTCAAGCTTAGGAGTATGACAATAGATGAGTATGAAAGAATATTCTTAGAGCTGCTGAAATATGTCGCATTCATCAAGGATGACAAAGTTAAAATTCATAGGTACTTGAGTGGGATGCCCTCATTTATCAGTGACAAGATACAATATGATTACCCCAAGACATTGGAGGAAACCATAAAGTGTGTTAAATGTCTTTATGATCAACAAAGGGGAAGACAAAATTTCCAAAAGTCTTGGGAAGACAAGATGAAAACCAAGGTGGAACAAAGGAAGAAGGGGACTAAGCCACCATTTTTCAGAAATCCTTTGCAAGGATAGCTAACTCTAGATGAGCCTAGAATGATGGAGACAGTGGGGAAAAAAACAAGGCAACAACCTATTCAATGTTGGGGTTGTGGAGGAGATCATATGTATAGATATTTCCCTCAAATAGGTGAAAAAACGAGGACTATGCACAAGGTACAACAAGTTGTGATAGTTGAAGACATGGGAAGAAATGTACCTAGGATTTACGTAGCTCTGGATAACAAGAAATATCAGTTTAAGTCGCACATAATTGAAGTGGAAAGTAAGACTAATGACCAACCCATTTCTATTTTAATTTATTATGGAGATATTCATTATTATCTAGATCCTAAGATGGTGGAAAGATTCTAATTGTCGAGAAGCAAGCTTGAAAAACCTTGGTTGGTGTAGTTAGCTGCAGGAGAAAAAAAGAAAATTAATGAGATAGTTAAGGCATTTCCAATGGAAATGAATGGACTGCACACAAAAGCTAATTTGAATATCATACCTTTCGGATCGTATGATTTCCTCATTGTTATGGATTGGTTGGATCAACATCATGTTGTTATAGATTGTTACAATAAGACATTTACTTGCTTGAATGAGGAAGGAAATTTACGAATAGTTCAAGGCATTCCAAGAGTTGTAACTATCAAAGAAGTTTCAT
>ML798238.1:0-10249 GCA_009831015.1 Picea engelmannii | reverse complement strand
GATAATCGTACATGTGGTTGTAGGATATTGATCTAATACCTCTTTAAAGTTCACAACATCTCTTCTTATACCATCAAAAAATAGTAGAATATCATATATAAATAATAAATGAGACAGACATAATGATCTTCCAATCTTTATGGTCTTAAAGGAGCTTGTTCTCTTTGTCTCAATAAAATCCCTACTCATACCTTTAACCACTATAAGAAATAATAATGGGGATAAAGGGCATCATTTCCTCAACCCTCATTAACTCTAAAAAGAAAAAAAGAGTGCTATCAATAGCGCTATTTTATGCGGGTAAAAATAACCACTAAATGCGAGCTCTTAAAAAAAGAGAACTCACAAAAATTCTCACTAAGTTAGTAACTTTGTTCATCATCCACACTTATATAAGAAACAATTAACTTATCTACATTGATAATCATACATGTAGTTGTACAATATCGATCTAATATCTCTTTAAAATTCACATTTGTTTTTGTACCATCAAAAACTAATATAATATCATATATAAATAATAAATGAAACAGACATAATGATCTTCCTTGCTTTAAAGGAGCATGTTCTCTTTGTGGTAAAAAAACTGTCCACATACTTTTAATTACTATAAAAAATAATAATGATAAAGAACATCATTTTCTCATCCCTCATCTAAACCTTAAAATACTTTAATTTAAAGTGAAGTTATAGGAAGAAAGTCACTACGATAACACAACTTAATTGTAGTACCTTCTTTTTCTTTAATTTATTTCATTGATATGTTATTATTATTATTTGAGAGAATTTTGCTTACAAGAAAGACTTTTTCACATAGCCGGCCACTCCATATACCCTAATGGAGTATTGGGCGTCGGTAGGAAATCCCCAAAAGCATAAACAGTGGTGGGTATATGCCAAAATACGAAGCTTTTGTCAATCTCCGCCATTTCGATGCGGCCAAATTAGCCCGAGCACCGAGGGAAATGTCAGATGCGTCTGGAGCACGTCCATACGATGGTAGGATCGCGGGTCCCGAGCATAATTATAGTGGAGTCATTTAATAAATGGGATATCTACTTTTTAGATGGAATTTCTCTTTCAAATTTGGCAGTTAGAATAGCGGGTCCCGACCGTAATAAATGGATATCTATGAACCAAATTTTATAGAAAGTTATTTAATTTTTAATGTATTTAATATATTTCTATAGGTTTATGTTTTTTAAAATAATTATAAATTTAACATTATTTGAAATAATAATATGTTTTAAAGAGAAGAAATTAACTTATCTAATTAATCATTTTTTAAAATTTCTTCAATAATATTATCGATTGCTTTATCTAAATCTACCAAAACAAACTTTAATTGTGATATCAAAGATCCGGGTAAATCATGTAGTATAGTGACATGATAAACTTACCATAAGTGCATATCCTAAAGTTTACAATGCTCTTAAAATTCAAATTTTTGCTTATTTATTTTTATATTTTTATAGAATAAAGAGGTTAATCCTATATTTGTTGATGGGTTCAAATGTCTTATTTGTATAGATAGGGTGGATATATATACTTGTGACATGTGGAATGAATCTTATATTTGTTGATGGGTTCAAATGTCCTATTTGTATACAAATGGTGGATATATATACTTGTGACATGTGGAATGAATATTTTTTAAAGATGATTTTATGTTGGATACATAAATAATAATAGACGTGAAGTGTATTTATTAATGATATGTCATATGATACATATATATATACATTGATGTGACTTTTGGATTCATCGTCCAAGATTACTTGGTCTCCTGATGACTCTTTGTACATACTTGATGGTTCATATTATGTTTGGTCAATAACCTTAGCGGATTACATTTCGAGCATTCTCCTCCTTAATCCGAAGGGGTGTATATGAGTCCAAGAAGAGAGTTGAAGTATGAAAGTGGGCAACTGAATTATGGAAGTGTGTAGTTGTTGATGCCTGAATGCGCTCTTTGACTCTGGTGGTTTTGGGATGACCACAAATCGAATGGTGATGGTGGTTTAAGGAAGACCACAAACCAATATGGTGGTTAAGGATGACCACAAACTCCGAAACCTTTCTCCAGGCTCAATGATTCCTGAAACATTTCCTAAGTTAGCTAGAAGTTAGAAGTTGGTTTCTTCTGCTAATTGGAAGTGCTCTCGAATGTTGGTTTAAAGATAACCATAAATTGTTTTGTAGTAGAATTTGAATGCCTTCTACTAAGTGGAGGTTTAAGGAAAACCACAAACCGTTGTAATTGTTTTCTAGCAGAAGTTGCAGGTCTTCTTCTAAGTGGTGGTTTAAGGAAAACCACAAACCAATCACGCTCGCTTGTTATTACTCAATTGATGGGACTTCGAAACTTGAAGCTTGACTATCAATTGTTGATGTTGTTCCCCCTTATCTGGTACAAGGTGAGAAGATGCAAATATTTCCACTGCAATATGTGTTAATAATCGAGAGTGAATTCTACAGTATGACTGAGATATCTTCTTGGATATTGATGACCATCACCAAGAAGTCATCCATGCATAGTGGCTCTTTACTCTTGCAGTTGTCTTGTTGTTAGAACATCTGTTTGAAGGATGATTGTGCTTTCATCAATGCTCGCAAGGATGAAGATCGAAGCACTGATCTTCAACGTGGCCAACTTGTTGACAATGTTGGCATATCAAAATCTGCTCTGGAACTGGAGCTGGTGAATATGAAATTTCTTGCAGCGGTCCGACACTCTAGAACTGGATCGGTTTGGTATAATCAGTAACATGAAATGTGACATCCTTTTCATATCCAATATCGGTTTTGTGCTTGTTATTTATGATTTCTTCCCAAGGTCTATTGATCCACTTGGAAAGAAGAAGTTGAATTGTACTTGACTCTGAAGCTTTCTCACTGCGTTTCTCCTGCGCTGGTTGTTGGTATGAATAGGCATTGTCAACTTCTTCATATTTGAAAATAGAGTTCTTAACAAGGACTACTTCAAAATGTTGTCGAAGATTCTTTCACTCAAGTGCATCGTGAAGAAGTCGAGTATGAGTTTGCAACAATGTTACTTTGGCTTGCGTAGCTTGCAAGCATATTACAACAAATTGTAGAGTTGTTTTGTCAGTGGTGACTGTGTTGTCTACAGAAGAGAGGATTAAAGTGCTTAATAATTCTAATAGTTTCTCAAATCAAGCCATTTAAGACAAAACTAGACATCATAGGGTTTATTGCAGCTCCACCCTTTAACAATTGTACTCTACAATGAAAACATATTTTTACAACAGTATTATGCAAAACTAGAAATTGACGGAAGTTGCCATTGACTCTATGTGAGGAGAATGTGACTTGGTAGCGCTGCAATCAACAACTTGTTCAACTCCTCAAGTAAATAAGAAACTAGGAGTGGCTTCCCCTCACATGACATGAGCAATTGAATAACAAATGGTGGAGAAGGCTTGGGAAGAGGAGTTGTCCAACTTCAAGTGTAGAATGGTGGCACTAGTGGTTATGGATCTCCTTCTAGTTTTTCAACAAGTCGTGTCGCAACAATTGAGGAGGGCATGGAAACCTTATATGTGATTGAGGAGCAAGGCGTTCCTGTGGATCCCGTTTTCTACTCCAAGATTGAATCTCTCTCCTCTTTGGCCTTTAGTTGTTTTTATTACATCCTACTACATATACAATATGTAGTATCACGCTCGAGCCTATAATTTATTAGGAAAGAGTTCGTATGGTGAACGAATGTCTCAAAATCTCATATATTTTCACTGGACCGGTCATGTCACCATGGGACCGGGCTCTCTATCTTTGTCTTGTCCTTTGCAATTGTAGTCAGAGGCTCCTTGGAATGCTCTATTGTTCTGGTTTAAGGATCTTCGTGGCGACCTCAATGCAAGACAAAGATGCCAAATGAGTTCGGTTAGTTGTCTTCCTTGAAACAATTTAAATTAGACGCAGGATGTCTAAATTATCCCCACTAGTTTGAGTTTGGTTAGTTGTCATCCTTATCTTCCCACAAACGACGCCAATTGTAAACCCAAACTTAGACATCCTATGATGGTTCCTTGTACTCCTTGGATTACAATCTTGTTCACGTGAGGTTTGAAGATGCCAATTGTTATGTAATTCTTCCATTGGAAGCAATGTATGTATCGATAATTTTATGATTCTATATTATGTGATGAAGACTTCAAGAATTGAATCTCGCCCAATCATGATATCTGTGATCCACGAAATTTTCAATTCACACAGGAGAGTATGAAGGATTCCTTCAGTAAAACACACAACAACGTCAAATTGGAATACACAGAGTTTGAAATTAAAGAAGGGAAGAGTCATGTGAACGAAAGTCACGTGGATTGGGGTTCATATCCCACTCTCAATACTAGTTCGTAGTAGCGACAATTCTATGAACAATTTTGATTGCATTGACTTGTACAAACCCTAGGCCTGAGAGCTAGGGTTTCGTGTGCGCGGAGAAGGAACGTGTGGTGAGAGATTCTGAGCGAAAATGACTTCACGTAGATTGAAGTGTGTGAATCATCATGAGAAGGGGAGCGTTTTGCATAGAGAATGAACCTAAGACAAATTGATGGGCCAGTGGGACAGATAGGAAGTCGGAGAGATAAGCATGCAGAGGTTAGGTGCATATGTGTTTTTGCATGGGAGAAGAAGAAACGCCCAGGGAATAACTCGAATTGGCAGAGTAACACAAATGGGCACAAACTGGCAAGGTAGAGGGACGCAGAGTGGCAAGGTAGAGGGGTGTAGATTGGAAACAGGCAAATGGAAAAGACGTTTATAGATGACTTAGACTCAACTATGGATAACTACCATACCAAATCAGGCCCTAAAGACTGAGGTGGCTCTAATACCATTGTTGGATACGCAAATAAAGGTAAAAGTGAAATGCATTTATTAATTATATGATATATGTATATATACATTGATGTGACATTTGGATTCATCGTTCAAGGTCTTTTGAACTCATCATGACTCTTGAGGGTTCACATTTCTTCTTCAGATTCTAACACATTACGTTTCCAACATTTTATATTATTTTATTGTTGTGTAGGTAAGTGTGTGGCATGATGATGATATGATTGTAATTATGATGGTTAATGAATGAGATTAATTTATCACATGTTGATAGATGATTACTATATTGTTTAAGCAAGTATGAATTGTGACAAGTGGATAGGACATGTAGGGCTTGTAGGTGGAGTTAATTGCATGAAAGAGAAGGATTGTGGAAGCCTAATTTCTTTGCAATTAGAGCTATCAGGGAATACATCCAAGGTGGAGTTTGACAATGAAATTTATAAAGGATCATTGGAATATATAAATGATTGAAATTTGATCAATCTAGGTTTACATATTGTTTTGACTAAACATTGAGGGACTATGGAAGTTTACTTACAAATTATAGACCAATTAAATGTAACATGTCATTTGAATTTGATTTGGTTATATTATACTTTGAATGTATTTGATATGCATGGGGAAATGTTTGTACAGGGTACAGGGTGTAGCCTTGACAATTTTCCAACAGATGGGTGTGGACCATAACCAGTGAATCCTTAATAGAGATATGAAGTCTTAACATAGGTATGGAGTATCAATAATACATGGGATAATTATGATTTGGGGGAACATAGTAAGGTCATATGACTTTACTCCCCAACAACTAATCCTTCCATATGTGAAACTAGGCCATGGTAAGTTGAAGAGACATTAGGGATGAATTAATTAAGATTTCAACTAGATACTTTGAGGGGGCTCTTGAATATGTTATTATTTTATTAAAATATGGATTATTTATTTAAGGAAAAATAAATAATTAGGAAATCAAATGGAGATGGCACATGGGGTGATGAATATTAAAGAATTTGGGAATTAAATAAACAATGAATTATGAGACAACTAGAAATATTCCCTAATTATCGAAATTAGGAAATAGGGAATTTTGCATGTGTTAAAGTGTCATTTATCATTGAGTTTACAAATATGTGTAATGCCCCTAATCCGAACCCCATTTGTAATTGTACATATAGGTTGGTGATCCGTTGGTACCAATTGTAAATGTAAATGTATATATAGGTTGGTATGTCGTTGGCACCAAGTTTTAGCTTTGTGCGCACCTTAGTAGTGCGTGAGGATTGTTATCAAAGGAAGGGTGTGTACATTTCACAATGCTGCGTGCACTTGATTAAGTGTGCAGGGATTACCTTGAAGTGTGCATCGAACAGAGTTATGTGTGTGTGTGTGTGCGCGTGCACACATACACACACACACACACATATCTTTGAAGCCAAATATCATGTGTGGTTATGGGGCTATTGAGTCGGGATGCAAATAGATCAATGCACCTATCCTTGTAAAATGTCATCACACTCAAGTTATTAATAATATCACATTGTTGTGAGTAGACATATCAGATGAAAAGAGATGGAGGGATAAACTCCACTTGAATAAGGGAAAAGAGGGGACTTAAGTCTAAGGGAATATTTTATTAATATTTTCAAAAAGTGTAATTTATGGATAATTATTTATCCTAAGTTCTCGAGGGATGGGAACAAGTCACCATGTGGCTAAAGCTAATTTTGAAGGTGACAAGTGTCCAATTAAAGGCATGCAATATATATTGATGTCCTTGGTGTATTTTGGGGGGAATTCATTCATTTTCTCATGTGGAGAAGAGGTTAGACCATCTGAGGAAAGACGACCATTACCTTATCTACAGAGAAAAACTTCTAAATGGGCTTTTTGTATGATAACCAGATTACTTGTTGTCAAAGAGGCAGGTTGTCAGGCCCATAAGCATTCTCTCCACGTGAAATATTTTTTGTCAAAGAGGTGGATTGTTAGTCCCATGAGAATTCTCTCCAGGTGAGATATTTTTTGTCGAAGAGGTGGGTTATCAAGCTCGTGAGCATTCTCTCCATGTGAGAGTTTTGTTGGGAATTGTTTCCTAGTGCATTGGGTAATAGTTGCAGTGCTCTGACACTTCCTATTTGGCCTGTTGTTGAAGCCCTGGAAGGGAAATGGGGCAGCCGAAGGATTGTTGAGAAAAGAAATGGTACACTTCCTTGGATGGGACGGGCATGTGGGGAATGAGATATTGTAGGCTAGTTGTAGTAGTGGGAACCTTGGACTGAACAATTATGTTGATTATTATACCTTAGCATGATATTAAGAATCATTTTTCCATGGTGGAGTTTAAGCGCCAACTCGGGGGTGACCTGTTGCTGAAATTTTATGACAAACAAAGTCTATGGCTGGGACGAACGTTTGAGTTCTGCGTGCAATTGGTGAGTTTTCATAAAAGATAAGTGTCATTTATGTGTTTGTCTCATTTACTGTGTGTTTAGTTATCTATGTTTAATATGGGTTAAACTATTGTATGATATTGCATATAAGTAATTGTTGTTATTCTGTATAATGTTGCTTGCACATGAAAGTGTGGTGTTGATATTCACTATTTGTAGTCATACATATGGAGTATGACAATTGTTATTAGTTATTAATGTTAATTTAACCTTATAATATTGATCATCAGTCTTTGAGACGAGGTTAGAATGGTCGTGCATGCAAGGAAATACTTCATGCGCACAAGAGGATGGATTCGCTGTGTGCACAGGGAAGTAGTCTGCGCGCACAAGGAGAACAAAATTTATGTGTGACACCAGAATGGTTGCGTGCACAGTTGTGATCACATGTTCAAAGTGGATTACATGCATAGTAATGTTGTGTTCTCATTATCCTTGTGTACGCAGTTGTACTGTGTTACTTCTGTTGTTATAAGTTGTGTTAGAAGAGGAAAGTTGTGTGGCACGACCTAATTTGGGGTTGAGCGTTTTACTTTAAGTATTTCTACATAGACCAATGTTATAGAGTATAATATATGCACTATATTTTGGAGTAGTGTTTCTCAGTAGTAATTTGGGTACATTACAAGTTAGTATCAAAGCATATATGTAACAGGGACATTACAAGTTGGTATCAGGGAAGATATGTAATGGGGACGTTACAGATTGGTATCAAAGCTCTAGTTTCAACACTGAGCCTGCATGGGCCACACTAAATTTTTGACATTGTGGTATGTGGCACTGAAAATGTGCAAAAAATAATGTTGCACGGGTGTGCGCAATAAAATTTGGAGCTACACGGAGCAAAAATTGTTGTGCATGTGTAATAGTAATACGTGGTGTATATGTTAAATATTGACATCGTGCATTGGTATGTGTTAAATACCAGTGCATGCATGGGATTCAGAAGGTAGAAGGAAAGAGTAAAAGGGTATTTGAATGAAATCCAAATGACCATAATATACTACACAAGACTCATACTTTCATAAGGGATCAGTCGATGGGAAATTTTTGGAAAAAGGAGTCCAATTATTCACCCATAAATTTTAGAATTGGGACGTTAAAATCATCAAGGAAATTAGAATAAAGGATTCTAAAAAAATGGTGCAGAGTTTTCATGAAGTTGTCGCATGAATTCATCTAACAATTCTTATTTCCTACACATTTTACAGAATTAACAATGATTAGAGTAAGACATAATCAACGCATAAAGTCAAAAAACATGGAAGATGCACAAAGAACTTACAACCATGATGATGAATTCGGGTATTTGTATGTCGGTTTGGGTGTGGATGGTACAAAAACCGAGGAGCGCATAAAATTGTTAGAAACCATAAAGGGATTGCAAAAAGATGTTCAAAGCTATAAATATGATAATGAAAGGCTTATGAAATCCAAGGAGCAACAATTTGACTTTAATATCAAGTTAATGCAAAGCTTGGAAATAATAGAAAATAAAATGGATAAGGAGACAGAGTCAAGTAGGTCAATAAGTCACAAGTCTCATGATGAGAGAAGAAAAACAAGAAGTGATAAAAGGAATCATCTCCGCTCACGAAAGCATTCATTTAGGAAAGTGCACAGTATCTCAAGTCCATCTTCTATTAGAAAGCATAAGAGAAGGACTGGGTTGGATGAGATACAGGGAGAAATAAATAAGATCAAGCCTCCTACCTTTGATGGTGAGCACAAGAAGGATGAAGATACAAATACCTGGATGTTGAGTATGAGGAAGTACTTCCATTTGCATAATTACTTTGTGTAGGAAGAAGGGATAATTTCCATCTATCGGCTTAAAGGAAAAGCATCAATGTGGTGGGATCAATTCGTGCAAGTGCAACACATTTATGAGAAGAAGTTTACTTGGAGGGAGTTTAAAAGGTATTTTCAAAAGAAATACTTAACCAAGAGATACTATGACAATAAAATGGAGTTGTTTGAACTCAAGCTTAGGAGTATGACAATAGATGAGTATGAAAGAATATTCTTAGAGCTGCTGAAATATGTCGCATTCATCAAGGATGACAAAGTTAAAATTCATAGGTACTTGAGTGGGATGCCCTCATTTATCAGTGACAAGATACAATATGATTACCCCAAGACATTGGAGGAAACCATAAAGTGTGTTAAATGTCTTTATGATCAACAAAGGGGAAGACAAAATTTCCAAAAGTCTTGGGAAGACAAGATGAAAACCAAGGTGGAACAAAGGAAGAAGGGGACTAAGCCACCATTTTTCAGAAATCCTTTGCAAGGATAGCTAACTCTAGATGAGCCTAGAATGATGGAGACAGTGGGGAAAAAAACAAGGCAACAACCTATTCAATGTTGGGGTTGTGGAGGAGATCATATGTATAGATATTTCCCTCAAATAGGTGAAAAAACGAGGACTATGCACAAGGTACAACAAGTTGTGATAGTTGAAGACATGGGAAGAAATGTACCTAGGATTTACGTAGCTCTGGATAACAAGAAATATCAGTTTAAGTCGCACATAATTGAAGTGGAAAGTAAGACTAATGACCAACCCATTTCTATTTTAATTTATTATGGAGATATTCATTATTATCTAGATCCTAAGATGGTGGAAAGATTCTAATTGTCGAGAAGCAAGCTTGAAAAACCTTGGTTGGTGTAGTTAGCTGCAGGAGAAAAAAAGAAAATTAATGAGATAGTTAAGGCATTTCCAATGGAAATGAATGGACTGCACACAAAAGCTAATTTGAATATCATACCTTTCGGATCGTATGATTTCCTCATTGTTATGGATTGGTTGGATCAACATCATGTTGTTATAGATTGTTACAATAAGACATTTACTTGCTTGAATGAGGAAGGAAATTTACGAATAGTTCAAGGCATTCCAAGAGTTGTAACTATCAAAGAAGTTTCAT
>ML798237.1:333921-410222 GCA_009831015.1 Picea engelmannii | reverse complement strand
GACTTGCAGTGCACGACAAGTCTGTATAATCATATCACCGGCCCGCTCGCTATCCTAGACCTCGGTTTCCTGCTGTTTACGGCCCGTATATTATGGAGTTTCGTTCTGCTTTCTGTTCAGAAATTGCCAGCATCCCAGATCTGCGTGGTTGCTTATAATCTTGGGGGAAATGTTCGCGGGGATTCATAAACACGGATGAGATGAGTTTTGGGAATGAGGGATTGATGAAATCGCCGATGAAAGAGCTCAAGGATTTGAAGGTCGTTGGGAGAGGAGCCATGGGGACTGTGTTCCTGGTCCAGAGGGAAGGCTGCGAAAAACTGTTGGCTTTGAAGGCCATGAGCAAGTCCGCCATGGCTAGGAACGGTGATGATGGCCTTAGGAGGGCGCAGTTTGAGAAAAACATTCTTTCCCGTCTAGACCATCCTTTTCTGCCTACCTTGTTCGGGCATGTGGAGATAGAAAATCATGGCCTGGCTTGTCGAATATTGCCCCGGTGGACATCTTAACAGTCTGAGGCACCGACAGACGGAGAAGGCCTTTTCAGAGTCCATCATTCGGTATGTTTGGCAATAATTGCTGAGGCAGTGTTTTTTAATTTGAATGAGGATAATAATTGGGCATTGCAGTTTTGTTTTGACGTTTCTGAATTCGCATTTGTAGGTTCTATGCAGCGGAGATTGTTTTGGCATTGGAGCATCTGCACAGCCTAGGGATCATGTACTTGTCTAGTTTGTCTGCTCTCGTTTTTCTGTTCGGTTCGGCGCGCACTGTTGAAATTTGATCGCGTGAAGAAGCGTTTGGATAAATTGCTTAACATTTAAGCTTCCAGAGAAAAACTTTAATTCTTCCAGGCCTTAACCATTTGCCCTTTCATTTTTTAAAAATTAACAGCTAAAAGTGTCTTGGACACGTCTTCTGGTTCCTTCTAGAATTTGTTCGGAAAGAGAACGCCTTTAACTAGAAAAAGTTAAAAAGGCAAAGACAAGTCTGGCCATCAACGTCAAGAAACGAAATTGTCAGGTCAAGTTGGAAGGAAAAGTTGGAAGGAAAATGGAATAAGTTAGAATTACTCGCTTTAATTCAACATAAATTTCCATGTTCACACAGACTCAAGTCCTTTGTATTCAATTTCCGCATCCAAGCTCGTCCGGTAAGTGGCCAATTTGTATTTGCTACGTAAATTTTGATGGTAATGTCCTCATAATAAATAAAATCTTAGGAGGCAGTATTCTGCAGCTTTGCTGCTCTTGTTTTTAAAGTAGTATTTAAAGTTTGTGTGTACTTTTAATAAAATTATAATTTTAAAGTATTAAGTTATATGAATGTTGTAATTATTTTAAAGATTGCTTAATCCATCTATGCAAGAGAAATTTAAGTTGTCAAATTTGTAGCTGAGTGAAATCGTCTAAAAATGACCAAAATGTTAAGTATTAAGCTCTTCTTTTGGTTAGAAGTCCCTAGTCCATGTATCTAAATGTTGTTAGGATGTGGCGTTAATTAATTCGAGATATCTTTAATATATAATAAAATTTCATAGAACTTGGTAAAAATATTTAAAATACACAAGTAGTAGAACTTGGTAAAAATATTTAAAATACACAAGTAGTAGAACTTGGTAAAAATATTTAAAAATTTAAATGAAGGATTCCATTGCACCTATCGATAGGCATGGTATATAGTGTTGAGTTATGTTTGACTTTCTATTAGTTAATGGTTGACCATAAAATATACACCCCTTTATCTAAAGTTTTAAAAAATAATGATTAATTTTAAATCTCATTTATCTGAAATCTTATTGGCCAAAAACTTTGAAGTCTTATTGCTGCCTTCACTTCCCCCAATGTAAATTTAATAAATATTTATGCCATCTAGTCATTTCATGCCTACTCCTCTCCCTATCTCCTTAAACAATACTTTCATTATTATATTCAGAGGTATATGCCACCTAGTAGCCTTGTTATTTTTATTTATTTTTCTAATTTGATCATTCATGAATAACTAGGTTTTCAAAAAAAAATTAATGCTTGAAGAAATTTACATACCATGATGGCTAATTGGCCACTTTTTTCTCCTTATTTTGTTAAAACAATTATTAAATTGGTAAAAATGATGGAAATAGAATAAAAATTGATTTTGTTAATGAAATTGCATATAAGAGGAATAGATTGCATAACAAAAGTGAGAAGTGAGACGTTTTTTTTTCAATATATATTATTGAGAGAACTAAATTTATCTATACAATTCAAAACAAGGAGAAGTGAGAAAAAAAAATTCAATGTAAAAATTTGAGAGAACTAAATTTATCTTTACAATTAAAATTTACAATTTTAAAGAATAGATAATAAGAATTACCACATTAAATGACAAGGTTAAAGTATGAAGTACTATCAAAACAATAAAGTACTAAAGCATAAATTAATGGAACATAAATAAATTAAAATATGATATATTTTACATCGAGAAGGGATTAAAACTAGATTTGCCTATTGGCATACCTGCCACGGTAAAAAGAAATTTGTGTAACATACGTCACTAATCTAGAAAAACCTTGTTTCATGTTTGAAATCTGGTTGTATCGCTGGTTAAGATATGGGGTTTGGCATTTGAAATATTATTCCAAGAAAATGAAGGCTCTGGTTTGCAGTGCCTTAGTCACCATTGGAACTTTCGCAAGCATTCTTTAGTAAGATTTACAAGTTAAAAAACGTTTGATCAAACTTGACACTCAAGTAGAGCAAGGCCAAAATCCATCGATGCACCAGGCGTTCTCTTGGATTTGGGGGTTCGTTTTGGAAACCCACCATCTAAAAGGTTTCAAAGAAAATAAAGAAAGAGTTTGACCAGGCATTGATCAGTCGGAGGCATTGACCAGTCAGACACGAGAGACGAAGAAAAGGGAAAGGTTGGCTTATAAATATAAATTGTTAGAATAATCGATCACGTCTGAGCCACCTCCTTTGCTATGTCATTTATTTTTCCACCTGGATTATGCATCGTGCCAGCCAGTTGTTTACCTTTCCACCGATAGTATATCCGATAGCAAAAGCAGGGGTTGCATAACAAGTATCAGAAGTCGATACACACGCTATGTCTCGTGATTACAAGGGTTTGATACATGTTCTTTACATGTGTAAAAGGAAGCATAAACAAACATTCAAATTGCATTTTTTTCACTGCAACCTTCCGTCACTGCTGCGACAATAAGAGGTTCATTTGCACAGCTAATCACATTTAAGATAAATGTTTTAAAATAATTAAAAAATAAATAAATAAAAACAATGCATAATGTTATACAATGTTATACCTTCGAAATAGCTCCAAATATTTTTGGTCAAACTCCAACTAATATGCGATCAATAGCATATCGAATGTTATATACCACCGCAAGCGGCAGGTATAATAATGATATCTCTCACATCAAGAATGCTCACAATGACAAATTAAAGTAAAGGCTAGGTGACATTTGAAGGGATTTTTGAATTTTTTACTTTTTAATTAAATATTTAAATCTGACAATACATATTAAAACCATATAAAAATAGTCACATCGCTCTCTTCAACCAATAGAAAATTAAGAATTTCAATTTTTATAAAATAATATATATATATATATATATATATATATATATATATATATATATATATATATATATATATATATATATATATATATTAACTTAGAATTAATAAAAGAAAAATTAAAAACTTTAGAAAGTTGTATGCCATCACAAACAACTAATTGAAAGTCAAAGAAAATTGACTCCTAAGCAATTACAATATACAGTGCCTAATAATTTATGAGAAATTGTGATGCAATAAAGATTTTTTTTCCTAAGAAAAAAACGTAAATTCTATTTCTTCCAAATGAGAAAAGAAATTTACATTTTGTAGAATACATGTCTCCATGTGTTTTGCCAAAAACAGGAGAATAATTATGCTTATCCCGAGAGAGATAAACCTTTACACATACCTTGCTCTCACGAAAGCAAGTCACATAAGGATAGCACCGACTCATAACGTCTATACAAAATGGCAGAAAACCATGTTTAAATACGTACATCCACACAAGTAGCCACAAAACCATCCACATGGGAGGATAAATTAACTATTATCAGTTCACATACCATATTTTATCATCTAATATAAGCAGCCAAAAGCACCATTCTGCATAAACTAGCATAATGGGGAGGAGTGGACACAAAAACAAAACTTTGTCCACCCCATCACATACAAAGTACATCAAAATACAACAAAATTGATAAGGAGTTAAGTTAATATGGTAGCACCATGCGACCAGGAGGGTCTATGAATAGTTTATGGTAAAAAGCATGCTTTGATCCTTCTTTGGCTTATGTAATCAACCATGTACCAAAATCCATCTACAGGCCTTCTTTAGAGAGAGAATTTTCCTCTTCATTGTGTGCCCTATATACATATCAGATAGAAAAGTAATCAAAAGTGGCCATAATTCTGAAGATTTTATCTAGCAAATGAGACAATAGTATATTGTGGCATCACTAAGTCTTTCTGATTCAATTTATGACAAGCATAGAGTCACCAAAAATATGAAGACATGATACTTCTTTTTCCTTTGCAAAAAGTGATAACAATTTGAGTGCCATGAATTCTACATAGTTGTTTGTTCCAAGACCTAGCTCCATTTTAAATCTGAAAGAGAGATTAGGTGTTGCGTGTAATATTGCTCCCCCACCACAGATTATGTTATTGTTTTGTAAGGCTCCGTCAAGAAAATCCCATGGCCTGGTGATATCTACTTGTTCTTCCTTAATGTTTTGTGAAGTACTGGAATCTTTATCTTGGGGAAAGTGAGATAAGATGTCAAGTCCATGGGCAATAATGAGCTATGGAAGGGTGGTCCTATCTTTGAAGACTGTTGAATTTCTGGCTAGCCAGGTGCCCTAGTTTAATATAAGGGGGAGGACCTTTAGGTTCTTGTTCATGGGTTGTGAAATCCATTCCTTCCAAACCTCTTCAACTGATTGACCTTGTCACTTGCATAATTTTCCTAAGACTCGAGAGCAATTCTCCCAAAATTTCTTAACAAAGGGACAAAAAATAAAGAGGTGCACTCCAGACTCCTCATCAGCTTTGCATAAAGCAAACCATCATGGTCCCTCCACCTTTCTACATTTCACTCTATCCCAAGTGGAGATTGTGTTCTTGATCAGACACCACATAAATATGTATGCTTTTAAAGGGCATTTTATTTTCCATAGACCCCTCCACAACTAAGCGGTCTCCCTCTGGTGGAGTTTTATGTTACGCTGAGAGTATCCTAATTTTGGGGTATAAACTCCATGGGGGGAGTTTTCCCAAACCAACTCATCATCTCTATTTGTTATTCTTATATGATCTCCCTTTAAATCCCTTGTGTAGATAGCCCATACTTCAGAAAATTATTCTCCCTACCTGATCTACCCAACTTCTTTCCATTCTTGGGACCAAATAGAAGAGTGGGCCCGATCAACAATTTAGCAAATGAAATAATATCCATTTGAATTTAACTGTCGAACAAGCTCCTCTAGTAGGATACGATTATTCCCACTTCCACGCCACAGATTTTCTCCCACTCCAACTTTGTTGCCTTTTCCAACTCTCCATGTAAGATCATCTGCAATGACTGTAAAGGAGTTTAAGAGAGATTTCCATATAATTATACAATTTGATCTTCCTTTTATTGGGCTCTTGATCCATTCTTCTATTGTCAACAAATGAATATACTTTTGGCAGACCGCCTTGGTCCACAAATTTTATGTATTGATCAATCGCCAACTAGACATGGTAGCTAACACTTTGGAGAAAAGAAAGATGTTTTTTAAACCCCACCCTCCAAGCATTTTTGGAACTTCTAACACTTCACAATTTACCTATGGCAATACATGTCAGTCCTTTGATCCTTCCCAAAGGAATTTGAAACAAATCCTCTTGATTTTTTCTAAAATACCTTTAGGTACCCAAGCTAACGATATTCAATATACAAGAATAAATTCTAAAATTGATTTCACCGGACCAACCTTCTTGCTCGAGAAAGCCATTTGAAGCTCCATCTTTTTAACCTTGTTTCCAGTTTTTCTAGTAGCCAAAAACAATCTTGTTTTTTGTAATTGCTTGGATTTAAATGAAAGCCCAGGTATTTTAAACCAACATCAAGATTCTTTTGATCAAATGGAAAGAGTTCTTTGTAGCCCGATTGTTCTTCTTCCTCCATATTGTGAACCTAAAGGGTGGATTTTCTCCCATTAATTTGCATTCTCGTGGCTCTTCCAAATAGTCCCAAAATGCTATGCAATTTTTCTGTGTCACTCCTTAGGTCATTGCAAAAGATCAAGACACCATCAACAAAAAGGAGATGTGTAACCTTTAAATTTTGGGATATAGGAATACCTTGAAATTCCCTATGTGGTTTTGCCTTTGTGATGGCTATGATTATTCCTTGTGCAACCAACAAAAAAAACAGTGGAGATAAGGGATAACCCTCCTTCAAACCCCTCTCAGCATGGAAGAAAGGATATTCTGACCCATTAATTAGAACTTCAAAAGAGATTGTCGTTAAGCAACACATCACCCAATTGATGAAAGGTACCTCAAAACCCAAATGAGTTAAAATCATTTTGGCGTAGAGCCAACTAACTTAGTCATAAGCGTTTGATAAATCAATCTTTAGGATTTCTCTTTGGCTTTTCATGTTTTCACATTGTGCAAAAATTCTTGCGCTACCCCAATAGCTTCATGGATTTGCCTCCCTTCCAGGAATCCAAATTGTTCTTTGGATATCTTCTCTGAGAGAATGGTTTTTATCCATCTTGCTATAACTTTTGACACCACTTTGTATTTACAATTAGATAGCAAGATTGGGTGGAAGTCTTCCAAGGAGGATGGATCATTTGATTTGGGAATACGGGATATGAAGGTGGCATTTAAAGGGGCATGCATATGACCTTCAGATAAGGTTTCTTCAACTACTCTCAAAATATCTACCCCAATTAATTCATAGAGACCTATAAAGAATTCAACAATCCATCCATCTGAACCAGGGTTCTTGTCCTTCTGAAAACTGTGCAAAACCTGCTTGAGCTCTTCTTCCGAGATCTCTTCCATCAAAGCTCTGTTTTCCTCTTCTTCGACAAATCTTGGAAAGTAAAGGGAAATTCTTCCTATGTCTGCCATGGAAACCCTTGCATTTGCTTTAAATAGTTTTGGAAAATGATCCTTCCCTAGTCGAGCAAGGCCTTCGAAAGATGAAACATGTCTGCCTTCTGAGTCGTTAAGGCTCCAAATAGTGTTGGATAGTTTCCTACCCTTTGCATATGCCTGAAAGAATTTTGTGTTTTCATCCCCACTTTGCAGCCAAATCGCTCTGCTTTTGAGGTGCCACGATGCCTCTCCGTCTTCCAACAATTTTCTTCTACATTTTTCCAGATTTTGCAGAACTTCCTTTGTTTCACTCGAGTCATAGCCCCCTCCTTCTGAGTCATATATCGGCTGAAGAGTTGTTTCTATATCAATTAAATCATGTGCCTCATGTTGTCTTTTTGCATTGGCCCATTCGTTTGTAGCTTGTTTGACTTGTTTTGGATTTGTTACAAATTGTACTCTCAACGGAACCCCTGAGTTAGAATCAAAAGGTATCCAATTTTCTTTGACTAAGCAAAGAAAACTCTCATCCTTTAACCATTATGAATCAAATTTGAATGGGTTGGTTGGTTTCCTTATTCCTACTGCAATTTCCAAGAAAATAGGAGAGTGGTCATATCCTCCTCCAGATCCTACCCATTGCCTTATCTAGGTACATACCTCCATCATATTTTATGTAACCAAGAAACGATCAATTATTTTCTCAACCCAATCCACTCCTACTTTCTTATTTCTCCAAGTCGGGCATATCTTTACTAGGGGGATGTCTAATAGTTTCTTTCTTCTCATTAGATGGAGAAAAAATCCGTTAAAGGATCTAGTCTAGCCCTGGGGCCCAAAATATCAGTTGTCCCCAGAGTGAAGTTGAGGTCGCCACCCACAACAAGCCTCTCGAGGTTCATGAAGGATTTCTAAACAAGGGCTTCCCATAAAGGATCTTGATCCTGGTAAGAGTTGTTTATGTTTAAGACTTATAATTCAAATCCCATATATTTCGAAAGAATATTTATGCCAAGTCCATAATCAAATCCCCAAGAGTTCTTCAACTTTATTTTGTTGGGATTCCACACTTTTTCCAGTCGTCCAGAGCAACCTCTAGCATCTGACCCTAGAAAGTGCCAATTTTTGAAGATAGTTTCCAACCAGGGGATTACAATTGCTTCCTCCCCCATAGTTTCTTGTAGGAGAATGATGTTTGGTTGGTTTAACTCCAACATCCTATGGAGGGAAGCCTTTTTGGAGGTTCCCACTACCCCACTGCAATTATATGAGAGGATTTTCATTAAGGAACCCCCTTTGAGGCGTTTTGTGCTCTAAGTGCCCCAAAAATCAAGAGTTGTTTTTCAGTCGCAATATCAACCAAAGCATTATTTTGAGCTTTAAAAAGATGGGATTTCCTTCCTTGACTTTTACCCCCTTGGATAGGCAAAGGGTTTTCCCCCAATCCTTCCTCTTAACTAGGGCTAGAAATGGGTCGATTACGTAATTGATAAACCACCCCTTCTTCTTCCGAGTCCAAGGAAGACTCAATGTCTACTGGAAGAATCTTGGGGGAGGGAGAATTCAGATTTTAGGGGAGAAAGAAATTTGCAATTGGAGGATCGGGTGGGATAAAACTTGAAGGGCTTGAAGCCACTCGAGGGAAATGGATTTTTTTGAGCAAATCGATCCAATCCTTGCCCAAAAGAGATAAAATATTCATTAAAAAATTAATAGAAGGAGGAAGAGAGTGTTGGTGTTTTATGGTTCTCATCTCCTGGTATTTATTTCCTTGTGACTAATAACAAGATTCACTTTCATACAAAAATTATCATAGAATAACTGTACACTGAAAATCTCAACTATAACAATCCAACGAAAATAACAAGATCTAGAAATATTAATCATGCACAGTAGACATAAGAACACAACACAGGAACACACAATTTTATCCTGGGAAACACAACCTTGGTAGAAAACCCAACCCAACAACCTTTCTATAGAATAATCCAGTCCAAGATATTACCAGTACATCACCATCAATAACTAAAATACCATACATAGAAGATCCCCCTAAGGCTAGCATCACCAAGAACTAGCGCCTCAATAAGATGACCAAGAGAAACCAAGCAAGAGCTTCTCCAAGTGTGGCGCACTCTCCAAGACAACCAAAACCATGACATAGTGAAATAGCACAGCTGCAACTGCAACTGCAACTGCCTTATGCACACTACAGAAAGGAGAATTTTCCACCTGTACAAATGAAATGAGCCAGTCCTGTATTTATACTAATCTGGCGCCAGTCTAGGGCCAACTTCTTATTTTTGGGTCTTCGATTACTTTATTATTTTTCATGTGGGGCTGAATTCTCTTCCTGGGTCTTCAACTTCTTCTCGGGGCTTATGTAATGGTGTAGATGGGTCTTCTTGTACTTTCTTGTCGAGAATGACTACCTGAATTTGCAAATCTCCAACACTCCCTCTCAACGAGGGAGGCATTCTCCATACTTGGATTTCATCTTTCATAGAAAAGTTACTTCATGAGTCATGTTGATGTGCCATCTCCACACATGGATTCAATCTTGAAATATGCATGTGATAACATCTTGATTCCATCCACTCCTTGTCATGAGAAGGACTATATTTGGGCTATTCACCACTAGCAAAGCTTTTTAGGTGAATGAATCATTACCCTTGGTCATATCAGCACTAGCATAGCCTTATGCATGACCAATATGGGATAATGTTTGCTCGATGCTTACCTAGGCCACTCACCACTAGCAAAACCTCGTGGATGAATGAATCATTACCCTTGGTCATATCAACACTAGCATAGCCCCGTGCATGCACAATTTGGGATAATTTTTTCCTGAAGCTATGGTCCATTCACTACTAACAGAGCCTCGTAAATGAATGAATCATTCTCCTTTGGTCATATCAACACTAGGATAGACCCGTGCATGAAAAATCTAGGAGAATGTCTACCCGATGCTATTTCTTGGAGAACAACAACATACCTGGGACATTCACCATTAATAAAGCCCTGTGAGTGAATGAATCATTCTCCCTTGGTCATGTCAACACTAGCACAACCATGTGCATGACCAATCTGGGAGATCGTATGCCTGATGTTGAAACATCAACGCTCATCATTATCCAAATCAACATGGCTAATCCTATGTATCATCCTCGTCATCCAAATCAACATGGCCACTCTGGGAGGATATTTTCAATCTACTCATCTATGGATAAGTATTGGAGCTTCACTTATCCCTTTTGTACCATGTCTCGGATGAAGTTCTGCAACAAGCTTATGAAGTTGCACCACTTCATGACTTGCGACACTAGCTATGACATACTCTGCCTCTGTTGTACTGAGTACTATAGAAGCTTGCTTCCAGCTTATCCCGGAAATCATAACTGATTCCAAGCTGAAGCAACACCCCGCGGTGCTCGATTTGTCTACTGCACTCCCTGCTCAATCATAATTTGTATATCTCTACAAACTCACTTCATCACCTGAGACAAACCATATCCAATTGTACCATGCTTCACTGCCACCCACTAGAACTACCTTGGCTTCAACCAAATACTAGATCAAGGTTCTCATTGCAAAGAAAATATATGGTGTGGTGTTAACCAAGTACATCAAGGATCCAATCAATTGCATGTACATCATGGGATCCACCAAATATGAATCTGAAGTAGAATCACTCAACTTCTCTAGATTTGTCATCATATGTGTAGTCATGGACTTGCATTCCATCATATCAAATCTCACCAGTATCCCCTTAATGAGGAATATCCCATCTGATCTCGTCACACCTCTAATCCCACAGTACATTTGACCAAGATCCTCCATCTCGAACTTTGAGGCCAACTCCCTTTGTCACTAAAGTAGCCTCTGTTGTCAAGTCTGCCTAACTGGTTGCTCCCTCTATGACTACAAAAAAAATCCATACCCAGTCCTCCTAACTGGCTACCTTCTCTATCACTGTAGCAAGATCCCACCTAGATCTGGAGAGGGAACTCCCTCTAAATAATCAAATCTCTCTTGAGCCAACTAACTCTCTTTGAGATCAGGCTCACTCTTAATCTATACATTATTGGTTAAAACCAAGCTCATCAAGTATCCATCGATCCTGGAGTACCATGCTCCCTCTTAAACATGACTCACTCTGAGTCTATACAATCTATGGAGCCATCTTCTCCCTCTGCATCTTTTGAAGTCTGATCTCCAATGAAGTGTCCCGAGAGGCTACTCCTCCCTATCGGATCCCGAGGGATGACTCCCTATGAACTCTAGCTTCCTATAAACTGGTACTAGGTGGGGCCATCTACCTCACCACCTACTCATCCTCATCAATATCCATGTGGAACACTCTGTATCCCACAAAAGTATATTTCTTTTCAGAAGGTTCTAACTTTCGGTTTTGATTGGAAAAGCCACAATGTTGTCTTCTTCAGGTTCTAACTTTGTCTTCTTCGCCTTTGGTATATGGATGTATAATGTCATGTATACAACTCCATGTTTGGATAGCCTGCTCCATGTCTCAATGTAGATATCATCTAATATGTTTCCTCCTGCAACCGTCACTATAGCTTCCTCTAAGAGCTATCACTTGTGACCTTCCCAAAACAAGCGCAATAACAAAAAATAGCAGACAAGTACAATATTCTTATGATAAGGAAATAGGAACAAGAATAAAAAATGGGAAACATGAACATCACTTTTCTAGTGTTGTTACCAATAATTCCTCTGTGGTAACCTACCTAAAACAAAACAAGAACAAAAGACAAGAGAAACACTTTTCTAGTGTTGTGACCTCCATAGTAACCTACCTAGGACAAAGTCAACAACTAAGAACATCTCCTAGAAGAGATCAATTTCATCTTGTAAATAATTGCATCATTAGTACTAAACAATGAGCATTTACACAATGATCATTGTACTAACAATATTCAAAACATTTGATAGAAAAACTACTTAGCAGTAATAGATCTCTAAAGACTGTTTTCCTAGTTTACAACAATTACTTAAGATGCAGCAATATAAAATATCAAATCTGATATGAAAACCTAGAGTCTTGTTGCTACTGTTCCATTTTATTTCGAGTTGTCATATACTGTAGGAGACATCATCACTTGCTTCCTCCAACTCTTGAGCTTCTTCTAAGGGCACTAGATCTAGGATCCCTTTGTCATTGCTTGGAAAAATGTCATTTCGCTAAGTGTACATCTCTTGCAAACACCCTCATGATATAACTTATATACAAGTGTGTACCTCTGGAAATTGTAGCACCATCCATCTTGTGTTCTAATCTCAAGGTTTCCACAACTAGCAACTAGCAACTTGGAAACTGGTGTCTGGAAACTACAACTGTAACCAGAAACTGTGACTGCAAGTACAACTGTAACTGGAAACTGCGGCTGGAAACTGGTGACTAGAAACTATAACTGTAACCAGAAATTATGACTGCAACTGCAACTGTAACTGGAAACTGCAGCTGGAAACCAACAACTACAACTGTCAACTGCAATTGGCAACTGCAACTGCAACTGGCAACTGCAACTGTAATGAGAAATTTCAACTTTTACCAAGTTGTGATCTGAGACCATCAAGAGGTGCACTAGGCTAGGGCAAGTTGATCTATGGAAAAATTAAACTCAACATCCTCCAATAAGTTTCTCAATGAGCTTGACAAGTTCAGGTCTGTGCAACAAAAAACATAAACTGTGTAGTGGCAATATTTCAACTAGCTCTGATACCATGTTGGTGTTTTGTGATTCTTGATAGTTATTTCCTTATGATTAATAACAAGATTCACTTTCATACAACAATTATCATAGAATAACTATACACTGAAAATATCAACTATAACAATGCAGCGGAAATAACAAGATCTAGAAATATTAACAATGCACAATAGACACAAGAACACAAGAGTTTATCTTGGGAAACCCAACCTTGGGAGAAAACCCAACAACCTTTCTATGGAAGAATTCAGTCCAAGATATTACCAGTACATCACCATCAATAACCAAAATACCATACAAAGAAGATCCTCCCAAAGCCTAGGATCACTAAGATCTAGCGCCTCAATAAGATGACCAAGAGAAACCAAGCAAGAGCTTCTCCAAGTGTGGGGCACTCCCCAAGACAACCAAAACCAAGATACAAAAAAATAACACAACTGCAACTACAACTTCCTTGTGCGCATTGTAGAAAGGAGAACTGTTTGCCTGCCCAAATGAAATGAGCCAATCCTGTATTTATACTAATCTCGGCGCCAGTATGGGGCCGACTTTTTATTTATGGGTCTTCAATTACTTTATTATTTTTCTTGTCGGGCCAACTTCTCTTCCTGGGTCTTCAACTTCTTCTCGGGGCTTCTGGAATGGTGTAGATGGGTCTTGTTGTACTTTCTTGTGGAGAATGACTACCCAAAGTTGCAAATCTCCAACATAGAGAGGATCATACCAAAATGAGAAGTGATTCCACATATGGTAGCCTGTGGAATCTGGGACTGATCGATTTCTATGACTGGCTCTGTATTTTTCCCTTGACCTATTGTTGTTGAATGTTTTAGATCCTAAACTTTGTGAACTTCCTCATCCTTCTTAATATCGTGGATCCCAATGGTGGATTATATTTCACCTTGCTTCCATGAAGGAGAGGTAGAGTCCATATTTGTTAGTGAATCTGCCTTTTTCTTTTTCTAAATAGGTCGAGAACCTCCACCACGAACCCAGAAAGAAAAAGAACACTAGCTAGCATTATTCCCATGTTTATGGCATCGGAGACATCGAAACAAAAAAATTCCATAATCCAATTTTTGATGAAAATGTTTATCTCCCCAAATCAATTCCATTTCTTCTGCTAATCATGCTCGAATAGCCAAAGAAACAAGAATGATGGCTACTGAAATTTTGCCTATGATGTAAAAAGACATATCAACGTCCATGAAGGTCCCCATAGCATTCTCGAGCTCTTTGAAGCTTAACTCTCTCCAAAAGTCAGCTGGAAGCCCATGCATGTAAACCCAAATTGGGGGTACATTCATTCTCTCCTTTCTTGCATCGAAAAGGGGAGACCACTTCTTTAAAAGCAGAGGAGTCGATTCTATTCTACAGGGTTTCTTCATAACCTTATTTGCATCCTTCAATTTTTCAAATTTAAATCAAATCCAACCTATTGCTAGAGCAGTCACCTTAGGTAGTGTGGATGTATCATTGGACCAAGAGTTGACTACCTAGTCCTGAATAGTCTTGATGTCAAATCGTCACCCACATGCCTTCCCTACCACCGCTGTATTTTCCATACCCACCATCTGCGACATTGTGATATCTTTCCCTAGCACCAATTTGCTAGTATTCCCTGAGGATTTAATGCCTTTGTTCTTCCTTCATCAAGCTAAATATCTATTGTTGATTTCCCTGACATCCCCCCCTTTACCATAAGTTGCCTTCTCTGTCTCGAGCTCTATGTGGGTCGTCCCCTCCTCGACCCCATTCACTGGAGAATATCCATCCGGGATCGACATAAAGGAGTCTACAAACCCAGGGGGGGCAAGGGGGACTCTTCCTTCTCACCAATGGGAAAAGGGTTTTGATATGGAATAATGGCTGAAAAAGGGAGAGGGATCTCCTCGTTCATTTATAAATTCTTTGTCCAATATGGACTATCGAGAATAAGACCAGAGGGAAGTGACAGATCAAATTCAGTACAAGACTTTGAGAGAAAACCTGTAGAGAAATCCAAAGGGGATGAAATTGACCTTCCTGATGATAAAAAACCAGCAGCAAAACTCCTACACTATTCCGTTGTTCTTCTAGCCAGGGGAAAGGGGTACCTAAGACCCCTTCCAAGCTTGGGTTCAAAAAAAAGGAAAGGGCATGATATTTGTTTGAAGGGGAACCTCATTTCTAACATCATTCAACGAGAGTGACGCATCTATCGACTTCCATTTCCCCATACCTTTTTCCAAGGAGCACGAGTCGAGTCTGCGAAAAGTTTGGCGAACAACTGGCGTTGTCTAGATTTGTTGACTCTCCAGTGAATCCACTAAGAAATCGAGAATTTCTTCTTCGTCCACCATAACCAGAGGAAATGAGTCAGATGTTATAAAAAAAACTAACTTAGACTGAAAACTGACAAGTAAAAAACATATAACCAAACTCCCACTAACAGTGAGTGGATAACCCTAAGAGTCCATGACTAGGGTTTCCATAGAACACATAATCAATGCGATAAAGAATTATAAGATAGGATAAAAATTAAAATACTATAAGGAGGTGATCAACCCTAATTTAGAAAATCAAAAGTATTTCTTTATTTTGATTATTGTAAAGAATAAAATCAGTATTGCTAAAATAAGAGTCAAATCCGGCTAGTGCGATTGGTGATGGGCCTTGTTCTGTAAGGCGACCTAGGTTCAAAACTCGGCTAGTGGAAGGAGACACCTAAAAATTCCAGCCATGTGAGGGTTGGTGTGGCCTAGGCCATGTGCCATGTCTAGGTGACTTTATTAGCTTAGAGACCCCTTGGTCGCAGATTCTTAGACCACAAGCTAGTCTTGCAAGTAATGGACAAACTAGCAAACAAACAAAAAAACGTTTCTAAAGTCGAAGAAGCTTATTTGTCACATTTTCATTTGAAAATAGTTAACCACACATAAACCACACCTTGGGGAAGATTTTGTTGAGATCATCCTTGATATGATAAATATTCTTGAGACACTAAATATTTAATATTTTATAATACCATTACCTATAGATATTAAAAAAAATTATATTCCCCTTTGATATCATAAATATTCTTGAGACACTAAATATTTAATATTTTAAAATACCACTACCTCCACATATTAAAAAACAAATTCCATAATATTTACTTCATTGTGGATCATTTTAGAACAAGGAAATTATTTTATATTATTAATTGTTTATGAGAAGAAACACTATTTTGATTTAAGAAAAAGACGCATGTATTTTAAAGCAAAGAGAATTGGAATATTATAAATTTAAAATATAATTAAAATTACTTTTTAATTGGAATGAGTTAATAAGTGGACAAAGTCAACTTTTTGTCTTATATTTTTCAATCATAGTCATCTTAAAATGTGTCGAAATCATTGGGGAAAAGTACTATGACTTCCAACAAAATTCTTGTCCACTTATTAACATTATCCTTTAATTGCTAACTAAGCTAAAAACAATATAATATTAAGCATGGGGAAACACACTGGGCACTTCCCCTCATTTCAAGGATGGTATCTAGGGTAAACTAGATTTGGTAGAAAGTCGAGGCTTTTTTGATAGCTTGCTCATTTAAGAGCTCAACATGTCACTTGCGGAAATTGAACCTAGGTGGGGGGGGGGGAAACACCCCTCAGCACAAACCACTCGGGCTAAACCTAGTTGACAATTTACAATAAATATATTATCATTATAATTTAATAAAAATAAACATACATTATAGATACATTACAAATTAAGTTTTAATAAAACCTAAATAAATTTTAAAAAAATGGAAATAATAAATTATTGCGAGAAACTTCTGGATCAAAACTGTGTGTGGAGTTTTGAAACGTCCGTGGATTATGAATCTAAATTACTTGACCTCCTTTCTTCTTTTGCCTATAAAACCTTAGCCAAAACCCTATTAATACCATTACCACGTTGGTCACCAAAGCCATCAAATCTTCTTCTCTGAATCCTTCCATTCAAAAGCGTCTACTTCCTCATAATCCCTAAACCCTGCAGATTTATGGCCAACCCAAAATCCACAAAAAAATAATTCTTCTCAGACCTATAGTAAGTGCCACAGGAGCCCCCACTCATTCCCTCTCTCAATTTCTTATCGACAAGCTTCAAACCTTCGTTGGAAAAACCTCCTCCTTTATTAAAGATTCCACGAATTTCATTCATAAAACCCAAAATATTCACCTTGATGATGACGACCTTATGGTCAACTTTGATGTGGTGTCTCTTTTCACAAAAGTTCCAATAGAGGAAGCTCTAACCCTTATCACCAAGCCGGTTGACCCTAAAAATATTAACCTTATCAAGATCTGCCTCTCCTCTACCTTCTTCACCTTTAAGGGGGTCTGCTATGAACAGAATGAGGCTACAACCATGATATCCTCCCTTTCCCCTGTGGTGGCTAATATATTTATGGAACATTTTGAGTCTCTAGCCTTAAGCAACTTCCCTCTCAAACCTAAATGTTGGTTCTGTTTTGTAGATGATACCTTTGTACATCATATGGCCTCATGGCCATTCCAACCTTATCTCTTTCTTTAATCATCTCAATCGCCTCTCCCCCCACATCCAATTCAGGATGGAAACCCAAAGAGACAACTTGATCCCATTTTTGGATTTTCTCATTTCTCGTCTTCTTGATGGATCTCTTTCCCACCAAGTCTACAAGAAGAAAACTCACACTAACAGATATCTTAATGCGAGCTCTCACCATCACCCAGCTCAAAAAATCATTGTCCTTAAAACCTTGATCACTCGTGCCCTCCGCATATCCGCCCCTCAATTCCTTGCAGAGGAAAATGACCATTTAACCAAATCCCTTTTGTCCAATGGCTACTCTCTCTCCCAAATTAACCAAGCCTTCCGCGCAACCAACAAACCTAAACCAAAAAACTCGCCTCCTCGTGCTCCCTTCTCTCTTCCTTATATCCAAGGGGACCAATGATCACATCGTGAAACTCTTGGCTATAAAGAATATCAAAACTATGTTCAAACCCCACAAAACCCTAAAAAAATGTTTCAGAAATGCAAAAGATAAATTTGACCCGATGCTTGTCCGAAGAGTTTACCAAATTCCGTGCTCTTGTGGGAAATCTTACATAGGCCAAACCGGAAGAACCTTTAAAGCTAGGCTTAAAGAGCATATAGTTGGCACTTCCCATAGTCGAATATCTAAATATGTTATAACTGGACACTCCTCTAAATCCAAGCACATGATTCGCTTTGACCAAGCCAAAATCCTAACCCCTACCCCTCATTACTTTTCCTGTCTCTTTCAAGAATCCCTCGAAATCGAAAAACATCTTGATAAATTTAACTGCGAAGATGGATAAAAACTTATCCATTCTTGGAACCTATCATTCATAAACTTGACCATTAGACTTCCACCTTTGACCTCAACCTCCTGCCTCCCGATCACGTCGGTTTAGCCATACAAGCCCCTAACCTCTTTTCTCCAGATCTCTAATTCTTCTGCCTTTCACATTATTCTACCCCATTTCTTCTCTTAATTAATAGTTATGTTTTTGCTCTCTTATCCTTATATCCTTTAACTTTACACTTCCTTATTAAATGTGTTTCATGTATTATTAACCCTCTTTAATCCTTTTTCTCTATTTTCCATGACTTAATTATTAATCTACCTTAATTAAAACTTTTACTCTTTTCTCCTTTCCCTATCCTAATACTACCTCGCCTTAACTATTATCACTTGATTAATCTTCTTCATTGAATATTTTAATTTAACCCTTAATTTAACCCTCCCCCCCTATTTCCACCATTTTATCATTAACGCTCCTTAATTACTTCAATATCAATCTCCCTTAATCTTCCCTCCTTTCCCCTTTAACTGACCTCGCTCTGCCTCGCCTTAATTATTATCTCTTTCTTTTAACACATTATTAATTGTCCTCATCTCCAACTTTTCCCTAATTTAATACCTTGTTATTTTAATTTAATATTAGATAAATTGAATTTTCCATTCAATTTAATAAGTTATTATTATATCATTTGAATAATTTACTATAGCGATAGTCTAAGTGTTCTACGTTTTTGCCTTTTTCCAACCATATTTTCAGGGGATATATGTCTGAAATCCGGCTCGAAATTGTTGTATCTACATATTTGAGAGGTTAATTCTGTGTAATCCGAGTGCCCTGAGGGTTTTTCAACACGCCGAATCCATTTCTACATTTAGAAATGCAATTTGAACAAAAAAATTGTGATTTCGTGCAGATTTATGTCGCTAGATTTCGACGAAAAGGGCAAAAATGTAGAACAGTTAGACAACATGCTTTACTATATATTTTACTTACTCTTCACTTTCATTCAACATATTACCGTTACTAACTTACTTAATCCTAATCGATTTATTTAACGTAACTCCCTTGAGTTTATATTTATATAGTCTTTACTTTTAATTATTCTTATCTTTTATTTTATTGTTACTACTTCACTTTTATTTTACCATTACTAATTTACTTTATGCCAATGACTAATTCCAACTTCTTAAGGGTAACCTCCATTATTGTATATTTACTTACCTTAGCACTCTTTTACAACTTATCAACTTATCATGTCCTTGATGATGGGTGGAGTGTCCATTCGAAACATATTTTTATTCAAAAGGACGTTTCAAAACTCCACACACAGTTTTCATCTAGAAGTTTATTGCATTATGACTAACTATGAAAACCTGCATACTCATATTAAATTAAAATTTATTAAATATTAAATTAGATTATTAATACATAATTGAATTTAAATAAACATTCCCCGGATGGGGTGTCATCACAGGGTAAGTGCCATGAAGTGGTCGTCCAAAAGTCGCACAACTGGTCGCGGGAGTCCCAAACTCCATTTGGCTCGGCCCTTGCATGTGCGGCAATATCATCACCTCGCCTCCTCCAGTAGGGATGTCGAAAATGCTATGGATGTTCATTTGTGTGATGTTATTTTCTCCCCTCCCCCGGTCTTATCATGGGTGGATCGCATTCAATCCTTCTCCAGACATGGGTACGATGGACAAACGTTGTCTCAAGTTTCACTTCCTTCTTCTTTGGCAGGCTTGCCCCTTGCACTAACATTATTTTTGGTGGTTTCAGTATCGGGCTCTCTGTGGCATCGAATCTCTTGTTATGACGGGGCTTCCTCGCTCCTCCCTTATGTCGCGATAGAGAGGCATGTCGATTCGTGGACGTGCATATTATGAATAATTTGGCTATCATGCAATGGGCGAAGTAGATAATAGTGGCGACTATCATAGGGGTTCAACTTCGAGAGGCTCGAATGCACCGGGAACTTTGGCTCCTCCACTTAGTGACCAAGGTGCACTTACTATGGAGCAACTTCACTCCATCATGGATGCCATTGCTACTCTACAAAAAATGATCTTTGCTTTGCGAAGTGATGTCGTATACCTCCGCTTCAGGATTGAACTCTTGTCAAAGGGGGTGTCGGCTCTTGGGATGATGTTTGCTTCGACCTCTAACATGCAAGGTTCCATAGGGGACACTCAACACACTATCATCCTTCCTCATGTCTCTCACGATGATGCGCAATGAATAGGCTAGGCTCTGCCTCCCCAGGTTTCATATATGCGTTTTTTGGACATGTTCCAATTTCAGTGTCACCACAGGCTCCAGTTTAGTTGTCTCTTTTTGTCATTTAGATGTTAGACTAGAGTATCTTTTGCACTCCGTAAACAATTGTAGCTCTAGTATATTTTCATACACAATGTTATTTTTGAGCCTTGAGCGGCCAATCTCAACTCTCTTAGACTTCTCGCCAAGTTGGTTTCCTTTGTTGGCAACATGGGCCATGACTACTTGTTGTATATCCGCAACTCTGTTTAATAGAAGATAACTTATAGTCTCTTACTTAAAAAAAAATAAAAAAATAAACATATGAAAAATAATAACTTTCGTCATATTTGATACTAAAATGATATAATCATTCAAATTAAATATAATTAGAAAGAAGAATGGTCAAAATAAGTTAAGTTTATAATGTGAGCATAAAGTTATGTTTTTATGGTAATTACAAACAAATTCAAAAATTTAAAATAAATTTAATTATTATGAACTACAAAATAACTCAAATTTAGTTATAGTTAAAAAATATTTTAATAAGACAAGTTTTTATTATAATTATAAGAAAATGTTTCATTGTTTCATTATAATCATTTTAGAATGACTAAAATTTATTTATAGTTAAAAAAAATAGTCTAATAAGATAAGTTTTTTTACTTATTATAAAACATTGTTTCATTATATCGAAGACATATTTAGTATTAGGTTTTGTAGAAAATCATCCCTTCTAAACCACCTTATACTCACAACATCATGTAAACAAGGCTGCATGGCAGCTTATACCTGCCGATGAGGGTACTTTCCTTGCCTACTGGTATATACTTGTTTGTATAAAGCCCACTAAAATAATATATATATTTAAATTCATATTAATTTAAATATATTTCAATAAAATATTTATCAAAAAACTTATGAAGTGTATGCGAGCAGTAAAAATAGCAAGAGAATAAGGTTTATATCGTTTCAACAGTGAAGTCCATGTGACCTTTGCTTCACTCGCTAATCTTAGCACCGATTTCACAAATCCCTAAAATGAATCCAGTTGCCCGTAAAATGGTGGTCCCTCTAGCTTGATTGACATCGCTTTAAATCGCTCGCATGTCGATGAAAATTCCACGCGGTTTTTACCGGGGCTTTGCAGAAACAAGCGCAAATTTTAACCGAGAACAACCATCCAACTAGATGGCCACTAGTTCGTTTTTCCCACGTTCAGCGCGCCACATGCTCGCGGAATTCAGTTGACCAATTCAGTGGCCCGAAGCGGAAAAGCAAGGAAAGCTTGGCTAACGAGAAGCTTTTGGCGAATGTTATCAAGCTTTCGATCCTTAAAAAGGAAAACAATTCAGTGCGTCAAATTAATTCTGCGACTCGAAATTGAACTAAAATGTACAGAAACCGACTCCTCGCGGAATTCTTCTGCAAACTTTGCACGGAAACCGTCTTTTCACCAAATTTCCACTACAAAAACGCTCTGCACCCCAAGCTCTCCAAAGGCTATGCTATTCCGCATGCTCTCTGCTCGAGCGGCAACATTTTCGCCGATTCTTTTAAATTTCCTCCGCTTTTAGACAAAAACAGAGAGTCCTCTCCGCGTGGTGTTCTCACAGGAAAGAAGAGCGGCAATGACTCGACTGCAAGTTATCTTTCAATACGAGTCGACTGCAGTGACATCGATCGACTGCCAAATGACAGCAGGAGGACACTGACAAGGGCTCAATCTGCATTGCATCGACTGCAGTGACATCGTGTGTCGCGCATTCATGAACCATCTTTAACTCAGCAACAAGAGGTAGGTTTGAATAGCCAATGAAATCTTGACAAATTTTTTTTTTTAATAAATGAAATAAATAAAAAAATTCTATTGCTAAAGTGTTACATTAGAAAGTCATATTAATTTATGTCCGCATTCATGAACCATTGTTAATTCGGCAATAAGAGGTAGGTTTGAATAGCCAATAAGATCTTGACAATTTTTTTTTTTAATAAATGAAATAAATAAATAAAATCTATTTCTAAAGTGTTACATTAAAAAGTCATATTAATTTTTGATCAACTGGTAAATTAATATATAGTCAATGGTGAACTCATCACTATATACCATGCCTATCGGCAAGTATAATAATAAGAATAAGTTTTGCCTCAAACCTATCAACTCAAAACCTGCCAACCAGACCAATACCACTACCTTTCACATCAATGTATCCACCTATCATCTTAGGGTTGATTGAGTGGAAAAGTCTGACATCCATTAAAGATATTACCTTTCTTAATTCTCTGAGATCACCGCCTCTGCTGCACCGCCTTCTTCACTTGCCTTCTACACCCACCCACTTGCCTTCTACACCGATGCACAGTTAGTGGATAATATTGAAGAGAATAGGCTCCCCCAGTTATGAGGCTGCAACAGCTTTGAATATGCATAAGGATATAGTTGGAAGGCGAGAAAAAGATGGCTATGGTGGGAGTAGAGATTCAACGGGAAGCAACAGTTATCATATAAGGTATTATCAGGAATGGAGGCACTGGGATCAAATTGCATCTTCGGCACTGCCTCGTACGCATGTTTCCAACAATGGTTATCTCAAGGATTCAGCTGCCCGAGAACAAGGTTTATCTGATATTTTGGGATCATATTCTTCCAACTGGCATTCTCCTCTTTCATCTCCAGTCAATCACACTGTTGATGGAGGCCATGATGATGGTAGTCAGACTTCACCTCGGAAGAGACCTCAACTTGGCTGGGGTCAAGGCCTGGCTAAGTATGAGAAAAATATGATTGGAGGAGCTGAAGATAGCCTTGCAACAAAGGGCAGTGCGACTGGCTATTCAGAGGAAATTTTATTAAGTCATGCTGACAGTCCTCATCAAGGTACAGGACATGGTCAAGAAGCTTTGTCTACAAAGGTGGTTGTGGATGGTAAGTCTTTCCTTTTACTGTTATTTAGAATTTTGTTAATTGTTCCTGCAACCTAGCCCATGACCTGTTTTATCAAATAGCAGACTATTCCCCCAGATAACGAATTGGGCGATATGCTACCTCACGTCCCTTCCTTCATCCTGCTCACAACTGGATTAGGATCGATATCCACGGATTCAACCTTCACGGGATAACTGGTATCTGAATCTTTCCACACGATAATAATAAAAAAATCGCGAGTAGCCATTAAAAAACAAACAAATTTTTTTCCGTCAAAGCCATGAAATTCTCAGTCTGCATGTTTACCGCAATCAAAAGGTTCGGATGTTGCTGCATTTGTTTACCGCAATCAAAATGACCAGATTCTGGTGCCTGATGTTGATTATGATCTCCACTTCGTTCAGGAATTCGAAATCCCTTTCGGGCATGCAGTTTCTGATTCTCTTCACAGCGATCCGTCAAGAATCCAGAAGAATGTAGACTGTGGCGAAACCTCCTTGGCCGATGAGATTGGCGTCGCTGAAATTATCGGTCGCTTCCCTGATTTCTTGAATGTCGAACCACACTGCCCCGGTATTGGGTTTCACGACAGACTTCCCAACATTTTTGATCCGCCTCACGAATCGCCTGTGCAGTATAGCCTTGGGATCGATCCACTTATCCTGCAGACAGTACAAAAGCCCGACAACAAAGACCAGGAGAAGGGCCGTGGCGGTGCCAATGCAAGCGTAGGCTAAAACATGGCCATGTGGGGTGGTTTGAACGAATGGAAAGCGAAAGATACACAGTGCAATACTTCTGCTCTTGGGACCAAACTCGTTAACTACTCCAGCGGCATACAGAAGGGTGAAATAGTAGAATTTCAAACTGGTTGCCTCTGTCAAGTTTCGGTTCTTGTCTGCCAGCATCTTGTGAACGAGACATCCAGTATTGTGGCATCCATAACAGGCGTTCAGGTCTGATAGGTCGCCTCTGCAGGCCGAGTCCATCGAAGTACTCCCCAGTTTGCGAATCTAGTCCTCCTTGGTCTGAATTCCCGCGCACAGGAGGGGGCTTGATACAAATAGTTTTCCACCAAATCTGGCGAGAAAGAAAGAGAGTCGAGCTGCTGCTGAAATAACCGGAGACAGGCAACCGCGAAGGCATTGTTGGGAAGCTCGAACATGGATGCATATCACAAATACTGAGCTAATCCTATGCCGAGCAAGCTCCGCAATGCCTGGTAGCAATCAGACTTAATGATGGCAGATTCACAGGAAGATTTATCCCACGACAATTGGCCAACATAATTAAGGTTCATCGGACAATCTGTGTCAGCAAATGCCCAATTCAATAACGACAGTATCAACAGGAAAGTATTTATCTTCATTTTGCTTATTCGTAAGGTCCAGGTTATACACATACAAATGGTTTTGTAACTAGTATGGATCCCAGTGCAGAATCCATTAGGCACCCAGTAATGGACTTCTTTTTGTGATTTTAGGTTTTATTGGCTTATCCGGGATCCTACTTTAATTATCTATGTTTTCATTGTAGTTTTATGTTTACTCAAATGGGACCTTTAATGTCATTGATCATTGATGCCTTGCACACATAATGGGGCTTTGGGTGTAGGTCTTTGTCTTCTGATTGAAGAAGTTTTTATATATTTATGAAAAAAATGTCACTCCTAGAAATGATATGGAATTTATTATGAGATTTTGTGATTTTTGAGATTTATTAAAATAACAAAGTTATAGTGGTCAATGTATATCTATGATCAAAATGATAACTTGAGTTGTATTGGGCTGGGTACTGATGTGAAAGCATGTCTCGACCACGGCTTGTTACATACCGAGTATTATTTTTGTAATACTTATTTATAATAAAATAGCATATCTCAGAGTAGTATAAGGAAACATTTCATTTATTAACAACTTCTAAATTTGTTAACAACTTCTAAATGAGTTGGAAGTAATGGTTATTTGGGCTGTTTTCCTTCCGTAGAGTTCCATTCTTTTCAAATTTGTGTCTATATGTAGTTTCTTGTGTTATTATTGATTTCTTATATATGGTTATAAGATTATGTTTTTGCCAAAATAAAAAACATATGCAAATTCTGGTGGTGCATGTGTTGAAGTAGACAAGGACGTTCCTGCAATACAAATGGATCGAGCTAAAGGTCCTGGTATTGGTGATGAAACATAGATTAATGAAGAGCTCGGAAGCGTGCCTACTTCTGAGATAGTTGGATTGGATTCTTACAAAAGTTCAGATACCTTATTTGTGTCAAAGCAATGCCAAAACACCGAGACTTCTATACAGATGCAACCTCAAATGGTGCTTCCAAGGCAATTTGGCAATGAAGATGCTTGATCAGGCAAATTATTGCGTGCAAATCGATAATAGTACAGACCTAAAGATTCAAAGTATGAAATCTTTACACTCATCCAGTTAAAATTGTATAATAAGATCGAACCTATATACTCAAAATTTCATTGAATCATCAAATGCCTCCACGTTGAGCGTCATCGACAGGGTTTTCACAGGAATAAACATCTATGTTGCTAAAATTAAAGTTTGGAAGATCAAGACTCTCCGCGACTTTTGTGCACTACAGAACAAGGCCCAGGGACTTTCAAACCCTGGTTATATTTTATGATGTCTTTTATTTTGATATATAGATCACTTAAAAGAATATTGTTGTTGATTCTATTTTATCATTATAAGAAGAGATGAAAAAAATTGTTTGCGCCTTGGAGGAGAAACTCTTTTTAAGTTTCATGGACATTATACATTTAGTAGAAGATGTTGAATTAGTTGGTGTCTAATGACTAAATGGATATTTTTCTTAAAAACCATGCATTTGTAATGCAAAATACATATTCCAAAGCTTGAATAGAAGGATGATATTTTTTTATAAAATCATTTTAATTTGCAAATTAGTACATAAATTCACAACATGTTTAATGTTAATGTACTACTTATATAAAAACCAAAAACATGGTAGAAAACATAAGAGAATTTTTTTTTTAAAGACAAATGGAAACTTATCACAAGACAAAGAATAATCATAAAATGATTATTTCCCAATAAATGCATTATATATGACTAAAATGTTTTATAGTCTTACTTTAAATCAAAAAATAATCATTATTTTCCAATAAATAGATTACACATGACCAAAATATTTTATAGTAGACTTATTTTCATGCTTTACATGATTTGATAATATTTTGTTGATAGGAAAATTGTTGATAGAGAAATACTAAAAGAGACAAAATAAATCATTGTTATATAATTTTGATGCAACAAAATATTATGTGAACTTATATGAAAAAGAAAAAAAGTACAGGAAGAAATTAAGATATTTTTTAAAAATTATTTAAGGAGAAACATTATTTTTTGGATTTCCCCTAAAAAATATTACACTAATATCAATTAAAAGAATGAATATTAGATCAATATCATGTAACTTCAAGATTCCTAGAGTTTAAAAAACATGTTGATACATTACACTTATACCCTCCAATATATGTTAAAAGACATGTTGATACATTACACTTATACCCTTCAATATATGTTAAGGACATCATTTATAGGTGGATAAGGTGTATGAGAAGAGGTTGACAAAGATTTTGGAGTTTTTCCACCAAATACTTTATATGACCAAACATGGTTTATTATACTATGCATACTTAAAGAAGTTCTTCCACCAAATACTTTATATGACCAAACATAGTTTCTTATACTATAAGTACTTAAAGATAAAAGAATGTGATATTTCCATAATTTTAGTTACTTATATCATATAATATAGATAGAACTTATTAATAATTTTTTATTAAAAGATTAAATTTTCATATTTGATGCGATTTAGATAGGAAGGTTATTATTTTAATCAGTCATTTTGAGGATTAAAAGAATTTGTAGGTTGTGTAGAAGGTATACAAAAATAAGTAATGCCTACCAATGAAATTATGATATTATTGCTAACTTTGTTATCTTTTACATCATAAATTGTGATAAGAATATTTTACATTAAACTAAGTGAATCCAATTTAAGATGCTCCATCCATAAGTTAAATTAATGTTGACTTGTAGCCAAATGAAAGGAACATAAACTAACCAAATTACACAGTTTGAATTTATAAACAATGAAAAACATGCATCACAAACAAACAATTTTGATTGAGACAAAATGATATTTATGTGTATATTGAGTGTAAAACATGCATCATAAAAGAACAATGCAGAGAAAATAATATTTAGATGTATAAACCATATAAGTGTGCATCATAAACCAGAATCATTCTCTCAGATTTATAAAAAAGAATAAATTGTAATCACTTTAAGTCATACACAAATATTTTTGAGTCTATATATATTACAAACTTGTATTAAGATTAGATATTCAATCCTTATCAATAATAAATCAAAACATATATTTAGATTTATAAAGACGAATAAATTGTAATCAGTTTAAGTCATACAATAATATTTTTGAGTCTATATACATTACAAACTTGTATTAAGATTAGATATTCAATCCTTATCAAGAATAAATCAAAACTATTCATCTATATAGATTACAAACTTGTATTAAAATTATATATTCAATCTTTATTAAGAATAAATGAGAATTATTCATGATTACATAAAGATATTTAAATTTATAGACAATAAATTTAATTATGTTGAAAATTAACATAGAATCATTTAAATTATGGATTCATAATTAATATGATTAAGATTTATAAAAAAAAATAGGATTTTGAGTACCTTTTAAAGGTTTAAAAAAAATTGAAACTAAATTCATAAAATTAAAATTATATTATGTATCATAACTTGGAATAATAATATTTTACATTAGTTGGATTATGGTTTTTTTTTTTTTTTTAAGTAAAAAAGTGGAACCTGCTATATTAAATTATCGAAAAAACTTTGACAAAATATACAGTGATAAGTGTCACCAAAAATGCTGTCGATTACCGGAAACCAACATAAGTGGAGAGCATATAACAATGGCATGATAAAACAGGAAACAAAGTAGCATCTGTCCTGCCCGAAGGAAACCAGGACAGATGGCTATAGTCCAAATGGACATAAAACAGTAACATGATAAAACTAAGAACCAAGAAAAGCATAAAGACCTAGATACACGGTGACCTGTCGCCCTTGCCTGTTTGCCACATGGACCCAGCCGGGATGGAAAATGCCTGCACGCAGAGAGGGCACTTCCGCTTAGTTGGAACATTGGAGTACGCGTCAAGGAGTAGGTCCAGACGCTGGCCCATGAGAAGGGCTCTATGCTCCAGGTCTGCCATGAGGCCTCAGAGTTCGAACACCAGAGCCAGATGCTCTGCATGGAGGAGAGAGCCATGCAAACCATCACCCACATCATTGAGGGGAACATCCTTCAATTCCACAGTCGCTCCAATTCCAGCGTCAAACTCCATCTGCTCTGCACCATCCACTTCATCCTTCCTCGCCAAGCGATTGTTGTCTGCATTCACATCTGCTCTGGTTGTCTGCATATCATGGCTGGTGGGGCTGTAGTCACCCGGCCAGGGAATTTCCTCAACAATGCAGCCAGGAATATCATCTGCCAGAGCGAATTTTGGGCTGCTTTCATCCCGGTGAGTCACCTCCATGACGCAAGGCTCCTGGGTAGTCGACAGGTCCTCCATGAACGGATCTTCTTCCACGTAACAGGTGGGAAACACGTCCTCAGCCCCAGCCTCCTGCCTGTCTCTTGGCTTAATTGTCGTGGCTTCGCTGCTGCAACCGGCTCCCGTCTCCGCAATGATGTCGAGCAACGCCAATTTCTCAGCCCGAGCCTTCTTCCGGAGAATGGAGGTCACCATTGCCAGAGCACATTCCAATTTTTCTTTCCTTTGCTGCTGCGCCTTGTGGGCGTACCAGGCCAAGCCACGGCGAGGCCTGCCCCGCTTTCTGGCCATAGTTGCCGAAAAGATGAATGTACAGAGGGGTTGCAGCGAGAAGTTAATAAGCTAGGACGAGTGATGCAGGAGCATCCCTCACGACAAGCAAAACCGATGTGGAAGCAGAAGACAGCTGGAAGGCGTCCTGCACAAGTTTTTGAATTTTTAAATTTTCCCTTGAAGTTGATGCACTGAATATAAATGAGATCATTTAATTTAGGCACCTTGGTAAAAATGTAATCAGACATCGAGCCATATGCTCTCGTCTGAGATAGACAGAGGCATTTATAGTAGTAGCTGCAGGTAGATAGAATTGAATTCTTAGATTAGATAGTTCTAGAAGGAAGAGGGAAAACCAAATATAGACACCCTCATTTGTATCATTGTAACAATTAAGCAACAGGAGTTAGAAGAATTTAGAGCAGAGGAGAATAAAAGAGAGCTGTAGAAGAACACCCATGTATAGATATGAGATTAATAGAAGAAGTTGATTCAGATTCATGGCTGTTGTGTTATTCTCTGTGTATGTGTGTTGAATGCTCTAAGAATTGCTTCCTCCTATGCATTTGTTATCATGTTGTGTGTATGACTTCATGTGTCGAGATTGAGGTCTGAGAGGAACTGAGGTGAGTTACAATTGTTTCTCTTTTGAGCAAGGATTCCTGCAAGGAGTGCAGTTGGAGTCGTCCGCAAGGAGTGCGTTGACAGAAGGCTCAAGGAGTTAAACTCTTGTTCTCAAAGCTCTCAGAAGTGAAAGTAGGTTGCTAAAGCCATGCAAGGAGTGCACAGGCTGAAGAGAAAGTCTCAGTTGTAAATCTGAGCAAAGGAGATCTAAGACTGCTGCTGCAGGAGTGCGCAGAGTCGAGGGACTTCAACACTTAGACGTGATTGAAGATTTGCCGTAAGGAGTGCGTGCGAGAAGTTCTCTGAAGGATTTGAGAAGTAGAGAACAAGCTCAGGAGGTATAGGCCTTCGAGTTCCCCAAAGAACAAGCGCAGGGAAGCTGCCGTTGGAAGTCGGAGAAAAGCGTCGCAGGTTGGCGAGCAAACGAGTCTCGTGGGGAGACACTTCTTTATTTCGCAGAATCCTCAAGGGGAGAACGGACAGACGAAATCTTTGGAGGAGATTTCACGAAGTTTCGAGAGCCGTTGGATCTCCCAGAGGTGCAAGGAAATTACAGTGCATGCGTGGAGAGGATTCAAAACTCAGGAGGGGCAGCACCGTTGATCCAAGTCGGTCAGAGCTGTCGGATTGTTCACGAGATCGTGTATCGGGACCTCGTGAGAAAGGACTCAAGGATTTGGGTGCGAGGATCGCGAGGTTGCGAGAAGTGAGATTCTGACCGTTGGAGGACAGGTGGCACCTCGCATCTCGGGAGCTCGTAGGTGAAAGGGTTAAGGAATTGGCGTTAAAAGTTGCGAGATGCGAGGTGACGAGGCAACGAAGTGGCAAGGAGGCTGTGAGCGTCCATATGAAGAAGACAGGTGGCAGAGATCGGGAAACCTCGCAAACTCGGGGGTTCGCAGGTTGAGAGCCCAAGGGTTGGGTGCTCAAAGTCGTGAGGACACGAGCAGCAAGAGACGGACAGCCGTTGGATCCAGGTCGTAGGAGGACCGTTGGATCCGCACGTGGGGTCGTGCATCGGAGCCTCGCGAGAAAAGGCTCGAGAACTTGACCTCGTGAGAAGCAAAGTCGCGAGGGAGTGAGGTCGCGAGTTTCGACACCTCGGACCTCGGGAGTTGACGGGGAAGTTATTCAAACTCGCGAGTAGCGAAGTCTCGAGGGAGCGAGGTAGCGACAGTACGGAAGTCCCGAGAGAAGTGACGGGTGTGGACGAGTTAAGTCACACGTGCGCCCCAGAGTTTCGGCACCTTGGGTATCAGAGGTTGAAGAACCGAAAGTTTGGTACCGCGAGTAGCGAAATCCCTCAGGGAAAATTCAGCGAGTTGACGGACCATCGGATCTCGGGGATCCGAGAGCCAGCGTTCAACCTTTGAACTCGTGAAGTCACGAGTTTTGATTCCCCGATAAATCAAGGAAGGGGGATCACACGAGAGAACTGTGGGGAGCGGATTTCCCAATAGGGAAATAGAAGAACCTTAGAGTTCTTCGGGCCGAAAAGAAGAAGATCCTGTGAGCGAACGTGCCCGTGGTTGGGCGCGCCTGCGTCAAGTGGTATCAGAGCATATACTTGTCTGTATATTTCAGGCAAGAGAGGTAGGAGGAGATAAGAGAGCACTCTGATACACACGTCAAGTGGTATCAGAGCCTAGAAAAAGTTTCTTTGCTTTCTATAGCAGAGGAAAGGGAGACTACACCATGCCGCCAAGGAGAAGAGGCAGACAATCACCCGATCCGGAGGAGAAAAGGGAATTGTCCAGAGGAAGGGAAATGTCCAGAGAAAGAGGTAGGCAAGTACAGAATCCAGATGTGGAAAGAGGAATGCAAAATCTTCGTGCCAGAATGGAGGACATGGAGATAAGTGAAAGGCGAAGAGCTGATGCAGGAGATATCAGTGAATCCGAGGATGAAGGTGATGCTGGATGTGAAGAAGAAGAAATACCAGTAGAAGATGCAGCCAATGAGCGTTTAATTAAGGCTATCGCTCGGATGAGTTCGAAAACAAAAATGGACATTCCAGCTTATGAAGGATTCTGGATGCAGAAGAGCTACTAGACTGGATTAGAGCTCTTGACACTTACTTCGATTATGAAGATATCGAAGATGACAAGAAGGTCAGACATGCTGTCACGAGATTAAAAGGACATGCAGCCTTATGGTGGGATGAACTGCAAGCTGACAGGCATTGCCAAGGCAAGCAGAAGATAAAGAGCTGGGACAGGATGATTGCAAAGATGAAGGCAAAATTCATTCCCAGGGATTATCAAATTTCTTTGTTCAGGAGGATGCAGAACCTGAGACAGAAGCTGATGACAATGAAAGAGTATACTGATGAATTTTACAGGTTGAATATCAGAGCAGGTCATCGCGAAAGCAATGATGAAAAGGTGGCCAGGTATCTGAATGGCTTGAGGTATGAAATTCAGGATGAATTAAATATGGCAACCATCCGAACGGTGGAGGATGCTTACCAATTGGCTCTGAAAGCTGAGGAGAAGCTGAGCCATAAACAAAGTCAGAGGGGCAGAGGCAGAAGTCAGCCTAAAGGAAAATCGGTTGTCCAAGATAAATACCAGAAGCCCAAGGATGACTGGAAGAAACCTCAGACTTAGACAGAGAGAGGTGGAAGTTCGCAGCGAGGGCGATATGCTGAGCAAAGAGAACAACATACTGAGCAGAGAGGAGGGTATGCTGATAATGATAGATTTCCTCGTACCAGAGGTAGAGGAAGAGGAAGAGGTGGAGTCATCACATGCTTCACATGTGGAAAAAATGTCATTAGAGTGTCCAGAGAAAAGGAAAGAAACTGGAGAAGCTCACATCGCCGAGGCACAGAGGCGAAATGTTGAGGTAGAGTACGCCGATGGTGGAAGATCGCTGGTGATGAGAAAAGTCCTTTTGATGCTAGAGAAGGAGATGGAAAATCCAGCACAGAGGAACAATCTTTTTAAGACTACGTGCAAGACCAAGGATAGAGTGTGCAAGGTCATTGTGGACAGTGGAAGCACCGATAATCTCGTTTCAACTGAGATGGTAGAAAAGCTGGAGCTGGAGACAATTGATAACCCGAGTCCATACAAAATCTCATGGCTACAGAAGGGACATCAGGTAAATGTTAGTAAACAATGCTTAGTTGACATTAAGATAGGAGGATATAATGATAGGATTTTATGTGATGTTATTCCTATGGATGTCTGTCATTTATTGCTGGGTAGACCATGGCAATATGATAGGAATGTAATCCATGATGGGAGGATGAATACATATACCCTGGAGAAGAATGGGAGGACTCATATGTTATGTCCAATTGAAGATAAAGAAGTGAAACCAGAAGTGAGCAACAGAGTACTTCTCATGAGTGGGAAGGAACTTCTCACAGAAGTTAAGAAGAAGGAGGATCCACAATTCTTTGTGGTCAGGAAGCCGAGGATTGTTCTGACCAGCACAAGAGTGGATGATTTGCCAGAAGAAGTTCAGGAACTACTGGAAGAGTTCGCTGATATTGTAGTGGACGAACTACCTCGTTCGTTGCCACCGATGAGGAGCGTGAGTCACCATATAGACCTCGTACCAGGAGCTAGTTTTCCAAACAAAGCCGCGTACAGATTGATGCCGCAGGAGAATGAAGAGGTTAAAAGACAAGTCCAAGAGTTGTTGGACAAAGGCTTGGTCAGGGAAATCTTGAGTCCATGTGTTGTTCCAACAATACTCAATCTGAAGAAAGACGGAGGCTGGAGGATGTGCACTAATTCAAGGGCGATAAACAAGATAACTATCAGGTATAGATTTCAATTGCCAAGAATGGATGATTTGATGGATTGCTTAAGTGGGGCAAATTTTTTTTCAAAGATAGATTTGAAGAGTGGGTATCATCAGATTCGTATGAGAGAAGGTGACGAATGGAAAACAACATTCAAGACAAACGAAGGTTTGTATGAATGGCTTGTCATGCCGTTTGGTTTGATGAATGCACCAAGTACCTTTATGAGGTTAATGAATGAAGTCTTGAAGGAGTTCATCGGAAAATTTGTCATCATGTATCTGGATGACATATTGGTTTTCAGCAAGACAAAGGCTGAACATTTGAAGCATTTGGATATTGTGATGAAGAGGTTACAGCAAGAGAAGCTGTTGATAAACATGAAGAAGTCCTCATTCATGAAGACATAACTCATTTATTTGGGGTTTGTTATATCTGCAAATGAATTAAGGATGGATCCATATAAGGTGGAGGTAATTAAGAATTGGCCATCACCAAGGAACGTGGTCGAAGTGAGGAGTTTCCATGGACTGGCTAGTTTCTACTGAAAATTCATTAGAAATTTCAGTGGGATTAGTGCAACAATGATGGATACAGTGAAGAAAAGACATAAATCTTTTCACTGGATGGGAGAGGCTGAGAAGAGTTTCAATTTGTTGAAACGAAAGATTACAGAGCAACCAATTCTGGTGTTGCCAGATTTTCAGAAGACATTTCAGGTGAAATGCAATGCAAGCGAGTTTGCCATAGGAGCGGTCTTGAGTCAGGAAAACAAACCGATTGCATATTTTAGCGAGAAGTTGAATGAGGCAAAGGAAAAATATTCCACATATGATAAAGAATTCTATGCCATCATACATGCATTGAAGAAATGGAGGCACTATTTGATTCCAAAGGAATTTGTTTTATATAGTGATAACCATGCATTACAATTTGTAACTCAACAGGAAAAGTTGAACCAGAGGTATGTTAAATGGGTTGAATACATGCAAAATTTCACTTTTGTAATAAAGCATATTTCTGGTACTACTAACAAAGTTGCTGATGCTTTGAGCAGGAAGTGTCTACTGTTGCAGGAGTTCAAAGTCAGGACGTTAGGCTTTGATGATCTTAAGGACATGTATGCAGATGATTCAAACTTTAAGGAAGCTTATGAAGCAGCTGAGAATCCAGTTCTCAGAGACAAAAGTCAGTGGATAGAGTACGTGATCCAGGATGGATTGTTGTTCAAAGGCAATCAACTGTGTATTCCGAATTGCTCCATGAGGGAGAACTTGGTGAAAGAGAAGCACAGTGGAGGATTGGCATGACATTTTGGTCATGATAAGACCTTTGCAAAACTGAGTGAGTCATACTTTTGGCCAGGGATGCGGTCAAAATTCAAGAAGTTTGTAGACAGGTGCAGAATTTGCCAGCATTCAAAGGGAAGAAAGCATAATGCAGGATTTTATCAACCATTGCCCATATCTGAGAAGCCGTGGGATGAAATTAGCATGGATTTCGTATTGGGATTGCTGAGGACACAAAGAGGTGTTGATTCAATCTTTGTGGTAGTTGACAGGTTTTCTAAGATGGCACACTTCATTCCATGCCAGAAGACCAGTGATGCGACTCACATCGCAAATTTATTTTTCAAGGAGATTGTTCGACTCCATGGATTGCCGAAAAGCATAGTTTCAGACAGAGACACAAAATTCATAGGGTATTTCTGGAGGACATTGTGGAAGAAGCTAGGAACAAATTTGATGTTCAGTTCTGCTTATCATCCTCAGACGGATGGGCAAACGGAAGCGGTGAACATGAGTCTAGGAGACTTGCTGAGAAGCTTGGTGACAGAGCACCATAGCAGCTGGGATAACATATTACCACAAGCAGAGTTCGCATACAATGATTCAGTAAACAAGAGCACAGGAAAAATTCCATTTCAGATTGTATATGGAAGACAACCAAGAGGAGTTTCTGAATTGAGGGATTCAGAACAGACTGATACTAGCAGTGCTAGTGCAGAAGAATTCGCTGAAGCGATGAAGGAAGTTCACACCCAGGTGAAGGAGCGACTATTGAAGTCAAGCCAAGAGTACAAGCGTAGAGCAGATCAACATAGGAGACAACTTCAGTTTGAAGTTGGTGATCTAGTTCTGGCACATTTGAGGAAGGAAAGGTTCTCGAGAGGAACATACAACAAGTTGAAGATGAAAAAAATTGGGCCATGCAAGGTCTTGAAGAAAATGGGACAGAATGCTTATGAAATTGAGTTACCGGATGGCATTGGAATGTCTCCGACATTTAATGTTTCGGATTTATATCCATATAAAGCTGATGAAGCAGGAGCAGAAGGTGATGATCAACCAGAGATCCGGTGGCAGAAGCAGATGCCAGTTGCCGAGAAGCCATAGATGGAGCAGATACTGAACAAACGAGTGGGTAAGAAAACAAGAAGGAAAGAATACTTTGAATATTTGATCAAGTGGAAGGGACATCCAGTTGAAGATGCCAGTTGGGAGATTGAAGCAGAGATTTGGAAGCATGGACATACCGTGCAGGAGCTCATGGACAGAAGCCCATGCAAATTTTCAAGCGAGGGAGTATGATGCAGGAGCATCCCTCACGACAAGCAAAACCAACGTGGAAGCAGAAGACAGCTGGAAGGCATCCAGCGTAACTTTTTGAATTTTTAAATTTTCCCTTGAAGTTGATGCGCTGAATATAAATGAGATCATTTAATTTAGGTGCCTTGGTAAAAATGTAATCAGACCTCGAGCCATACGCTCTCGTCTGAGATAGACAGAGGCATTTATAGTAGTAGCTGCAGGTAGATAGAATTGAATTCTTAGATTAGATAGTTCTAGAAGGAAGAGGGAAAACCAAATATAGACACCCTCATTTGTATCATTGTAACAATTAAGCTACAGGAGTTAGAAAAATTTAGAGCAGAGGAGAATAGCAGAGAGCTGTAGAAGAACACCCATGTATAGATCTTAGATTAATAGAAGAAGTTGATTAAGATTCATGGCTGTTGTGTTATTCTCTGTGTATGTGTGTTGAATGCTCTTAGAATTGCTTCCTGCTATGCATTTGTTATCATGTTGTGTGTATGACTTCATGTGTCGAGATTGAGGTCTGAGAGGAAGTGAGGTGAGTTACAACTGTTTCTCTTTTGAGCAAGGACTCCTGCAAGGAGTGCAGTTGGAGTCGTCCGCAAGGAGTGCGTTGACAGAAGGCTCAAGGAGTTAAACTCTTGTTCTCAAAGCTCTAAGAAGTGAAAGTAGGTTGCTAAATCCGTGCAAGGAGTGCGCAGGCTGAAGAGGAAGTCTCAGTTGTAAATCTGAGCAAAGGAGATCTAAGATTGCTGCTGCAGGAGTGCGCAGAGTCGAGGGACTTCAACACTTAGACGTGATTGAAGATTTGCCGCAAGGAGTGCATGCGAGAAGTTCTATGAAGGATTTGAGAAGTCGAGAACAAGCTCAGGAGGTATAGGCCTTCGAGTTCCCCGAAGAACAAGCGCAGGGAAGCTGCCGTTGGAAGTCGGAGGAAAGCGTCGCAGGTTGGCGAGCGAGCAAACGAGTCTCGTGGGGAGACACTTCTTTATTTCGCAGAATCCTCAAGGGGTGAACGGACGGACGAAATCTTTGGAGGAGATTTCACGAAGTTCCAAGAACCGTTGGATCTCCCAGAGTTGCAAGGAAATTACAGCGCAGGCGTGGAGAGGATTCAAAACTCAGGGGGGACAGCACCGTTGATCCAAGTTGGTCAAAGCTGTCGGATTGTTCACGAGATCGTGTATCGGGACCTCATGAGAAAGGACTCAAGGATTTGGGCACAAGGATCGCGAGGTTGAGAGAAGCGAGATTCTGACAGTTAGAGGACAGGTGGCACCTCGCATCTCAGGAGCTCGTAGGTGAAAGGGTTAAGAAATTGGCGTTAAAAGTTGCAAGACGCGAGGTCACGAGGCAACGAAGTGGCAAGGAGGCTGTGAGCGTCCATCTGAAGAAGACAGGTGGCAGAGATCGGGAAACCTCGCAAACTTGGGGGTTCGCGGGTTGAGAGCCCAAGGGTTGGGTGCTCAAAGTCGTGAGGACGCGAGCAACGAGAGACAGATAGCCGTTGGATCCGGGTCACGGGAGGACCGTTGGATCCGCACGTGGGGTCGTGCATCGGAGCCTCGCGAGAAAAGGCTTGAGAACTTGACCTCGTGAGAAGCGAAGTCACGAGGGAGCGAGGTCGCGAGTTTCGGCACCTCGGACCTCGGGAGTTGATGGGGAAGTTATTCAAACTCGCGAGTAGCGAAGTCGCGAGGGAGCGAGGTAGTGCAGCGCGGAAGTCCCGAGAGAAGTGACGGGTGTGGACGAGTTAAGTCACACGTGTGCCCCGGAGTTTCGGCACCTCGGGTATCGGAGGTTGAAGAACTGAAAGTTTGGTACCGTGAGTAGCGAGGTCGCAAGTAGCGAAATCCCTCAGGGAAAAGTCAGCGAGTTGACGGACCATCAGATCTCGGGGATCCGAGAGCCAGAGTTCAACCTTTGAACTCGCGAAATCACGAGTTTCGATTCCCCGATAAGTCAAGGAAGGGGGATCACACGAGAGAACTGTGGGGAGCGGATTTCTCAATAGGGAAATAGAAGAACCTTAGAGTTCTTCGAGCCGAAAAGAAGAAGATCCTGTGAGCGGACGTGCCCGAGGTTGGACGTGCCTGCGTCAACGAGAAGGATTTCGGGTTGCACTAGGGCTCCCAGAAGAAGAGGAGAGCTGGAGCAAGAGCAGACTGACTCTGTCTAGGCACATAAGAAAGCAAAATGCCAGGAATTTCCTCACCAAAATGCAACGAGATGGGAGTGAGCCAGGACGAGAGGGGTACAGGACTGCACCGGAGCACCCATGCGAAGAGGAGAGCCGAAGCAGGAGGAATCCTGCTCTGTCCAGGCACATAAGAAAGAAAATTACCAGAGGCCGAAGTCACCTGACCCGCCTTAAACCCTGTCATGCTGAGTGCGCTGTGAGCGAGAGTGATCGCGCGAGGGAGGTGTCCCTCCGTCGTATAGCTGCAGCTATGGCCGTTCACCATCGTAAATGCGGGCTTGTGGGTGGCAACCATCGGCATTTATGCCATGGCTTAGTGCTAAGCCCAGTGTCACAGGAGTGCCGCGTGTCACCCCATCCGAGGGTTGGATTATGGTTTAAGAATAGAGGTTTCATGTATTATAGTTTCTTAGTTTTATTTATTTTACTTTTATTACTTCGGTATTCCCATTCTCTCGTTTAGAGAGTATGCTAGTTATAATGATATCTTTATATAGTGAGATTTTACATGTGTGGTGATTTTATTATAATAATAAAGAAAATAATAAGAATAAGAAAGAAATATTATTTTATTTACATCATTATTTAAATTAGATTTTTTTAATTATTATTTTAATATATTATTTAAATTAAAATTTATTATTAGATATTTAAAAATAGTTGTGCAATATAATAAATTTAAGATGATAATATAAATTTCAAAAAGAACAAGTGAAAATAGCAGCAAAGTTGCAATTCTAATATGTATTTTAGAATTGTAATTTAAAAAAGTAGAGTATGACATGGAGGTTGAGAAATCCAAAACAAAAAAAATAGAAATTATATCATTGTGCACAAATATCCTAAAATAAGAAATAGTAATTATTGTGCTTATCATACACTTGTGAACTAGTTTTAAGTACCTTTGTAAGTATATTTTGACACAAAGTATAATAATGATGGACTAATAATTATTAATTTTAAACACAAACCACCTTGATTTGAGTAATTTGAAAACAATTTTGTATGTATATTTTGACACAGAGTATAAGTATGATGGACTAATAATTATTAATTTTAAACACAAACTGTCTTGATTTGAGTATTTTGAAAGACGTTGCGGCACATTAATGCTAATAATACTATGTTTTTCTGCCAAGTTTTGCTCCAAAAACGTCGATCTCAGTTCGATTTTCGTGTTAAATAATTAAAGGTAAGTTGTAATTTACAATATTTGACATGATTTCTCATTATATCCAAGAAGGATTCGTAGACGTTGATATACACCACTTTAATTTCTGAAACTGAGCTTTGAGGCTAGCTATGATTGCTTTCAGTTTCTTGTTGTAGCCCAACATCACTTGGTTCAATTCAATGATACAACCATCTAGTTCAGACTTCCCATGAAGCGTTTTCTACTTAGGCAAGCATCCTAGAGGTGCCATACCATAGATACCAAATTTGTGGGCAACTAAGTTGTATAGATCCTAAATGATGCGATTAAAGTTTGCAAGCTGGAAACATTTAGTTGAATTTTCATTTAGATTCAAGCATTTATATAACGTCAACAAAACAACCACAATTTCAAATTTTACAAAATTCATAGCATTAGAGTCATATGCATCTTTCAACTTTAAAATAAATATGCATATTTAAGCTTTACACTAGCAAATATCAGTGAATCAAAATATAAATGATGATATTTTCACTACATTGACATGGATTTATTTAAACCCTTAGACCCTAGATGTCTTGAATCAAAGTTGAATACGTGTTTTACTACAAAAACACAGATCTTTTCATAGTAAAAAGGGTTACATAGACACATAGTCTCTCGACTTCCAAACCCAGATTTTTTAAGATGCATCAAAAGTATTGTGGAGAAATGTGAAATAGGAAGAATATAAGCTCATTCTTTATACAAAATAAATGCAAATGAATTTAACTATGAAGTTGAAAATATATCGTTATCTTGTTTTGGGTTTAGGTTTATTACAATAATTTTGAAAGAAAGTTGGAAGAGTTGATAAACTATTTTTATTTGAAAAATTAGATAGAAAAGTGTGGTATATGTTAACATTTTAGTAATCAGTATTATGACAATTGAGGGAAGAAAGAATGTGAAAAAGTAGATTACACTTTTTAATAATTGACTTACAGAAATGATATTATGTTATTGGCAATGAAAAAAGACAGTGTTTATAATAGTTTGATGTTCTAAATTTATTGAAACATACAAGTTAGGCCAAAAATTCTAAAATTTCTGTTTTTTAGCTAAAATAAAGACAATTCATTAAATGAGATAAAACAAGTACTACTATCAAATCAATGAAGTATTAAAGCACGAGGGAATGGAGTACAAATGGATTAAAATAATAATATCTTTTACATCAATAATGTATTAAAATAATGATATCTCTTATATCAAGAATGATCACAATAAATGATAAATTAAAGTGATGGCTAGGTGGCACTTGTAGGGATTTTTTAATTTTTTAGTATTTTTAATTAAATATTATAATCTGACAATACCTATTAAAACCACATAAAAATAGTTATATCACCGTGTTCAACCAATAGAAAATTAAGCATTTCAAATTCTATAAAATAAAAAATATTTTTTACTTTAAAAAAAATTAAAATTAATAAAAGAAAATTTGAAAACTTTAGAAATCTTTATGTAATCACACACAACTAATTGAAACGCAAAGAAAATTGACTCATAAGCAATTACAATATACTCTCCCTATGAAGGTATAAAATATTATATTTATTGTATGTAAGTTAACTTTTACACACTACCAATTATCATTTCTTGTATGTGCATAATTAATGATAGTTATCATTTAGTACACCATAATTTAAAATTGTCATTTTTATTTTTAACTCTCACCTCTTAACTCTATATTAATCCATCTTACATGGAAAACATCATTGATGGAGAAATATAGATAAACCTTCACTAGATACAACTCTAACTTAGTGTGATGTGGCACATGGTTTTATTATTTTATATTTTCCTTAGGAGGCCTATTTTCGACCAAATTTTCCTTTAATGAGCCCTCTTCAATAATGTCAAGCCTAATGCCAAACCACGCTACCAATTTCCCGATGCTAAACAACACTACCAATTCCCCAATGCCAAGCCACACTACTAGATAAATGAAAAGACTAGGTAGGGAAATGAAAATGATAAGACTGCTCACATTTCCAACAAACCAAGCTTTGGAACCTTTCCAAAATTTCACTAAATATGGATTGGAGGAAACTATTAACATTACCATGTACAAATGATAGCCCATGAATTATGGAGAACATAAGAATATGAAGTTTCCAGAGCAACTCACCTTTTCCATAAACCAAACACTAAAATCTTTCCACTAAATCTCCAAGCACAAATTGGAGGGCATATCCATGATTATCACCTTGACGATGAATATGATAATAGGGTATTTGAAGGGTTGTGGATGTTGCCAAACACCTAGGCCCAAGACATACCCCATAATCCCACCTTCACATGAAATTACAATAAAAGGGATTGAAAGGGTTACTAAGTCACAATGGCCAAAGTGTATGATGGTACAAGGAATTAATTACCCATTGAACTTCATCTACTCCCCCTTAATTCCATGTGCCACTTGTCATTATTGTTTGAAAGCATGCAAAAATTTGGTGAACCATTAAGCTTGGGGAGAAGGACTCCCCTGATTTTACCTTCAAGATTCTGCATTCCATGCAAGAGGCTTTATTAGCCAAATGATTTGCCCAGCAATTCCTCTCTTGTAAAACATGAAAATATTCCATGCGATCCAACCAATTGACCTCCTTTTGAATTTGTTGAGAGAGCCTTGTTAAATAGTTATATGATAAGTAACAAAAACAAGTAGGTTTGATAATTTTTGTTGAGACTTCAATTATAATTAATTCTCTCATCTACCTTGAATCTAGAATCCTTAGCCCTTGGTATACATATGACGCCTCTACCTGCTTATTTGTTACTTCATCCAATCTCCATTCAAAGATTACTTCTCGAGTTCCTTCAAGATGAAAAATAATCCCCCCTACACCTACCATCACTAGGACCTTCCTACCTTTTAACTCATCAAACCTATGGTGATTTAGGAATGATTCTCTTGAAGATTTTTTAGCACATAAATAAAATTCCAAAGCAAATCAAGTAATTCCTTACCTTGTTTTAGTGTCTGATAAACCAATGTTGGTCTCAATGGACATTAATAACCATCGTCATTGTATAGTTTAATGTTTTCTCCTCATAAGACAACTCTTACTAAATATAAAGTAAATAAGAGTTTAGGTTATGAGGAGAAAGTCATAAACGAAGAAGAAAGTATTAAATACACACACACACACACACACACACACACACACACACACACACACACAAGAGTTGGTTCATAGGGTATCCCTACAAGGAGAAAATGGCAAGTAAGTAGTTTTCTAACCCATAAAATTTACGGGTTGACAATTTTACTCCACGTCAATGTTGATAGTTTCCTCTCCACAACCACACATAAAAAAAACTTCAAAGTCGGTAAAAATGTTCAAATTGAATGCAAAATTTCAACATTGGTTGTTGACTAAACGATCACCCAAGATCTTTACAGTGAAGTGGATGAATTGACAATTTTTAAGATGTGAGAAATTAAAGAGTGGGATTAGTGGAATAAAAAACTTGTATATTGTTTTTTTTAACCATAACTGAAAAATTATATTATAAAAAGGTTGTAGACTATCTAGCAACATGTACATATATTTGTCCAATGATTCAAAAAGACAAAATAAGTTCTCTATCGCTACATGGAAGATTTCACAACAAACTACATAACATTTGTTTCAAGTGTTCTTACATGTAACATGCTTGAGAAAAACTCCTAATAGCCTAATAATTCTCAAAAACATAGACAAACATACAACTTAGGAAAAGACTTGATTGCTATCTAATTGCAGTGAATTCTATTGTTCTGTGTCCATAGGCTCCTTTAACTGGTGAATTGTTTCCTCTTCTTTTCCTTCAGCTTAGACAAAGATACACAATGCCATGTTGTTAGACGTTGTTGATTGAGATTCCTTTTGAAGATTTATAGCCAGATTGCTCAAGATGTTACATTCAACTTCAAGAATGTTTATTCTTTTCCTTTGGTGGACCAAAAGGCTCATTATGTTGGCATGTTGAGAGATACAATGTTGTTTGATTTCCTGTATCTTCATTTCCATGGAAATTAGTGAACTCATATTAGCATGAGTAATCCCCTTCTTCCTTCTCAAAACTCATTTGAACTCTTGGATATCTGTGTTATCCATTTTGATAAGCTTTGACTCGACTAAACTAAGAGTTACTGTGCCTGAATTGGAGACTCTGTGTCGTTGAAATATCCTACAATATTTTCCTGAGACAAGATGAAACCCAGAGGAATAGGCTCTAATGAAATTAAAACTAGAGATATGCCACTTGTGCAAAATTGATAGATAGAGAGTGAAACACAACATGAAACTGGAGACATGAACCCTGAACTAATGATGGAATACATAGAAAATCCACCCAAAAGCCAAGACTATGACTCTACAGGGAAAACTTCTAAACTCCAAATTGTTATTAAACCAAGCCAACATTCCAAAATGAAATACAGAGCCCAGATTAAGGATACCACTAATTCCCAAATGAATGAAACCATAATTGACCTTGAGTAGGTATAGAAACTATCCAAATGAAAATTGATACAGAGTTGCAAAGGCAAAGGTAGGCCAATATTTATCCTTAACCTCTATACTAGCCATCAAATTTCTTATACAATGAAGGGGGATATTATGGAATTTGCAAAGTAACATGATAGGAAACCCAACGATAAAAGGAGCACTTACCATAGAATTGATCGACACCAAGACCAGACCTATTTTGCGTCCAAGTTTCATGCTTGATTTCTCCTTTATCCCATAGAAACTATGTGGTTTTAGATCTCAATCTTATTCACTTGGGGTAAGTTTTAATATGCACATGGAACGAGTACAGACCAGTGTCCTTGAATCACCCTTTCCAATGCATTTAACTTGATGAGTTGTCTGCATTTCAGTATGTGGGATTAATATCTATCGATATGTGTGCCTGACCATGCAAATCACTAAGGGATTTGGCTACTATAAAGAACCCCATTTTTTAAATGTCCTCAAGGCTTAGAGATAGATCCCTATTATCCCATGTTTCAACAATCATATTCAAGCTTCCTTGCACATGAAAGAAAGAGATATCAAAGAAAAAGCGTATTTCTTTGTTGATTCTACTAATCAAGACTGACAACATGCTATCCAATGGGGAGATTATGCTCAACATTGATTTAATTACCCATGGAGTCCTCGATTACCTTGAGATGCTTAATTTGAGCATCTTTGTCTACAAGGATGCCCTATATGATAACATATGCCTCTACCTAGTTTAGTTGTTTGTCCAAGGCCCCAAGCATAGGTGGATACAAATTTTCTTCCAAGACCATAAAGGATCCCCCCTACACCTGTCACCCCTAAAAAACTTGTATATTGTATAAAATATGGCTATGTTGAATTTATATTGTTCATATATATTTTATTCTTACATCTCTTAAATATTAAGAGGAGTCATAAAGAAAAGCATAATCTAATCATGCTACAATTTGGACCTTTTTTGGTCATTGTTTTGCAACCATCTTAGCCCAAAATGAGGCTAAAAATTTAGAAGAATTGTTAGAATCGCATATATCACTTGTTGAGATTGCAAAATCTGGGTGCAATAGGGGTTTTTAAGGCAATGAATCCATTTATGCATTCAAAAATGTAATTTCAACGATGCAAATTTGCGATTTGACGAATTTTTTTATAGGCGGATTCCGATGATGATTGTCGAAAAAAGTCCAAATCATATAACATTTAGACTTTTTTATAACGAAATCACTTTGTATTTTTTTTTGCTTAACGGATTAAAGTTAAGATTAAAATCTTTTATTATTTTATTCTTTTTAATTATTATTGATTTTTGAAATTCTTTTTTATTATAATGGGTCAAGTTTTTTTCACTTTTATATCATGAATGCCAATTTTTCTCTCATTTACAATACATATCTATCTTATCCATACTAGGTTGTAGAGGCCATGGGTTTCCCCACCTTTCCGAATAACCTTCTTTTGAGAAGTTGGAATACTTAAATATTCAAATTGGAAGTGTATTTATGGTTTTATTATTATTTCGATAAATGGTATTTTTTCCTATTATATAAATGAATAATATATATCATGATTGTTTTATACACCAACATAGACCCATCTTAACTTTGGATCTACGAAACACCAAGAAGAATCAAATCTCTCGAGGTGTAAACCCTTCCTTTTGCACTCTAAGTGCAAGATAATGGAGTGTGAGGTGCGGTAGGACCGTTCTGTTCTATTTCTTGTGAATTAGTCTTTTTAATCTTCTTTTATCTTGGTTTAATTGGGTTAGTTTAATTTAATTTGAATATATATGTTTCATTTTTCAAAAGGTTAGAGTCGACATATACAATTTTCATTTACTTAATTATTTTATTATTATTTAAGAGTGACACGTGTCAGCTCCATGTTGTTCATTTAGGTTCAAAATCACACATCGACCTAATACTGGGCTATAGAATGCGCCTTTCGGCCCAAAAATAAGCAATTTATTAAACAATGATCATTATCTAGTCCAAATTAGGTGGTGCCTACTATAAAAATTCTCCACTAAGTTAAAATTGCCACTTAAAGATGCAATAGCATAGATACAAGTACATTTGTCCATATATATATATATATATATATATATATTGGTTCTCAAAACAAGAAGCACACATATTAAAGTCCATAACTTGGATGGTAATCGAGATGAACCTAACATTGAATGGGCGTCATTGTGACCTTTGTGGGTTCACCCCCATCTATTAATCGTGGGTTCGGGGTCAAAGATGATTGTCTCCTAACCATCATTGTCTTGTTCAAGTTCTAGAGGCTTTTCTACTGTTGACATATGGCAAGAGTGGGTGTGGGGAATTTCTCATTATGGTGTGTCGATGGGGAGGGAATCGTGTTGGCGTTTCTTATGCTCACAAACAAATTGACCATATCTATGGTAGGCCCTTCCATATAGAGTTTAGGATTACCTAAATCAAGCCAAATAAATTGGAGAAGTAACAAATAGCTCCCTACTCATAATGCAAGCTATGAATCTTGAATAGTCCAAAAATTATTAAGGGTGTTGATTTGGTGTTTTGACTATTTTTTTGATGACCAAACCTCTTTTGCATATGAAAATTATACACTCTATGCTTTTATTTATCTCTTTTTAAAGGTATTATCAGGTTTTGTGCACCAATTCGCCATGGAATAACATGAGGTATGTGTAATCATTGTTTTTGTAATGATTTTGTGTTAATTCATGTTCAATTGAATGATTACAATGTCCTAATGTTTCTTGTTTGCTTGTAACAGGCCAAAAACGTGATCCGACCTTCCATCCAGTCCTTCGTCCAGACCTTCATTCAACACTCCATCCGACACTCGGAGCACAATGGAGTTGGCGATTAGCATATCGACGAGCTTCTATGGGCGAATCAGAAACATGGGTTTTGTGCCCACTCATGCCCTCCAACTATGTAGCTCATTACATTCAGACTTGGGTAGTTGCAATGGCCATTATTTTGAGTGCACGAGGCTATTGGAGGAGATGCATTATGTTGATGGAATTTAATGAATTTTTGTTTTTAGAGAGTGTCGACCCTTCCAATGGTCGACCTCTCAAGCTCTGTATAAACTCTATAAATACTTGTTGTCTATGCCACGAAGGGACACATATTATATATATACACACATACATTATCTTCAATTTCTCCGTACACTCTGTTTTGGTGATTGATACCAATGTCATATTGATTATGTGACTGCGTTTTTCCATTGAAGTAGTGCCACGACCTTCTAAGGGGCCCACCAGTGGTCTGAGTAACTTGTGCATACCAATATATATATATATATATTTTTGCATTTGGTTTTCATAACCTCCTAATTTCGAATTGCTTGTTTAAATCATATTGCTGTGTATATCTCTTCTAACTTGAAGCTCACTTCTTGGATTGTATGTGTATCATAGAGAATTTGTGGATGTCCATGTTTACTTGTTTATATTTGGATTCCCAACACCTTGCTGGTAGGTTGTAATTCATTTGTTTATAAGTTGTTTAACTATGCCATCATGTCTCTTTTCTTTGTTTCATAAGCTGTAAATCACTTTGCAGAGTAGCTATTTAAACAATGTCCATTTTATTAAGTTGTAATATTCAAATACTCTTTGTAGGTTTGCATAATTTGTTAATCTTGTTTCTAGCATCAACATGATAAGATACAAGTTGATTTTGAGTTATGATTTCCAATGATATCTTAGTTATAATTTCGAGTTATGATTTTCAATGATATCCTAGTTATGATTTTGAATTAATACCAGTTATGAGTTTGTAGGCTTGCATGAATTATTAATCCTGTATATAGTATTTTCCAGTATCAGTGTGGTGGAAAAAGTGATTGATTTTGAATCTCTTCTGCACAATGTTTGTAGATCACATGGTTTATAAGAACCTCTAATGTTGTTTTTGTGATGGCAAAGCTTTCTATAGACTGCCTTATCCATACTCTACATTTCTATGTAAAAGTTAGCATCGAGTTGATTCCACTTGAATTGTCATTAGTGATTAGATGCCATCGTGATGTAATTCGCCACCGTAGACACAATCATCACATTTGAATACTGTCACAACACTCTTGCTTTCAGTTAGGTAGATTAGTGTAAAGATAATGTTTATTCTCTGAAGTAATTGTGAGTTTTTGCTTTAAGAATAGAGTTCACTTGTAAAGATAATTCTGACAAATTGTTTACTTATTCAAAGATTGCTTGTTCATTTAGAAAGTTGCTTACTTAGAGTAAATAGTTCATAGTCCTAGATTGCTTACAACTCATTAGTTAAAAGTTGTTTTGTATATTTAACATAGAATATGATGTTTAAATGGATTTTAAAAGTCATATTTTAAAGTAGAATTGTAAATTGAAAAGAGTGTTGATCCCGAGGGTAAACCATCTTCTTATCTAGTTAATATTTCCGTTAGATTTTCTTTCTGCCTTGACTCATACTGTGTCACAAATCTAATTTTACTTACCCTGGTTGACAATTTAATTGAGAGAAATTAGTACATATAGTTTACCCATCATTTTTGGCGCCGCTGCTGGGGAGTTGGCCAAAGGTAGAAAACAATTAGAAAGTAGATTATTTCTGAGCATTAGTACTAGTTTGGTGGCGGGGGAACTTTAATACAAGAAGTAAGAACTTGTGCATCTGTTATAGCAGGTTCCCCCAAACCCAATGATAGCTTTTCTTTTTTATCGCTTTCATGAACAAACCTAGGGACCCAAAGGGTAGATATATCAAAACCAAACCAAAACTTCCGATCAAGGTTCCTTCTAACCTTTTTGGAGGAAGGAACACTCCACCCATAAACTTCATAGAATGATACCATAAAGTAGGGGATAGATCAACCCAAAGAGATAAAAAAGTCTTGGAAGAGACCAAAACTAGGGAAACCATAGAGCAACAAATTTCAACAGTAGTGGGATAGGAGGCAAGACCATTCAAACCTTCATCAGAACCAACCAACACAACCTTTTCCTTTTCACCACCATCAGGGGACTCTAACTTTTTATATATTATTGACCTTGAACAGATGAATGCCCTTTTTGGAAGTTCAACCAATATAGTTGTATCCCAAGTTGAAACATCAACCGTGGAACCAATAGTTTCAACAAGATCGAGTAAAGTCCCAAACATCCAAATAATAGATAAATATTCCTATCGAAGGAATGCCCTTCCTGAAAAAGAACCTTGGGACACTTTGTTATCTTCAAGGATAAAACCATTCAAATATTTTCTCTTTGGGAATCAAATCAGTATGGATGATCAGGAGGATCACAACGATGTGATATATGATGAGGGAGAAGAAGTTAGAAACCAAACAGAAACCACCTTCGGGTTTCCAATTTTGGATACCACACAAAATGTCAACATGAAGAACATTCCACTCTCTGCACTGCCCACCTTTTATGGTAAGAGAAGTGAGGACCCAGATCCCTTCCTGTTTGATTTTGACATCTTGTGTAGAAGTTATAACTACTTACAAGATGGCCATAAATTAAAACTTTTTCCTGCCACTCTCAAAGATTTTGCACTAAGATGGTTCATGGGGTTAGGAGAGTCTAGTATTAGGTCTTGGGAAGATATGAAAGCTATATTTCTTAAGAAATGCCAAGACTATTGCAAATCTAAGGATTCTCGTACTGATATTTTTAAAATTCAACAGTTAGAGGATGAGAGTCTTGAATATTACATGGGACGGTTTTCTTATATTTCACAAAAATCGAAATATCAGGAACTTCTAGATGATGTTGTTAGGACTCTTTTCCTTAAAGGAATTTTGGAAGAATATATAGAAACACTTAACTTGATGGCATCGGGATACATCTCCATAAACCATTCACTAAAATATGTGAAATGTGTAGAAATTACTCGAGGAGTAGGGCCAAAACTGGAAAGAGTGTCCGAGATCCTTATAGTAGAAACCTAAAAGGAGTTAGTTCCGGTGGTATTACAAAGGTAGAAATAGGAAACCTATTGGAGAACTTCAAAACCGATATTTTGAGTACAATAGGTTCCCAGTTTGACACCTTAAAAATTAAGAAGAAACAGGAGGAAGAGAATGCAACAATGTGCATATTTTGTCCACGATGCAAGAGGAAGCATTCCTCAAGGGAATGCCCATTAGACAACATTTCGGTTTGTGGCTTCTGTATTGAAGATCACCCAACTTAAAAATTCCCACCACTGCTCGATTTATTATCCATTTACATAAGTGGGGATCCTAGGGAATCTTCTTATGCACCTAGGAGGCCATGGCAGCCTAGGAGTCAACCTACATACCAGAATCTACCACCTGAAGTTCCACCTTATTATTAACAACCACAACAGTGGAACTGACCAAATTGGAAAAACTTGTCTCCACAATATGCTTCACACCACCCTTAGCTACAAGGATGGAGAGGAGGGCATACCCAAGGAAACACTCAGGTTCCACCTGTTCTTATGCCCACTCATCCTTACCCACAGTTTCCACCAAACATCTAACAAATTTTGCTAGGTTTTGTCCCCCCACCTTTACCTCCTATTCCACAACAACCCCAACAATTTCAAAATACAAGCCCCCTAAGACCAACATTATTACCAGGAAAACTGGTGCCTAACCCGAATAACAAACCAACTCAACCTCTTCATAATGTTGAGATGCAAACCTTCCCGACATATGTTATTTCTCCTGTTCCATTACATGAGATTCAACTAAGGTCGGGGAAAAGTTATGGATAGACAGAGGCCTTCAGTAGTTATCCAGGAAGAAGAAGAAGATGAAACTCCAGACCAACCCATGAATGACACTAAGTGTGAAGATGTTGTTATTCCCAAAGACTAGGAACAAAATCTTCCCCAAAGTGAATTTTCACAGATTACAAAAAACCCTCCTTATCCAGAGAGATTAGTAATTGAGAAACCAACGATTTTACCAGAATTTGACATTTTAAATGAATTGAAGAATATCTGTGTCAAAATTCCCCTATTACAAGCCATAAAGGACATTCCAATTTACAGTAAGGTGATCAAGGAATTGTGTATCAAGAAACTAGGTAGGAAACAGAAAAATCCTCCAACAATACATTTGATAGGATAATTGTCTGAATACATATCAGAGTAGCCTAGGGTCACAAAGTATGCAAACCCAGGGAATCTTGTAGTACCAATAACCATTAATAAGGTTCCCATTGGAAATACTCTCATAGACCTAGGGGTAACCATTAATGTTATGATTGTTACTACCTTAGAAGAATTACAGTTGAAACCCCTTCTTAGACCTACCCCAACTATTTTGGAATTAGCAGATAAGACAAAAGTTATACCTGAAGGAATCTTGGATGATATCATAGTCACATTAACATCATGGGAATATCCAGTAGAATTTCTTGTCATTCATTCAAAGGATCCTGCTAAAGGGCATCTCGTTATCTTGGGAAGACCTTGGTTGGCCACAACCAATGCATTTATTAGCTGTAGAGAAGGTGAAATGACTATCTCTAATGGACTTTCTATACATAAGTTTACCATGTACCCACAAGCTCAACCTGTTATAGAGAATTTATGGTGGATTGAATGTCCATATGAGAATGAGAACTGGGAAGAACCTGTGTTTCCTAGTGATCATTCATGGGCACTTTAGGAGCAAACAACGAAGAATGTGCTAAATCAATTTATTTTTGCAATCACGTGTATTGATTTTCCACAATCTTTCTCCCAAGTTGAGTATATGTTTGGTGAAGAATTTCAAGAACAGTTGGACCCATCAACTTTGTCTTCAACATATTTTATTTTTGAGATAGATGAATCTGCCATATCTTATACCATGCCTTATGAGATTAGTCCTGGGAATTTCCTACATATAAATTCTGGACTAGATGCAGATCAACAAGAACAATTAGTGAATTTTCTTAAGGACCAATCAGGAGCATTCACTTGGGAATATACCGATATGAAGGGTATATACCTTGACACATGCATTCATCACATATATACCCAGACATAAGTAACACTTGTTAGGCAATCACAAAGAAGGATGAGTCTGACACTAAATGATATACTAAAGGAGGAAATATTGAAACTATTGAATGTCGGTTTTATTTATCCAATATCTGACAGTAAATGGGTATCCCCACTTGTATTGTTTCCAAAGAAAGTAACCAGAAAATGGAGAATTTGTGTTGACTTCCAGGAACTTAATAAGGCCACTCTCCAGGATTATTTTCCTCTTCCATTCATTGACCAAGTCTTGGATACCTTGTCAAGGAAGCGATACTTTTCCTTCCTGGATGGATATAGTGGATACAACCAAATTATCATAGCACTCGAGGATCAGGACAAGACTACTTTCACTTGTCCTTGGGGCACCTATGCCTATAGAGTCTTACCATTTGGTTTGTGTAATGCTCTTGCCACATTCCAACGAGCAGTATTAGGGATATTGCTGACCTCATTCATGACTGTGTGGAAGTGTATATGGATGATTTTATAGTTTATGGTAGTACTTATCAGGAAGCCCTAGATAATCTGAAGAAAGTTCTTATTAGATGTCAATAAATTAATCTATCCTTAAGTCATGAAAAGTGTAAAATGTTATTGACTGAAGGAGTAGTCTTAGAGAATCATGTTTCATTTGAAGGGATTAAAGTGGATCCTGCTAAGATTGAGGTAATCATCAAACTTCCACCTCCAAAGACTCAAAAAGAGGTAAGAATATTTCTTGGACATGTCAGATACTATTGACGATTTATTGAGAATTTTACAAAGATTGTTGCACCAATGTTTGGATTGCTTACAAAAAATGTTGATTTTCTTTGGACTGACCATTGTCAAACCGCCTTTGAAAGTCTAAAAGATAAATTATTCATGGCACCAGTTCTTAGGGGAGCCAATTGGGCCCTTCCATTTCATATATCCACTGATGCCTCAGATACTGCAATGGGAGGAGTACTAGGAAAAAAATAAGACCAACAATCCTATGACATTTACTTTGTGAGTAAGAACTTGTCCCCTGCCGAGATAAAATATACAGTCACCAAAAAAGAATTCTTGACAGTTGTCCATGCCATCAACAAGTTTCGCCATTATATCACATGATATGAGGTATTTGTACATACAGATCACTCTGCCATTAGATTTCTCATGAAAAAACCTATTACCAATGGCCGAGTAACTAGGTGGCTCTTGTTATTACAATAGTTCAATATCACCGTCCTTGACCGACCTGGAAAAGAGAACTTAGTAGCTGATTTTCTCTCGCGCATTAATCATGAGGGTGATAGTATTCCTATTGATGATAGTTTTCCAGATGATCATCTCTTTTCCATCTATGTAAACACTCCATGGTTTGCAGACATGGAAAATTATTTGGCTTCTAGAAAATTATCAGCTCATTTGTCACCTCATGAAAAGCGTCGAATTATAACACAAAGCATCGAATTATAACTACTCCTGGGTTGGCCATGACCTTTTTCGTACTGGACCAGACTTGATTATTCATAGATGTGTTCAGGAAGATGAGATAGCATAAATCCTATGAATTTGTCATGATGGAGCATGCGGTGGACAATTTTCTGATAAACATACAACATATAAGGTTTTACATTCAAGTTACTTAGCATTTTTAAGGATATTGCCAAATATGTGAGAAGTTGCGATAGTTGTCAGATGATAGGAAGACCCACATCAACTGATGAAATTCCCTTACATTCCCAAGTTATGATAGAACCTTTTGAGAAATGGGCCCTTGATTTTATAGGACCAATTTCCCCCATGTCTCGTAAGAAGAATTATATTCTAGTTTGCACAAATTATGTTACCAAGTGGGTAGAGGCAAAAGCCTTGTTTAGGGCTACTGAAAAATATTTTGTTGAGTTCATTTATGAATATATCTTTACATGCTTTGTTGTTCCTTGTGAGATTGTCGCAGAATAGGGTACACAATTCACTTCTAATATGATGAAGGAATTAACGAAAAAATATGGGATAAAGCATCGTAAGTCTTCTCCATACCACCCACAAGCTAATGACCAAGTAGAGTAAGAAAAAAATGTATTGGAAACTATCTTGACCAGAACTGTCCAATTACATCATAGATATTGGGCTGATAGACTTCTAGAGGCTTTGTGGGCATATCGTACCACCTAGAGAAACACCATTGGGCATACCCCATATGAACTAGTTTATGGAAAACAAGTACTTTTACCGATTGAATTCCAAGTGAGGAACTTTCATATTGCTGCACAATTGGGATTAGAATTAGACGAGGAAGAAAAACAATGATCCCTACAATTGAACGAATTGGATGAGATTAGACAAGATGCTATCCAAAGGACAATTTTAGTTCAAAACCAGAGGAGCAAGTGGCATGATAAATTTATTAAAAAGAAACAATTTCAACCTGGTGATTGGGATTTGTTGTTTGATTCCCGATTCAAAACTTTTAAAGGCAAACTTACCACCCAATGGTTGGGTCCTTATGAGGTAGTTACCATGTATGATAATGGGGTTGTTAAGATAAAAACAATTGATGATGGACAACTCTCTTTCGTAGTGAATGGACACCGACTTAAACTTTACCACATACCCATTTCTAAAAAATATTTTATACAGGTCATGTCAGCTAACAAGGCACTAGCCTTGGTGGAGGGGGAAGTTTCTTCTTCCTCCCCCTGTTCTTGAATTTTTTTTTTGATTTCTGATTGTACATATGTAATCATTTTAGAGTGTGTTTTTTTTTTTTTTCCGACAAACAATTTTAGAGATTTTTGCAGGTGTTCATCTAACAACAAGTGGACAACTCCAAGGAGACAAAAAGGGAAGTATTTTACTTCAGAGGAATATGTTTCTATATTTAAACATCGTTTTCTGCTTAAGCACCAATTGGATAACGAATTTTTATTATGCTTAGAAACTGCCTGCTTTAAATTAGCCATTTTTACAAGATTTATATCTTCCTTTCTCTCAAGGCATCTTTCATGGCAATTACTCATAACCTCCACCACTAGAGGATATAAGGAAGAGACACTTTGTCTTATCAAACCTAGAGGTTACTAGTGCAATTTCCCCAAGAACCCTGAGTAGGTGAGTAAAGTATCTTTATGAAAGAGTAGCAAGAAGGTCTGATTAGCGGTTAACCATGGAAACATCAATATAACTTCAAAAAAAGAAGAAAGTGAGTAGGGACTGAAGATACCTTTCTGTTATTTTCCAATGGTACCATCCACTACACATTAAAAATTCTTGACTATACCATATCTTCAGATTGGCTACGCCCACTTAAGTATCCCTTACATCAGGACAATCTATAAGGAATACATAAAGAAGAGTCATCCTCTAACTTAAATACCATCCCAGTCCAAAATAAAAATTATCAAAGCTGCCTCCCCATCTCCTTGCAAAAAGCAATATTCATACACAAATATTAAAAGATGGTGGACCAGTCTCTGCTGCAAAAGGGTGTAAGAGGCTAACCCGTCGGGATACTAAACAGGTCTGTTGGTAGCGGGTATCGACCTGTGGTATGACTAGGTAAACCTGTCGGAGTACTGACCAGGCTTGCTGGCAGTGGGGCATTCTACCTAGAGAGGGTGATGATTTGACAAACAATAAATAAAATTCCTAATCTTAAAACTTGTCCTAATGTATGACACTACTTGTAGGCAAAGCTGAAAATAAGTATGCATGGTTAAGCAAAGGTAAATGAACTCCACCAATCTGCCATTGGGAACTAACTTTAAGACAATATTAAGAATCTCTTGCCTACCTCTTCTTAACTATATGTAGAATATTATGTCCTACAGGTGGGGCCATATTTTAACCATCTTGTCAGACTAATGTGTGAAATTTATCTCTACACTTGGAAACTGTAAATCTTAGGCTATTGGGAGGATTGAACGGTTTCCTATATCTTTGATTGTGAGGTGTTACAATACTTAGGAGTTGGGGAGGGGTTTCCTGAGCTGACAAATGCTAAACTCTACCCTCTGTATTACAAACCATGAGAGGAGGAAGTAGGATCTCTGTCAAAATTTTATCATATTGTTTTTTACAAATATTTGAGGCTATTATATCAGCAGTCATTTGTATTGGTACGATGAGTTTTATACTGCTGACATAACTTTGTGTGTTATAAGCCTACTGTGAATTTTTATTTATGTTTATATTTAATGCAATGGAAGACTGCTTACACTTAATTGTTCCTTGTAACAATTACAGATCGATAACAAATGCTAAACACTGCCATATGTATTACAAGCCTATGAAAAGAGGAACAATTGTTTGTATTTCTATAGCTCAATGACAAAGGAAAACACAAATAGATGTTATAATATTATTCATTCTCATCCTATCCATACTCAAGTTCACCATGCCTGCCAAAAATCGTCTAATCTAAGTGCGATGGGCGAACGTTCGTTTACTATTGGATAGTTTTCACTTACACCGGGGACCGGATGGAGTTTCATCTGGAGGACCGGATGGAGTGTCATCTGGAAGACCAAATGGAGTGCCATATGGAGGATCAGATGAGGTATTGTATACACTATAAATGATCATGATCACATTCATGTATGATCACTCGAATTGATTACGCCCGTTGCAAGTGATGAATTAGATGAATTAAATGGTGTATTTTTTGAATTTCATTTTGTGATCAAATTAAAATTATAAATGCATTTTATGATCAAATTTCCAAGTTGAAGACTTGGACATTGATCTAATTTCTTACATGATTTTGTTTTACCTCTAAAGTACAAACCATTCAAATTCAAACTCGATGCAATTATGATCACACATGGTGTTCGTGTATGACGAATTCGCCCATGACTCAACCATTTCCATCACAATTGCATTAAGAAATGAGTACTATGTCTCGATTGCTTATACCCTGCCTATTTCGCTCATCCTCTACTTGATATATCGTGCTCTCCCTCTGCCTGATTTCGGCCTCCTGCTCATCCCTTGCTCTGTAACCATGCCCAACCATCATGAACCGTCCTCCTACACTGAGCTACTAGCCATTCCAGAATTCATAGCGTGTCTAGAAGTCTTTCTCCACGCGGGTTGGGGACCGTTCCTTACCAATCTACAGGGGCACGATGATGGAGTCTCTCTCCAATTCGCTCTCGGGTTTGATGGGAGACTTGTTTGCGTAGGGTATCGGGTCTTTTTGATCTTCGAGGAATCCATTGCCTCGACCACGAAATTGCCACGTGTTGGGGATCGGTGGTTCAAACACCATTAGTCGCCACGCCAAAGTTATAACATGGTGTTCAATCCCGAATACCAAAATGTCTCTGGAGCCAAAGGGTATTCTAAAGAGTGGATTAAAGACAAATTAATTAGCCCTTTGATCATAATTACCAAGCTCATCACTTGTGAAGGTAGGTAATCTATTTTTAAAGCCTATCATTTCTGTCTTTTGGCCCATTTTCAATTCAACAAACCCTTGAATTTTCCTTTTTATTTTCTAAAAATCCTCAATAAGATGTCTCCCTAGGTTCGTAAAAATTTGGCCAACCCTCACCACATTTTATTTCACCATGGCCTCATCAAATTGCTTGTTATATCAGAATTGAAAAAACATAGTAAAACATGGGCAAATTTCCTCTACCAATTTTCGAATCCCCATATCACAGTTAAGATAAGAAAGAAATTGATCGATTCAAGGACTATTACCCCACCTAATCCTCACTCTCCAAAAAATCCAAACCCTCCAGTTCAAACTATCTCCCTGTCTGATAAGAAAGCCACGAAAATTATTGATTCCCCTGTAGCCTCATCTGGTAAGAAAATTAAGAAGCTTGCTGATAATCCCCTATTACCTTCAGTACCTATCGATTCTAAACCTAAGAAGCTACAATATTCCTTTCATCAAGATTTTCCTTCGGTTTCTACAAAGAGGAGAGGAGCTAATCGATTCAAGGGGAAATCCTTTCGAAGAAGCACCCGAAGTATGAGTGGCAAGTCCAATATAAAACTTCCAAGTAATTTGGATCATATTCAATTGTCTTCCGACCATGAGAGTCCCCATAAAAAAACTTAAATAAGTTTTTGCAAAGGAATCTAAGCCTGATAAAGAGATCAAATCTGAACCTATTACACCAAGTCTTCCTCACAAAAACACTGTTACTCCCTCCTCCCAGACTCCTACACCGTCTTCTAAAATTGACATACCTTCTACATCTATTAAGGAGCCTAAGCCTTCCTGTATTGAGCCATCTAATCAAACCCCAACTATTGAGCAATTGCAAAAAGAGAATGCTCAACTTCTTCAACAGTGGGAAGAATGAGAAACCGTGGATCGACATTTGCACAATGACAATGTTGTCCTGCAAGAAAAAGTAAACTCTCTTCAACGATTGGTCGATCAAATGACTACCACCAATCACAGTCTCATGATGCAATTGAAACATCACAAAAGGCCTAAGCAAAAGTCCCCAGAGCATGGGGGAGAAGCTTCTAAAGCTAATCTAACCCCTCCTTCACGAGTATATCTATGTTGGGTGACCCATTTTTTGTTGCAGAGGGACTTGCAAACTCTTAGGCATGGGAGAAATGTTGATTTGGTGTTTTGACTATTTTTCCGATGACCAAACCTCTTTTGCATATGAAAATTATACATTCTATGCTTTTATTTAGCTCTTTTTAAAGGTATTATCAGGTTTTGTGCATCAATTCGCCATGGAATAGCATGAGGTATGTGTAATCATTGTTTTTGTACTGATTTTATGTTAATTCATCTTCAATTGAATGATTACAATGTCCTAATGTTTCTTGTTTGCTTGCAACAGGATAAAAACGTGATCCGACCTTCCATCCAGTCCTTCATCCAGACCTTCATCCGACACTCCATCTGGCACTTAGAGCTCAGTGGAGTTGGCGGTTAGCATATCGATGAGCTTCTATGGGCGAATAAGAAATGCGGGTTTTGTGCCCACTCACGTCCTCTAGCTTTGGAACTCATTGCATTCATACTTGGATAGTTGCAACAGCCGCTATTTTAAGCGCACAAGGATGTTGGAGAAAATGGGTTATGTTGATGGAATTTAATGAATTTATGTTTTTAGAGAGTGTCGACCCTTCTAGTGGTCGACCTCTCAAGATCTGTATAAAATCTATAAATACTTGTTTTCTATGCCACGAAGGGACACATATTATAGATATACACACATACATTATCTTCAATTTCGTTGTACACTTTGTTTTGGTGATTAATATCAGTGTCATATTGATTCTGTGGTTGCGTTTTTCCATTGAAGTAGTGCCACGACCTTCTGGGCGGCCCACCAATGGTTTGGGTAACTTGTGCATACCAATATAGATTTATATTTTTGCATTTGGTTTTCATAACCTGATAATTTCAAATTTATTGTTTAAATCATATCACTGTGTATATCTATTCAAATTTGCAACTCGCTTCCCGGATTGTATGTGTATCACAGAGCATTTGTGGACGTCCATGTTTACTTGTTTATATTTTGATTCCTAACACCTTGCTTGTAGGTTGTAATTCATTTGTTTATAAGTTGTTTAACTATGCCATCATGTCTTTTTTCTTTGTTTCATAAGCTGTAAATCACTTTGCAAACTAGCTATTTAGACAGTGTCCCTTTTATTAAGTTGTAATCTTCAAATACTCTATGTAGGTTTGCATAATTTGTTAATCATGTTTCTAGCATCAACATGATAAGATAAAAGTTGATTTTGAGTTATGATTTCCAATGATATCCTAGTTATAATTTCGAATTATGATTTTCAATGATATCCTAGTTATGATTTTGAATTATCATTTTTAATTAGTACCGGTTATGAGTTTGTAGTCTTGCATGAATTATTAATCCTGTACAAAGTATTTTCCAGTATCAGTGTGATAGAACAAGTGATTGATTTTGAATCTCTTCTGCACAATGTTTGTAGATCACATGGATTATAAGAACCTCTAAGGTTGCTTTTGTGATGGCAAAGCTTTTTATAGATTGTATTATCCATACTCTGCATTTCTTTATAGAAGTTAGCATCGAGTTGATTCCACTTGAATTGTCATTAGTGATTAGATGCCATCGTGATGTAATTCGACACCATAGACACAATCATCACATTTGAATATTGTCATAACACTCTTGCTTTCAGTTAGGTAGATTAGTGTAAAAATAAGGTTTATTCTCTAAAGTAATTGTGAGTTTTTGCTTTAAGAATAGAGTTCACTTGTAAAGATAGTTCTGACAAACTGTTTACTTATTCAAAGATTGCTTGTTCATTCAAAAAGTTGCTTACTTAGAGTAATTAGTTCATAGTTCTAGATTGCTTATAGCTCATTAGTTAAAAGTTGTTTTGTATATTTAACATAGAATATGTTGTTTAAATGGATTTTAAAAGTCATGTTTTAAAGTAGAATTGTAAATTGAAAAGAGTGTAGATCCCTAGGGTAAACCATCTTCTTATCTAGTTAATCTTTTCGTTAGCTTTTCTTTCTGCCTTGACTCATATTGTGTCACAACTCTAAGTTTACTTACCCTGGTTGACAATTTAATTGAGGGAAATTAGTACATATAGTTTACCCATCAACAAGTATGCGATATCTAATTCAACCTTTTAAACTTGGACAATGAATTGCATATAAATTTTTCACATGCTAACAATTTAATGCATCATAAAAAAAAATCCTAATAACTTGTGATTATGAAACATAACATTATATTTTTGCAAATTGAAACATAACCTAAGTTTGGGAGTTGCATATCTATTAAATAATAACAAGTAGATTGAGGGATAAGTGGTGAGTTAGCTTGTTCTAAAGAGCTAATCCATTGAATACAAGAGACCATGTAAAAACAATCCTTCTTAAACTCCACCAAAGACTTCTAAATAGTTTGAAGCTAAAAGAGATAGGTTTTATACTTCAAGGCATTTGTAGATAACAATATTCTTTTATATTTTAATACCTTTCCCTTATTAGTCCTTGCCCTTCGGGCTTAGGGACTATTAGTAATCGATTTTCAATGTTTTTATTAACTTGGTACATAAATCAATGAATTTTGACGGTTTTAATCAAAGTTTTCCAAAATCATACAATTTAGGTTGTAATTTAACCAAAGTTTTCATTTGAACCTCTTATTTGGCCTCTTCTCGAGGCTAGGGAGAAAATATCATAGTATATCTTGGTTGAAAGGATTACATCTGCAACCTTATTTTTCAAAAATGAAGTAATGCTTGAAATGAATCTAGCATTACTTCTTAACATTAAATGTTTGCTAATGTTTACTCCTCCCATACTTACTGCATAGAGCATGTCCTATTGACGCGTCTTCTGCAGCTGCCACCTACAGTACCATGCAAACCTGCATACATGCAAACGTTCCTACATGAGCCTGCTCATACTTCTTGTTTAATCATACCTCTTCTTTACCTGCTCAGTCACAAACACACCATCCTCTCCAATTTCCCAAGGAATCTTGTCCAACCCAACTGCTATGGGAATGACGAAGAAGCCCAATACCATCGACTGGACGAAGAATCCCAATAACACAGGCTGGCCTCCTCCTCTTCAAAGACTTTTCAAGCTAGCCTCCTCCTCTTCAGAGACTTTTCAGCGGAGCATGTAAGCCTTCAGAGCCAATGCTATGAATATTGGTTCTAGCAGTGAATTCCTCTTTGTAAGTCACTGTTATCGGTAAGTTTGGAATATTGCAATATGTTTAATAGTTGAAGTAAGTAATATTTTGCAAAATTAATCATTCAAATGAAATTTGGTGTTTTATTCCATCAGGAGGAAGGTTTACCAAATTGTAGTTGGGACTGTGATATTTGCCACACCGAGATATTTGCAGCACCGAATCCCGGTCTTCTATTTCTGGTATGATATTTCACTTTTAGTGTTCTTGGGTTGCGCCATTACTTTTCTCATTCACTTTGCGACTATAATAGAACTCTGCACACATGTCTATCAATTAAATCAGTTCAGTTAGAATTGTTTATTTTCTCTGGAACCCTAATTGTGTTTTTGCAAGCAAGAAAGCATGGTTATTTAAGATAAAGGCCTTAGAATAAACACAAGTTACTTTATACTAATACCGGGCTCTAAAGGTTGCCTATTAGTTAAAGAGAGACAACCTAAGATCAAGGTTGCCTATTAGTTCAATTACCATTCTTGATTTTACAGTCCTTCTTTAGAAGAAATACTGGTTACTTTCCCTTTCCCTCGCATAACTCAATTAGGGTGAGCTTCTTTATAAAGGAAAACGTGCCAACCAGAGGAATAGATTGGTCATTCTCAAAGGAGGTTCTTCTCCTATCACGCTTGATGCAAGTTTACCCAACCCCCTCCCTTTCCTGCTCAAGAATGGTTTGAAAGAGGGGTGAGTGGGCTTGAATGGTTGGATTTCTAGGACAAACAAGGTGCAAGGCGCGCCTAGAATGATTGATTCGTTTTAAACGTATAAAATTTATCTAATGGTTCCTACGACTAGCCCTCTCTTATATAAGGTTCGAGAGCAGTTCAATGTTTCTACAAGTAAGCATCCAGCAAGCATAAAGTATACATACGACGTTCTATTTCATTGAATGCTCTTCAAAACATACAACATATTGAACCTCATGCTCTTCATAACATCAAGTACAAAGAAAGCATACAACGTCCTGGGGATTGCAGTTACTACTCTTCATATCAGGCCACGAGATGGGAATTTAGGGTGAGCAAGCAATGCAGGGATGCCCCTGGGAGCCAGAGGATATCCCGTGAGCTCCCCAAAGTGGACTGCAAGTATGAAAATCTTATTCTTCACTCCCGCCGTTTTGTCTTCTGCAGAAATGTTGAGAATGCCATTGGTGCAATTGGTGCCATTAATTTGCAGGACACCCCTAAGAGCTGGAGGAATTTATGTGAGCTCCCAAAATCCAAGAAAAACTAGGAGTGAGATCGAAATTTCCGTGTCTATAGAGATATCTATACCTAGAGGTATCTGCTGTGCCTGTGCGAGGATGTATCTGTACACCATCGAGTTACCCATGTCCCATCTAGGATGAGGCCGCGATAAATACCATAAGTGAGATCGACATTTACGTGTCTATAAAGATATCTATACCTAGAGGTATTTTCTATGCATGTGCGAAGATGTATCTATACACCATCGAGTTACCCGTGTCACATCCTTCACTGAGTTCAAGAAATAACGTTATTATTATTTATCAGGTAAGGATAATAGCTAATATTTGGAAATTATATATCAATAAGTATATTATATAGATGGGTTATATGAAAGTTGATCCCAATACTCAACGACGTGGCATCTAGTAACAATAGGTCTTACACCTTCTCGTTGCCTTCGTCGATAAAAATGGCAACCTGCACAGTTGTTCCATAGGCCACGACTTCGTCCTCCTGCATGCATTTATCCACATGATCCATACTCCTCCTGAACAGGTCCATGTTGAGCTCCTCGAAGTAAGATCCAGTAATGGTGATAAAGCATGAGATTCCTAACGACTCACCTCCCCACAGCCTACCTCTCCACTTTTGAACACGTCTTCTATTTTTTCGGTTACGTGGAGTCTATCAAGAGAATGGTTCTACTCTCCATTAATATACACATTTTTCAAGACAACGTCGCCCTTGTTCATTACGATGAATTAAAGATGTGTCTTAAGACATGACATGCCATCTGAGGCCTAAGTTATTAATCCCAAAAACCATTTCTGGTGTGCATGAAACAATTTTAGAAGATCAAAAACATTTCTTGGCCCAAGAAATTGTCCTGCAAATATTTACGGCACTAGGAAGTTTGCAAAATCATCTAAAAAACACTCGAGTAATTTCTTGATGGTCTTTGAGAACAACCAAAAACTGTTGGTCGTTTTTGACAATTTGACTAAGAATTTTTTTAACCTTAAATCATATTTCCTGAAATCATTTGTGACAAGGAGTATCATGATCCATTTTTAAAAGAAACTTTCTGGAATGAAAATTTCTAGAATCTTCAACAACCAACTACAATAGTGATAGGTAACCTGGATTTTAATGATTACACATATTTCTTCGTAACAAGTACATTCTCTACTTACCCACATAGGGCAAGCAAGAAAATTTGAAAAGAAATGGCCAATGTCAAAGGTGGTCGTCGATCTCTGCAACAACAAACACCATATTAGAAAAAATATTAACTGCTTGCTATGGAGAGAGTGGTTGTGTATGCAAACAAAGTGAGGAAATGAGGCCATTAATAGAATCCATGAGCTACTTTTGGCTTGTGAATCTTAGTACACATATCGTTCAGGAACAAGAGCGAAAGGAGAAATGGCCAATGTAGCAACAACTTGTCTGTATGTGACAAGAACGTAGGGGTTCATTCCATTGACGAGAGCGATTCTAGTATTGATATTCATGCCTTCATATATAACTCTAACTGCAACCTATGCCAAATGGGGCTTGAGTTTCTCCATTTTTTACCTACAGATCATGGTGTTCTTGCCATATATTTCATATAATAAAATAAATATCAAGATTGACGCACTTGTCATTCAAAAAACGAAGAAAGATAATACATATGAGACTGCTCTCCATTAAATTTAGCTCAACTTGACCGTTAAAAAAACATTTAGATACAATAATACCCTCGTAAAGTCCACCAAAAGAATATCAGTACGACAGAATCTCAGTACGAGATTTCTTCTTATTTGATGTGGACGTCAAATAACGAGCTAGAATTGTATTTCTAGTTATATTTTTAAAAGAATAAAACATGGAACTTTTTGAATTAAAGGATACACATATGACGATGGTAAAATCAAGCTCCTTTTCTTCCTATTACTCAAGACCTAATATAAATCCTACCCAGCGAAATAGAAAATGTGCAAAATGACAGATGCACCTCCATGCACATAAATTAAGTGCTATAATCTATCTTAGCTTCTTTTGGTAGGGACTTGTTGCTTCGCAACTGCCCTTGTTTTGTTTCCAATCCTTCCACTAAGCTTGAGGGGCTTACAAGTCGAGCTTTAGAGTGTGAAATAATATCAACATGGTTTTAATTTATTTGGAATATAATTATGATTGCATGGCAAGGATCAATATGGTTCTAATTCAATCTAGAATAGGATTATGATTATACATGTTTGTATCTTTAAAATTTGGATGATAGATTTTGATAGTTCATTCGAACATGGGAATTGTGAGTTAAGTTTGATGAGGGATGATGATTATTAATCGTCTAATTATACATGTTTGTATCTTTAAAATTTGAATGATAGATTTTGATAGTTCACTCGAACATGGGAATTATGAGTTAAGTTTGATGAGGGATGAGGATTATTAATCGTCTATCACATTCATTGATGGACATTTATTTCTTTATTTTATCAATCTTAGGTTTGAAACAATATATCCATTATGTTTATAGATTATAGTATTGGTTGTCCATTTATTTCTTTATTTTATTAATATTAGGTTTGAAACAATATATCCATTATGTTTATAGATTATACTATTGGTCTTACTTATAGATCAATTTGGTATCTAATTAGGCTATGACTTTAAAATTAGAGTATCATTATTATTATAATTATCGGAAGGATGGCAAAGAAGAAAGATTGTAGAAGAGAAAAATGAAAGGGTAATAAGGTCCTAGATAAATTTTCCCACCCCAAATGATATGAAGTGCATGGGGTTGGATGGTTGACCAACAATGGTTTTAAGGGAGGGACAACCATGGTATGCGGAAACATTTTATCTTGGGACATAATTGGCAGTAGGGGAGGAGACACATATGTTGAAAAGACCTAAAGTATTGGACATGTGGATGCCACAATACTAACCTCAAAAGTGCCAATTTCAAGTTAAAAATCCATGAGTCCTTAGCGGGTTTATAGGTTTGATTCATGATGATAGAAAAAGATACAATTACATTTAAGTTTGAATTTCATGAAATATTATAGTAGATTATTAGAGATGTAATACAGAAATCGAGAGGTATGACTTACATATGAAATCACATATGAAAACCAAGTACTATTAATGATAAAAAAATGTCTATCATTGAGGAAGTCTTGTAGCCATCGATTGACAATGCAACACTTATAGATCTAGTTACAGTCAAAGGTCCATCTATCACTGTTGAAGAAATTGTATCTCGGTCTAAAGACATCAACACACCAATGAACACTAAAACATTAGGTCTTAATTCTTGTATATCAAAAATGAGTTCAACTATTATACCCTATCATCAACTTACTGATAGAAATCACTGCAGGGAACATCTAAACCAACATCACTTGAAACAAAATTTACTCTACATTCTCTATATATTAGGACGCCCATTCAACTTGTTTCCAAAATCACACTAGAAATTGCAATACAAATCCCTAATCAATTGTCTCATTGTAAAGTGTCGAAGAGAATCAACTTAGGGTGGATTGACTCCTTTTTAATGTGACAATTTTGCTCATAACGTTGAAGGTCTTACCATCTTGTTTCTTCAAGCAACACACACTAGTCTACACTAAATATTTACTAGGGATGCCATCCATGAATGTGGGGGAGCATCTCTTTAGTTTCTTCGTGAGGTTTTCCTTGGAAAAAAATGGAGCCCAAGAAGTTATCTCAACCGGTTCTTGCCATTGTTGTTGGCCATTTGGCTAATTCCATGTCAATAAGTGCCCACTTCGAATCCCTTGGATTAGACACATTATTTTACAACAATGAATTTATTAGGGATGTGATCCACAAATCCAAGGAAACATTCCTTTGGATTTTACAAAATTTTCTTGAAATACACACACACACATATATATAAAGTCATGATATGTTAACATTAAATTAAATTAATGTATAAAACTTATATATTTAAGGTTATGGTCTAACTCTAGACACTAAAATTAATGTATGAGATCCCTTTCTTATAAGCCAAGAAAATTTCACTTTACTTATATCACATGTTAGGATGTAAATGTCACACAAAATTATAAAAATGTATAACATCATTACTAGATGAGAATTTAGTTGTTGACGTTATTAGTCCCTGCCATAGGCATAGAGGGACTATAGCGATCGATAAGTCGTTGACTACATATTAGTTGGTCCTTTGACCAGAAATATTTGCATAATACCTATTGTTGGAGCTAGGGAATTAAAAGCATATATTTTTATATAATAAAAAGTACCATATATGTACTGATCTGATTGGATAAGAGATTGGAGGTGTTATTGCCGACTTCTCTATTCCCAATGTTTTATATGGCAACATATCCAAAGTTTTTCTCCTATACAGTCTTTTTGAATCATATATTTTTCCTGTATATGGCTTGAAGGTGGATTAATGCTAGCATTAGTTCAAATGTTTGTATTAGCATTTTTTGCTAGCTGAATATATTCCTAAGTTTTGATATGTACTAAGCATATTGAAATGTTTTGATATCTAAGATTTATAGTGATTGCGAATTCCAAAGTTTATAAAATCCTTGGTGGATGTATTTTTGTTGAAATGTATTGACACTTTTTTTGAGATGCCTCAATAGGCCTAACAGCTTAAATGTTTACATGAGGCGACGTCCTCCAACAAGCCTGACAACTTAAATGTTTGCATACAGTGAGGTCCTTAGACAACCTAACAACCTTAAATGTTTATGTAAATACGCTTCTCGAAGTACATTTTTCCTCAAAATTTTCCATACAGTTACAGTGAATTTGCACAGTCTTGTTTGTCCACCGCCAGTTCAACAACCATTGTATGTTTCATCCTTCTTCTATCTTTGCAATGCAATTTCGTTATCGTTGAAGCTACATACATTGTTTACTGGTTCGGTGAGTGCTTCTTCTTCGTTGGTTTCTTGGTTGCTGATTATTGTTGTTTCATTCGCGAGTCAACCTGTGCTTTTGCATTTCAGCGTTTCGGAGTAAGTTTCGATGCCATAGTTTCATTTTATATTCCTTGTTTGTTGTTCAGTGTTTGCAGTCTGCAAGTAAGAATGTTTGCTTATTTGTAGTGGCATGGTCCTCGTATGTTTCCGGTTCCTTCTGTGCTTGGGCTGCAGTTTCGTAATCGTGTGAGATACATATGTTGTTTACTGGCTCAGTGGTTCTTGTTGGTTCCTTGGTTGCTGGTTATGTTTGTTTGGCTCAGGTTTATACTTTGGGGTCCTAGGGGTGCAGTTCAGCCTGTTTGTGCTTTCTCGCTGTCTGGTGCTTGTTGTTTTCTTTTGTTTGATTCGGCCTTGTAGGGTTGGGGTCCAACGACGATGGTTGGAGCTTTTTTTTTTCTTTTTTTTTGGATTATTATTGTTTTTTGGGGCGCTTTACGGTGTTCAGCCCCTGCACCCAGGAGTCGACATGTAGTTGTGTTATTTTCCCTTTTCGTCGAGGTCGATATCTGTTATTCTGTGAGATTTTGCTGGTGCTTTAGTGTTGGCATGAAAGAAAATAGTTGCATGCAAAATTGTTCGAGGATTACATGTGAAATTGCAATATCCGCTGTTTTTTTGTTAGAATAAAGCATATGCAGGCTACATTTATAGACCATGTATGGTCAGATGTGACGATCTAACATTACATGTTCTTTCTCCTCTACACAGACTATTTTGCGCACGATACAATTTGTGTTGTGCTTGAGGTATGATATGTACAACAAAGATTCTGCAAGATTATATTTAAATGTCTGGAAGCATGTTTGGGTAGTTTGCCACGAAAAACCAAAAACTTGTATTGTGGGCACAACAATATGTGTAGAGGATAAAGAACACGTATTTCCATCGGTGGAAGCATATATGAATAATTTTCCACGGAAAACCAGAAATCGTTTAGCTACGACCATGCAATTGCGTGATATTTTGTGGCTTGTAATATCTTTTGGGCAGGGAAAAAAAAATTACACGTTTACAACCATGGATGGAGAAGCGCAAAGGTTCATGTTTCTGCCTATCTTCTAGACTGTTCGTTGAGTCTATTTTACTGTATGTACATATTGCTTGTTCCGAATGCATACCAACTTCCATTCATGTTCATTGTATTTTGTGCGTTCCCACATTCAAACAAACATAATAGTTGGAGAAAACGAGGGAGTCTTGACTGCATCGGTTGAAGAGGATATAGAAAGGTGCATGATTGTACTGCTATTTCCTATTGCATTGTTTTGTATTTCATTTATGGTCTGTATATGTGTTCACCTAGTTTATTATATGTACATGTTGCATGCCTTTTTACATGGTAAATTATCTTCATTACATGCCTTCCCACATACTAACTTGCTTCATGTCCGTTGTCTTTTCGTTCCATTGGTACATTTAAACAAACATAATAGCTGGAGATGGAGATGGGCTCTTTGGCGGGAAAATAGACCTGTTTCTCTTTGTTTTAGATGTCTATCTTCATACTAACTTGCCTTCATGTCCATTGCATATTCAACGTTGATGCCTCGGAAAAAACAAGTTTCTTGGATAGGGAGATGAATTGTTATGTGCAACAACAGAGGGTTCTGTGGTACAATATTCTAAAAGGTATACCAAGTGTGATGGTAAATTAAATATACAAACCAGTTGGGGGCATATAATATTAGACATGAAAACGATGGCTTAGCAGCAATGGGCCTTTCTTCCCTCCCTATTTCTACTTTTTCCATTTTCTATTATCCCTTTTGTTTTCTAATTCATCTGCTTAGTGTGCTTTCCGAAAATGCCTTGGTGCGCCGGTTGGAGGACTAACGGTTTCACATTTGTGGTTGCACTTCTACTTTGTTCCATAGTTACCTACTTTCTCGAATGCGGGTGCCGGGTTGGTAGGTTGAAGATTGCTCCCCTGGCTTCCGGGGGTCCAAGATATACAGATTGGCCATGGTGCCCCGCCCTCATGCCCTTTTTACTGTCAAACATTTGTCCAGTTAAAAAAAGCAAATGCATACAATTTTATGGTTATTTAGTCCTTGTGATGGACAATATACAATGCATATGCTTGTTTAGTCCTAATGTTCATCTGCACATGCTTGCATCAAAAAAAGTTTGACTAGTGACATGGGCATGAGCAGTCAGTCATCCTAGACATCAGCAAACCGACAAGGCCAAAGGTAAAGATGCATACGCTATGCTCTTACTATGTTTACTAAACAAATATCCTGGGGTATATATTCATCTATGGCATGGTGGATATGTTGATGTCATCTTCAATACATGGTTTGCAACTCGCAATAAGTATCAACAAGTACAAGCGAGACGTCGAACGTGCTGCATGTTTCGCAGACTAAGAGGTGTGGTTGCAAAACTCTGTCTCCATAGTTCATCAAATCTATGTGTGTACCTGTAGATTTATGCCAGTGAAAGAAGAATACATAAAAAAAATATAAAAATATAAAAAATAAAAAATAAAAAAAATAAAAAAATATATATATGCACACTACCATTCACTTTAGTTTTCATGTTCAAAAATTGTCACCATGTCTACAGTTGTAACCTCCAAAGTACTATCAATAGAGGGCTTGAACAACTGCCGAACTGGACGAGTATTCGTCGGGGACATAATGGTTGTCTATAACAACTACTTGGACAAGGCAAACAAAAGTAGATCCATTATGCGTGCTGACATGAAAGACAAGGAGGCCATGATGACAATGACATTGACTGTTCCTCCACAACTTGTCCAGAAACATGCAGAAAAGATATTTCCAGGTAATGGGATATCCATTACAAATTTCAATATATTGCCCAAAACAGTATATGACCGTGGTGATTGCGATCGAATTATTTCGCTCAATGAAACAAGCATTGTGGAACAAATTGCCGCTATTTGTTTAGAATATCGTTTTGTCCCAGACTCGACTATCAACCAACTTGCATAGAGCATTGATATTTACCCAATTGGAACGATTGACGCAACTGTCACATTGGCGAGAAAACTTGGCTTGCAACACATTCTCCATATAAAGGATGGAGAGTCGGACAACGACAAGGCAATGGTATCGCTTTTCATATTCAGTTTTGTCCTTTACTTTCGCATGTGCATGTATCTCGGGTAAGTTACAAAAATATTGCACCGTTCCATGTTGCACCTACAATTGTTCGATACGTATTCAAATTTGTTTTCATCAATCGAACAACAATTGCATAAAGGGTAGATTCCACTCATGTTGTTCAAAAATATAACAAAGAAAAGGGATGTTAGAGAAAGGATCTTTCAGACAACCCATACAACGTTTGTAACAGAGATATAGTAGAGGATACGAAGGAACTAGCTAGCTCTACAACTGTTGTGCGTATACATCCACAAAATCATCCTCACTTTTCTTATAGAAATAGCCTTCAACAAATTTTTGCGGCCTGTTTAATTTTAATTTTAATTTTTTAAGGGGAGGGGGGGTGCAGTTGTGTATTATATTGTTCAATGTATTAATTCCTATGCTCGTGTTCCCAGGTTGAAGGTGTTTTAGTTGCAGCCAATGTGTACTCGACCCCCTTTGAACCTGTATGTGCAAAATGAAACTCTCCTGCTTCTGCCTATGTTTTGATAAGTGATGATACGATTGATTGTCTACGATGCAGTGAAAAATGTCCATATATATATGGACATTGCATCAATGGTGTCATCTGAACCATGGGCAACACAACCGTGCATTGTACGGTTATACAACCTCTGTTACAAAATGTGCTTCCTAAGTTGGCAAAGTTGTCGTATGAAACATATCTACAGAAAAAGGCAAGCAATGTCTACATGTTGCGGGAGCTTCAGATACACAACAAATTCACCTTAAATGAGGACAATGCAATTTTACATATCGGCCGAAGAAGGAAATATATATATATATATATATATATATCAAACTTTGGTAGGAAACGAAATACCTCATGTGTCTCTGCAATATTTGTTCAACATCCAGATGAATGTTTGTCAGACTTGGCTAGTTGGGATTGCATGCGCATAAGATTGTTCGGTCAAAAAATGGGAAGCATGGCAGAAAAACCCATATATCCCATGGCCCGGTTATTTTCTACTGGGAACATATACCAGATGCAAGAGAAAATGAATGCGGTGACATCTTTTCTTTGTATATAAATTTTTTTGGTGCAAAGGTTGATGGGTCCTGATCTATGGAATCTTCCGGGAACTTGCTTGTGGCCTGTTTGAAGTTTGGTTGGTTCTTGGTTGTGTGCTTCGTTTCTCAATTTGTATACCGCGGAATTCCAACTGTTGTTTGGAGGACAGGAAAAAATATAATTGAGTTTTTTAGCCAGCTGGCCGACAGATTCACTTGAAAATTTCTATGGTGTTGTGACGCAAATGTAGTATGTGGCTTGTTTTAGCAGATTACGTTGATCGATGAACTTGGTAAAATTATTGTCCTATAATAATTTGAAATCAATGAATATATACTGTGCAAAGTGCAATTGTGCTATCATATCAACAAGAGGCCCTTAAAATTCAAATTGGTCATTGTTTTGGCATTTTTACTTAATCGATGAACTCGGTAAAATTAATGTCCTTGAATAATTTGAAATGAACGAATATATATTGTTTGGAGTGCAATTGTGCTATCATATGAACAAGAGGCCCTTAAAATTCAAATTGCTCCTTGTTATGCTTGCGGTGATAGAATTTTAAAAAACTTTATTTTATTTCCTTAATTTTTTAAAAAATAAGCGATTTAACATCCTTTAATAATTTAATGTAATTCAATTGTACAATATCAATATTTAATATTAATAATTTAGTATTTTAAAATAATGCTTTTAGATAACTTTAGATAGGATGACCATCCGTAAACAATTGTAATCTTGAATCCGCCATTCGTGGGGTCCTGTCGATTTGTATGTCCTGAAACTCCGAGTGTTGTTTGGAGGAAACAGGACAATAGAAGTGCAATGTTGAGCCAACCAGCCCGCAAGTCCGTTTGTCAATTTGTATATCGCGGAAGTCTGGGTGCTATTTGTAGGACATGGAACAATAGAGGCTCAATTTTGAGCCCGCCAAGCCGAGAAACCGCAATCCAAAAAGTGCCTAAGTATGGAATGAGGGATCTGCATATGCTCTATAAAATATCATGTCCACTGCAATAGCAATATTTAATATTAATAATTTAGTATTGAAAATAACGTTTTTAGATATATTATATAGTTGATAGGGATTACCATCCGTAAACAATGGCAAACTTGAACCTGCCAGTCCTCGAGTCCATCTGTCAATTTGTATATCGCAGAAATCTGAGTGCTATTTGGAGGACACAGAATAATGTAAGTGCAATGTTGAGCCAACCAACCCGCAGGTCTGCTTGTCAATTTGTATATTGCAAAATTGTAGGTGATTTTTGTAGAGTGCAGAACAATAGAGGCCCAATTTTCAGCCTGCTAACCCCAGAAGCCGTGATCTAAAAAGTGGCTAAGTATGGAATGGCGGATCCGTACATGCTCTATAAAAATTTCATGTCCATAGTTTATAAGAGTACATACTTAGTATGTATTACTCGTTTACCAGCCTGACCCACCGCTTCTCCGTTTGATATTGTAATAAACAAATATAAACTGGCCCAAGTCCAATTGTGCTATGACATGAACACGAGGACCTTAAAATTCAAATAGCTGGCAAGTCTGCTTGTGAATTTGTATATCGCGGAAATGTGGATGCTATTTGTAGGGCACAGAACAACAGAAGCCCAATTTTGAACCCGCCAACTTGAGAATCCGACATCCAAATAGTGGCTAAGTATGGAATTAGGGATCTGTACATACTCTATAAAATCTCATGTCCATAGTTTTTAGAAGTAGATCTTTACTATGTATTACTCGTTTCCTCCGAATGTTGTTTAGAAGACACAAAACAATAGAACTGCAATGTTGAAGGACCCAGTCCTTAGCTTTGGCTGTCGATTTGTATATCGTGAGACTCTGGGTGCTATTTGTAGTATACGGAGCAATAGAGACCCAGCTTTGAGCTTGCCAGACCGAGAACCCGCAATCGAAAAAGTGGCCAAGTATGAAATGCATGATCTATACAAGCTCTATAAAAACCTCATGTCCATACCTTGTAAGAGTTCATACTTAGTATGTATTACTCATTTTTCGAAAAAATTCTACCTATGGAAGTTGGCGGATTCATGACTTTAGGTTTCAATTACCTTTAGATGACCAGTCCAACTGACCGCTTCTCCGTTTGATATTGTAAGAAACGCATATAAACCATCACAAGTCTAATTGTGCTATTACAACAACACAAGGCCCTTAAAATTGAAATAGTCTGCAAATCTGCTTGTCAATTTGTATATCGCGGAACTGTGAGTGCTATTTGTAGGGCACAAAACAACAAAGGCCCAATTTTGAGCCTTCCAGCCTGAGAACCCATGATCCAAAAAGTGACCAAGTATGGAATGAGGGATGTGTACATACTTTATAAAATCTCATGCCCATACTTTATAAAAGTACATACTTGGTATGTATAACTCGTTTCTTGTGAAATTTTGTAGGTGCGGAACTTGACGGATACACGTGTTCAAGTTTCCACCCATTTTTATATCAACAGCCCGATCGACCTCTTGCCTGTTTCATATTATACAAAATTTTTGGAACGCAAGTTTCCGAATACACGGGTTTTTCTTTGAAATAAGATATTTCACATCCTTTTATAATTTTATGTAATTAAATTGTACAATATCAATATTTAATATTAATACCTTAGTTTTGAAAATAATGTTTTTTGGTAGTCTTACATAGTTCATAGGGATCACCATTTGTAAACAATCGCAAGGTTGGGCCTATTGGACACACCTACCACACTTAGAGGGGGGGTGAATGAGTGTGGGGCTCTTTTTCCCAAAACTCCCCTCTTACACAAAAACTTCTTAGTTAACATTCAACATTTATTCATTACCCATTGCTATCATTTACAACCAGTTAGATGTGAACATATATCAACAACATATATTAGCAATATATCATCAACAATTCATCACCACAAGGAACACAAAGAACACAATATGTATGAACAATTTTTCTTTTTATTATGGACATCAATCTGAGGTTTATCAACAACAATTGAATAGAGTACAACTCTACGAGAGCACTAGCTCTATAATGCAAGACTCAGCTTACACCCTCAACACCAACTGAGATGAGGCAACAATCCTCAACATATATCAATTTGTCAATAGGTACGTGACCTGTCAGTAGTGCAGCCCGCGTGTGTACACACCCTGGCTCACTACAGCTTGCGTGTGCACGCGACCAGTGTATAATGCAACATGTGTATGCTTTTGATCTTCTTAGGGTTTGTCTAACTCAGATATTCTGTAGCCAATTTATCTTTCTCTTCTATCTCTACCCAAACTGACCACCATCCAATCACAACACATCCAAGCTCTCCAATAGCTTGCTCATGCTCCACAACAAATCAATATGAATGTTATCTCAATCATGTATAAACAACTAGTATACCATAGCAATCATGTCACCACTGAATCAAAAGAGTATTGCTTACTCCATCAACCAAATCAACCAAACTAAACCACATCATAGAAGCCATACAAGGAATTCCCTAAGCATTCACAACACATCAAACAACAATATCCATCAAGACAATAATGTAACCATACCAGTTTCTCAGTGAGGCCATAGAATGTAGATTTGGAACCTATCTCATCATCCAAGAGCTTGGCACCAGCTCAAGCACAAGTCTTCACCATTTTGTCCACCATACGCTCCCTGTTTTCAGACAACCCATGTACATACTCACCCCATACAAAGCCAACCCGCGTATACCTCAATGTATACACACCCTATACAGAGACAACCCGCGTATGCATCAGAAACTAGGGTTTCTGAAGTTCCAAAGAATTTTTCCGTCAAGATCTCCGATATTGCCGAAACTTTGATGCATCCATGAGATCCTCCTCTCGCTCTCTTCCTCAGAATAGATCTTCAATCATACTCAAGAGATCCACACCAATAAGACTCAAGAAGCTCTCCATCAATACTCCAAAAGATATTCGAAAGAAGCTCTCCATTGATCCACAAAAAGGATGATCACCAAAATGTACATTTCACAAGAGATCCTAGCTTCTTATTTATACTTTCATCTTCTAGGTCACTTAACCCATTTCTAGGTCACTTAACCCATTTTCCATATTTTAGGGTTAACCACTTTCCATGAATA
>ML798237.1:281534-294848 GCA_009831015.1 Picea engelmannii | reverse complement strand
AAAAAACAAAGGAAGATCTATGAGTTTGTGGTTCAACTAATTTTTATTTGACTTGAATATTGATGGATTTAATTAGATCTCATGTTGGTGGTCTCCAACATTGTGTTAAATTTTTTTATCCTTAGAGGAGATTAAGGGCCATTCATGATTATTTTTGCACCTCTTGTTTTTTTTATATAATCCCTTAATAAGGAAGGTGCAAAATCTCTTGCAAAAAAAGGTTCCAATAAAGGGTTCTTCAAAAATTGTATTTCCTTATACAAAGGAAAATAACATTGTAAATCATGCAAAAGGAAAAACATCGAATACAAATATCTATTTGCGCTGGTGAATGTGCACTAAATTTGCTTGAAATTTAAATAAGGGGATCTAAGGAACATTTTTCACTTATGTGCGGTTGTGGATGCTTTCATCTTAGACACGTGATTGATATTGTGTCTAATACTTTGGGAAGAAAAAAATTTAAATGCATGTACTCTCATGTAATAAGGATGCTAAGAGTTGCTTGGAACATTGTTAAAGATTCAAAATGATTCATGCCAAAATCAATAATTTTTTGAATCATTAAATTAATCATTGAATTGTAAAACTTGGAGGGTGGAGTTACAAGAAGCATGTTTATGAAAAGTGTCATAAAGACCTACCTAAAATTTGAATAAGGAGGTCAAGAGAGTTATTTCAAAGTCAAAATCATTGTAAAAAACATTTTGGGGTGCATTATTAGTAGTCCCTGACACCCTAAGGTTGACAACTAAAAAGAGATCATGATATAAAAGAAACAAGTACAAGAAAGCGAGTACAAGTAAGTGTGACATAATTAAAAACTAAAAATGGGTAAAGGAGGGAAGCATTTGAAAAATGCCAATCTAGAGATCAAAGAATTACAAGACTATTTGCAAGAATTGGATAATTGGGTTGTTGATCTCATAAGCAAATGGTCTCAAGGGCAAATTGATTGAAGCACTTCAACTGAAATTAATAGAAATTGAGCAACAAATTGAGAACATGGTTAATACAACATGTGCAACAACTGACCTCATACAAGGGTTAATGCAACTTGTAACATATATTATCTAATGAAAATGGTTGGTGCTACTTCTGATACACATGACCTGATGATTGATACATAGACAATAAAATATATGGTTGATGATTCCTTAAATAGTCATGAAGTGGAATCATATAGTGAACTTATGAAGGAAAATCTAGTTGAAGATAAGTCACAAGTAGAAGCATAGAGTGATATAAATAGTAGTAAATGTGGATTTGAAGTCACAAAAGAAAACATTTATGAAGAGCATAAAGAAGTACAAAATGATATTTCCAAGATGATTGCCAGACCTTGGGAAGAATTGAAATTCAACAAGAATCGACATGGCTTAGGATATGACAAAGGAAACAACTTTCATATTCTATATTACTCCAACTGTTTCAATTTGTGAGTGCTACATTTCTTGATAAAAATTTGAAGACTTCATAAATTAATGCAGAAGTTAATGAGGTTAATGATAAACATATTGAGGAAAAACTTAAGTGCCAACATTGTCAACAAGTTGGCCATATGGAGACACAGTGTATTGAGCTCCATTCTGTTCTTCATTGTGGGAAGACAAATCATCTTTTAGACGAATGTCAGAAGAAGAAAAAGGTTAAGAAAATAGTTCATTATGGTTGGATGAATTCTTGGCTTTGAAATCAACAAGTCAAGAAGTTGAATAAGTCTTACAGTCTAGTTCAGACACAGGTAAAGGCACATTTGCATTAAGAAATCACAAAAGCAAAAGGCTTTCAAACATTTGTTACAGATGAAGGTTTTGGGCATGATCGGGGCCCAATTCTACATATCTTTTAAATTGAAACATCAGTCAAAGAGAAAGGTACTCCCTTGCACTCAAGGGGGGGAGTACATTGATGAAATCAAAATGGTTAGTTGTCAACCAAAACCATCACATTAATCAAGTTAAAATGGTTAGTGGTCAACCAACAAAACCCACCAAATACAATGACGAACCATTAAAGAACAAAAGAAACCAAAAGTTCAGGCTTGGATCTCTTCAACAATCTTCTCTCCTTTCCCATGATAGGGCATTGAAATCAATAAGTCAAGAAGTTGCATAAGTCTTACCGTCTAGTTTATACACAAGTAAAGACACATTTACATGGAGAAATAAAAAAAGCAAAAGGTTTTCAAACAATTGTTACAAATGAATAATTTGGGCATGATTGGGGCCCAATTCTACATGTCTTTTAAATTTAAACATCAATCAAAGAGAAAGGTGTAATATCCTCATTTTCATCCCCTAAATTGTATTGTAATTAAATATGATCAAGGCTGAAAATAGAACAATATGTTTGAGGGCCCAACTATGTAAATATGTACATTGAGAATATTGATAAAATACATCATTGGTTGTGACATGAGAAGGACATAAACAATGGGGGGATATGACTCCACGAGAGGGGAATGTGAGAGGAGGTTGAGGGGACCCAAAGGGGCTAAATCTTAGAAATAATAATATTTTAATGTAACCCAAAGTACTTTACCTTAGCTTATGTAAAAGGAATATCAACCTTGGGATGTGTGCTAAGGTAGTTAGGTAGAGTTCTTTGAGTGCCAAGTGGCAAGATGGGAACATGGAAATATAACTTTGGTTTTAGTGGAAGTGGATATTTATTGTACCTCATTCAAATTGCTATCTGGAAGGGAGTAAATTGTTGTCTTACCTTGTAATAGAAGGATATTATACTGATTGTAAATTCAGGTTGAGAATTACATTATTGGTGCCTATCTATAACTCCCATACAAAGCACATTTATGGTATATACTTGTGACCAATTGGTTCATGGATCCAGATCCATGAGGTGTCATGTTTTGAATTTGTGATCAATTATAATCAAATCATAGCTCCAAGAAGCTATACACTTAAGTAAGTAATATTATGGAAGGTCAGTCCATTCACAACTCACTCTATCATAAGCCTTGGATAAGTCAACCTTAACCACCATTGCTTTCAGCTTCTTACCTTTCATAGTATGAAGTCCCTCTTAAGCTATCCCTACTACATCATGGATTTTCCTTCCTTCCAAAATTTTGAATTGTTCAACATAAATGGAATTAGACAACAACCCCTTTACCCTTCTAGCTATGATCTTTTTTTTTTTAATAATCTAGTTGAGTATTATATTAATAGTATAAAAAAAGGATTACAACAATGTTTGGCTATGACCTACCTCTGGGGAAGCTAGGACAATAGCAATTCATAGAAAAACAATTCTTTAAAATCTAGATAAACCCTTTAACTTTCAAGTACTGATAACAAAAAATCCTAAATAGTATTTGTTATCCCCAACTTCTAGGGATAACTAAGGAGATGATGTATTGAGGCCCTCATGTAGTAGACATGGAGTATCGAGATACAACTTGACCAATAATGTCCACTTGCACAGACATAGACCCACCTCACCACCACAGTTCAAGGTTCACGAGGACGGTATCCACCACATCAGCTGGCCTCTAGAAGACATTGGGTCTTGCTCCATGAGGTACAATCTAGGTATTGTGGTGAGTGTCATTTCAATATTTGAGGCATTTAATTTTGTTACATCTATTACTGTTTTTTATTATGTGATGTTTTCTTGGACATTATGCTCTTTTCCCCGTTTCACTTTGGTGGTTGACATTGCGCCCTAGTAAGTGGGTCACCCTTAGGGATAGGTCTAATACTGGGAGGTCCTATTGAAGAGTCATCGTGCCATTCCCAATAATACTTGTCACTTTTTTCACTTCATCCCCTCATCTCCTTAACTTTTGGGATTTTCGGTGTACTCACCCAAGAAGGGGTTGTCTCTCATTTCATGGGAAGAAGGGGTTGAAGGCCCAGAGGCTTGTAGCTGGAAAAAGATAAAAGACAAACAATTAACCTTCTATATGCTCACCCAAGTATCTCGAGGACATTGAAATGTATCTCATAAGAAACTGATGGGACCCATAAAATAATAACTAATAACAAAATGTCAACTGGGGCGGAGCATGTGTGGGCACTATTTTTGTTGCTTAGGTAGAAGACCCATACACGTTTTCAACTTGGGAAAACATGATGTGACCAGGGTAGAGTCAAGGTGGGAACATTTTTTCATGCTTAGGTAGAAGCCCCACCTTGGATTCAACCTGGAAACATCCTAAAAGAATAAAATATAATAAATGGGCTTGGAAAAAGGTTGCATTGAAAACGAATGTGCAAAACACCCTCTACAAAGGCACCCATAAATGAGACACTACATCCCATTGTATGTCATGAAACCCCATACCAAAAAGTCTTCCCCTCATCCATGACACCTCACCCACATGACTTAGAAGGAGGTCCTCTCGGGAACCACCCTTAAACTTGAGGTGCGATTCATCCAATAGGTAATTTTGTCAACCCTCCCATACCTAAACTTGGAAAATTGCATAGGGTATTTGAGCATTGGTTTATTTTGATGAGGTGGTTTGGATGTACATGCTTACATGGCTCTTTTATTGATTTTATTTACTCATCATGATGCATTTGACTTGAGATCCTTGGAGGGCGTATCCATTTGTGTTTGCAGGACCCAACTGGTGGACAATTTTGGAAGAACAAGCCTAGCTTGGGATTCCATGGGGCTTGAAGCACACATGTTGGATTCCAAGGGTCCACATGTTGGATGATGAAGACATGCCTTTGGAGGACTAGAAGACATCATGGAGGACCTCACCTAGCCCCTACCACCCAAACGAGTTGCCTAAGAAGGCCAAAATGTCACCTTTTTGGGCTTGACACCATAGTAGGGCTAGGCTTTTGGTAGTGGTTGAGGACACTTGGAAAGTTTGAAGGAGATAAGCCTTGGATCATGGAGAAGAATGTTTGCTTGAAGAAACTTGGCCTTTGGAGGCCTAGCACACTCATCTCCTACTCCAACAACTTGCAAAAGTGCCAAAATGTTACCCTAGAGAGGTGACATCTTACTTTAGGGTTTTACTTATGTGCAAAATATGAATTAAAAAAGTATTATTTTGTGTAGAGGGGAAAAATAAGGGTTGTTGTCTCCTTATTTTGTGGTTTACCCTAACTTTGTGGAGAAACTATGTTTAGAAATTTTTGTATAAATAGAGATCATTTGTATCTCATTTGGACCACAACTCTCCCATTGTGAGAAGTCTCCTAGCTGAAATTTGCGCCCTCTCTGGGCAATCTATATATCTTGTGCTCTTGTTATGGTTTCTTTTGGATATTGGTGGAAGAAGTAGTGCACTACCTCTCTTGGAGCTATTTTCTCGCATTTGTGGTGGATTATCTTGGTAAAAGAAGGTTTATCTTGTTTTTGTTTGGACTAGGTAAGGAATCTATCTTATTGTTGTTTCATTTCTTGGTTACAAGTGTGATTTGATAGACTTAATTGGGGAGTATCAGTGTTTACAACTTCACCATATCCATCATTTTTGTCCTGAAATAATTTGTTGCATAAGGTTTTACTAGGAGAAGTAAAAGGGTTTACACTCTGCTAGTACTTCCTAGTTAACCTTGCTTGCTTCGGGGAGTAAAAGGGTTTACACCCCCAAGGAGATAGAATTGTTAGATATTTATTTATTTGAATACATAACCCAATATCTAAAGGAACTAATCTAATTGCATTGGAGAAATAAAATCTTACATTGGTTAACGTGAAAACTCAGGATTTTGAGATTGCCTAAATTGGAATCAATTATATGTTTTATATGCTTGGTTGAGCCACTAGGGTGTCTCATTTTGCTAAGTACTTCTTGCTGCTGTTATAAAATTTAATATACATCTATTAGAGCTGCAGAAACCCTAATGCAAATCTCTTGATAACTCACAAACCAATCGTTGGAAGTTGCTAAAAGTTTGCCCCTATCCTCTACTAGTTCGAGTGCACTTTTTGGGTGGATTGTTGGCAAGTTTTGGTAGTTGATTTACTTGTTGTAACAAATTGTTTTCCACAGCCATAAGGCTGATAATTAACTCTGTATTACTTGTTTATGACATCCTTATCTTATTGCTAAAGTCTCATGCATTATTACTTGAGTTAAACTAGTCATTACTAGCTAGTCTCTTGCATCCTTGACTAGATTTTTAGCAACTTTATTTGCAACTCTTATTATCTTTTGTTGCTGATATATATCATTGTTGATTGCTGCAATTAGGGACATCAATCTTAAATTTCTTGTCCAACACGTTATTGGGCTTGTATCTTTTTTTTCCTTGTGTCTCAGGAAGGTAAAATCACTTCTTGGTAGATCTTCCATACTATGTTACATATTCTACCATCTACATGACTCTTTTCAAGCCCTTCTTACCTTCCATCATTGATCTATATGGGGAATATTCATCATCTCTTCATATTCCATCTAATTTCCTCTAGGGTCACCCGAGATTCCCCCCTTGAGGTGATTACTTCATCTCTAAATTAATGGGAATACCTATCTGGAATACATATTTGAGGTGATAGTGGGTAGGTGCTCTCTTAGTTATTGCCATATTATGGGTTGGGTCAGGATTTTCCCAACCTAAAACTTGTGCGATAACAATAGCGATAGAATTATAAGAAATAAAAGATAACAACCATGGTAAAGTACAACTCCAGTCAAAGTAGATGGGATCTTCATTGATGATCAGGTTGGAAGTTGTTGCTTTTGACCCTTAAGTATGCTCAAGAGATATCAAAGGAGCATTGTCACTACCCTAGGGGATAAAGACTATGATATCAATTTCAAGGGATGATTTAAAGATGCCTTCAAATTTTTTGTCCATCAAATCCAATTTATGGAGGATGGCCTATTGTTGAAACCCTTTTTCCTTCACAATTTGAGCTATGAATGCTTTGTTAAGCTAGTCAAGTTTAGTGAGCCTAAATATTTTCATATCCATTATGAAAGAGAAAACCATATTAGGAATCCATCCCTTGAATTCAACATCAATCTAATCTTTAGACAACCTTTTCCCTTTTTCCAAAACTGAATTTTGCAATTGTGCCATCTCTTCTTTTACCTAAAAAAGGAACCTTTTGTGGAAATCCCTGGTTGCCTTCATGGCATCCTTCTGGGCTTAGTAACATACTCAGAAGGCTTTTGAGGGGTAGGATTTTGGTTCCTTTTCTGTACCCCCTTTGGATCCCTCTCTTACTAGACTAAGGACTGATTTCACTGCTCAGTTTCGACATATTCAAAAACTGTAAGTGGACAGGGGTATCAAATAGCAGAATCCACAGAAGACCAAGTTAAAGGGGGGTTACAATAGACAATTTCAAGAGACAGACTTAGCTCTTGAGATAGGGGAAAGGATATCCATATAGAATTCACCCCACATTCAGAGACAACCTCGGACCTTCAGAATCAAACACTTGCAAAAGAAAAACTAAGGCAATAAAACTAGTGAGGGATGAAACATAAAGCATGTAGTGTAGAATGAGAAAACTAATTGATAATTTCATAGATAAGATATAGGATTCGTGCTTGGGTAGGAGACTACATCCATTGTTGTATTATGAATTTGTAGTTCTACCATGAAACTTAGACCTTTGCATTCAACTAGGGCTTGAAATAACCAAATCCCTATCTATTCCAAGATGGCACATGACATAGTCATCTTCATCAAATGAGTCACAACCATATAGGTCGGACGAGTTGGTTATAGATTTATCACCTTATCCTTCATATTCTCCCTTAGTGCCTTACTCTCACATGCACCAATTTGCAGGTCATATTCCTCAGGAGACGTGGGGAGTGTCTTGTCATTGTCATATAACACCCCATCTAGGTCTTCTAGATATGATATTTACTATAATTTTATAAATGACATGAAAAAAAAGATATTGGATTGAACTTCTCAAAGATTGTAGGATTATCTAATTTTGGAATTAATGCTAAAAACATAGTTACCAACTTGACGAGAATTCTGACCTCAAAAAGAGAACTCGATCCCTAAAAACCCATATTTTGGTTCAAAAACACCAAAATAAACCCTCAAATAAAATTTAAGTGGTGCTACTGGTAGCACCCTTTTTTTGGGGTTAAAATTACCACCTTTTGCAACCATGGCCTTAACAATTGTCTTGTAATGTTTCCAACAAAAACCTTAAAATCACCCCAAAAATTGAGAAGGTAAAATTACTACTTCTTTGAAACCTCGAACTTAATAACCGATATAGTTTCAACCAAGATCTTAAAATTGACCCCTGAATCGAAAATTGGTGCTCCTAGTAACACCCACCCTTTTTCTTGGGGTTAAAATCACATCTTCTTTGAAATCATAACCTTAACAACCAATACCCTTGCAACTAAAACCTTAAAATCAACCTCCAAATTGAAAAGAGATGCTATCAATAACTCTCTTTTTTTGGGCTTAAAATTGCAACATTTTTGAAGCAATGTCCTAAAAGCTCGATATTGTTGCAAACAAAATCATGAAAAATGAACAAAATCGAAAGAAAAAGGAGGGAAATAAATAAGAATATAATGAAAAGAAAAGCCAAAAAAAACAAAACGAGGGGAAAATGCGTTTAAAAAGATACATTTTAAACTAAAGAAAAACAAAAAAAAAAATTATAAAAAAACACCCTCTTAATTTAAGAAAAAAAGAAAAAAATGATTTAGAAAAAAAAACACAATTAAACACACACACACACACACACAGTCGACAATAAAAAAATGAAAAAAGAAAAATAAAATAAACAAACTAAAAAAATATAATAATAATAATAATAATAATATCTTGGATGGGCTGGATGCCGACAGGACGTCCCGAGCCCACGTGGCAACATTGTTTCCCAACGTGACTAGAACCATGCACAATACACATGGTAGGAGTTTGGCACAGGTGGTGAGCACCTTGACGTCAGGTTCGAATGAAAGAGATAAGGCGCATAGGAGGGAGCATAATGTAACATCCTCGACCCTCCATAGACCGAGTAATGCCACTACTGCGGAATATAAACTTATATATATAAATGACATGCATTTTAATGAATTAAAATGCTTAACACAAAGTAATCACGAAATTACTTCTACCATATACAATCAATGAAAACTAACGTTAATTCATATACACAACGGAATACATGATAATCATTCATCACAAAACATGCATAAAATACATAATTAATCGCATAAATGATACTTATCTTTTATCTGGAGTGAATCCACCAACTGCATGCAAACCTTCCATGACCCTCCTAGCCTTAGAATGCGCTGCTCATCACTCTCAGCAGTAGGTCACCCCCGAGCTGGGACTAAACTCCATCGGAAAAGGGAATTCTAGGCTTGGCAAGAACAACAAGGAAGTTGCACAAAGCAATAGGAAGGATCTTTTATCCCAGGAGCCACTTACGTCCACAACACAGAGAAACTCATTCCCCACACACCTGCTCCACCCCAGGAGAGTACACCTTCACTACTACAAGTCCATCGGCCAGTACACCTCCCTTACCTCGGGCTTCAACAACAGGCTGGACCGAAAGTCTCAGAGTACTGTGGCTACTACAAGACTCCCTTCCAGGAGAACTCACTTCCCAACAAACTCTCTCACTTGGGAGAGCTACTCACAGGTATGATAACCAGTCTTTGACTTAGCTACAGCCAGGTACGCTTGATAGCAGCAACAACAACAACATCAACAGGTAACGACAACAGGGACAAACGGTTATGGACGCCCAAACAGGAAACAACCTAACGCTAAGTCTCAACACGGCTCAGGTGACTACAATTGCGTCGGGCTTCACAGGAAACAACACAGGACGAATTTTTCACTCTGGTTTCAGAAATGCGTGTGGGTAGGAAGAGGTCAGACGTAGCGGAAAGAACAATGAATCGGGAAAATGACAGGACGACAACCTTCCCATGAGGGTCTCCTTCACTTTGCGCTCGTATGCAGATGCAGACACAACACAAAATTTGGTTCACGTGTAGGATGGGAGAATGGAAGCACGACTCAGGTGAATGATGGAAAAATGAATCCCGAACCCCCCAACACGAGCTGATGCTTAAGCTTTGGCTGCATGAGCTTAGGTCGACACTTGTCTTCCTGGAGCTGCATGCGCTCTGTTAGGCGGAAATATTGTCGTTTAATTCCATTGTAGTATTTTCCCAACCATTTAATTTGTCAATCTGAGGTTCGTAGGCTTACGAAGCACACACACTATATATGCAAGACTGAAGTAGAAGTAATCTAATCTAAATTGTTGAAATGAAACTAATCTAGGAAAGTATCGAAAGACTAACTAGGAAAGCAAGAAATTGCATAAGGGAAAAACAATACAACATGTGAAGAGTTGAACGACAAAAGACATATGTGAGCTCACACAATATATCAATCTCAAATTATATTACAAGATTCAAATGACAAAGCATAACAAAGAAAGAATCAAAGCTAAGAATCCCCTTCTAAGACTTCAAGCTGATCTAAGCCTAATCTCTCATCTCTAACTCCAACTCCCCAAATTATCCATTACATGATGTTTTCACCCCCTTCATGAAGAGAGAGCACTCTCTTATATACATGAAATTCTTGAAGAGTGTCATAATTACAGATCCACTATTCTCTCAACTTATTCCTTCAAATCCTCGACTCATATCTTGGATGAGATATCCTATCAAAATCTCCATGATCTTCTCCTTTGAATATGCTTGAATGATTGTCCCAAATATTCTTCAAATCTTCAAAGCTTGAAGATCAAATTCGAATTTGAGGCTAGGTGGTAATATTTGACTTTGTTGAAATCTTCACATATGCCTGCACACATCATCAAACTCATCCAACCTTGATATATAATGAAAATATGTCATTTTCTAAGATTTAATAATAAATTCACTTATAATACTAAAATTAATACAATGGAAAATAAGAAGGAGAAACCCAAGTATCATTATGGAGATGGTACGATGGAAGGTTAATGGGAAGATGAAATGTAAGGAATAGTGAAGGAAAAAGAGGATATAAATGTGACATTTCTAAGGCCCAACATGCCCCCCAACTCAACTTGTTGCATGTCCTCATGAAACCATGCATGGATCTTCTTAAGAACTTTTGGCATTCAAACTATGGCTTTGATTGATGATGTCCTTTTATCAAGGAATGTTTCCAGGGTATGCAATACAAGAGTAACAACATGTGAAATATGTGTAACAACATGTGAAATTTATGTAACAACATGTGAAATTTTCTTATGGTTGGTTCTTGTGTGACAACCATGAATACAAAAGATTTTGGTTCTTGTGTTAACAACATTCATTTTACTTATTGATTTTCTTATTGCAATAATTTAGCCATGTACTTCACTGGAAATAATAAGCTATCAATGTGCATAAGAGAGCATCAATGAGTATAAGAAATCCTTTTCTTTATCTTTATGAATCATGCCAATACTTATATCAATAGAAATGCAACAAAGTGTCATTGGAAAAGAAATGTTAGTGAATCATAAATGGAATGATGAGATGGTAAAATGGAATAATGGTAATAAATATGTGGTGAAATATTTTAGTTCCCCCCCCCCCCCAACTGAAGTGGTTACATATCCTCATGCAACTTAGGGTAGGTTATAGAAGGAAAGAGAACATGGTACGGAAAATTTCCAAAATATTCAAGTCGACATATAAGGAATTGTGTGATTAAATCTTTAAAAAGAACACACCTCCACTTATCCAAAAAGTAGATGTAGTTGTTGCGGCTGCTGGATCAAGAAAACGTGACTGGCGCTAGAGTTGCAACTGCTGTAACTGATGGAGAAAAGAATGTCTGACTATAACTGATGGAAGATGGAAGGTGTCACTGTTGTAAGATAAGGAAAATGGAACTGCTGATGTTGCTGCTACTGTAACTGGATCATGGGAAGTGAAGGAATCTGAACTACTACTGTTGAATCATGAGAAATGTGGAAGGCAAAGAATATGGAACTATGGTACTCTCATAGATCCGAAATCAAACTGTTGCAACTGTTGAGGGGATCATGAAAAAGTGTATAGTCTTCACCCGCCACAAAACCGGTGGTACAATTCTCATCATGCAAATGAATGTGTCGATGTCGAGCATGAAGAGAAATCATTGGATTACCGGCCATTGATGAATGTTGTTAACCAATGCGAGACAAAATCACCAGTGATGTCAATGAGTGTCAAGGTACCTGTTAGTGCTAGAAGTCTCCCCTAGACTGCTATAGGGTCAAGCCTAGCACCCCTTCAGTTATTGCAATAATTTTATAAATAAGAATGTGTTTGGGTTTTGAAAGAAGATGGATCGAGTAGATGGGAGAGAAAGAAAAAGAGAAACAGGCTAAATGTTGATCAGTAAAACACCATTGGGCATGGAGTCAAGTAAACACCCTTTTGATCGGAGGCAATCAAATTGTATATCAGATAAGACGTTTTTATATGTAAATGGATAGAAGAATAGGGAATAGACAAAAAGTGGAACACCTCGTCAAACCAAGATTCTCTTAGTCAAATGGATGCAACGATACTTGAAACAAAACACATGGATGATAGGCAGTTATAGCAAACTCTTTACCACTCGGGAATCTATCATCCATAAGCAGCCATTGATCCTCAATGTCTGTAATTCATTCAAGTAGGAAGAAAGACAGAATGTAAAACAAAGAAAAAGGGAAAAACATTGTTTAGACAGAAAATTCACAATCTGAATAAACAAATGTCATATATCTCCAATGTCATAAGCGATTCCTAAATACAATTCCCTCAGGATTCTAATAACTCTGATGGATGTTGTTTCATCAATATCTTATCAGCCTTCTCCTCACGGGCCTCTCTTCCCCCTTTCAGGTCCCCTTTGGCGATTACAAAATGCTGTCTTAAATAGAAAGAAACAATAAACAACTTCTTCCTACCTGCTAGGAGATAATCATAATGAAACTGAAAACAATGCAAAAAATTTGGGACAACTAAACTCATCCCAACCATCTTTCTCCATCGAATCTTTTATCTACAGCTGAATACTTTTGGGAAATAAAACTGACTTTATTCCCTTTGTCAATAAAATTTGTTGACTACCTCTGAACGCTAAAACCTTGCCTAGAAATCAGTAATCGATGGCTCAACTGATAAGATTCTTTTCCATGGAAATCTGGAGTTTAACTTCTTTGATTGACACTCTGCCATATGTTCATTGGTTATCTAAAAATATGATCTTCTGTTAAGATCCTTTTCTTTGATATGATTTCCGAAAAATTGTGGATCAGATCCATAAATTATGTTGATTAAGGTTGGTTGTCATTGATGTCAACCCTTGAAGAAAGACCCATAGCAGAAAGGTTTGGGTAATGGAC
>ML798237.1:261804-275358 GCA_009831015.1 Picea engelmannii | reverse complement strand
ATTCTTCAAATCTTCAAAGCTTGAAGATGAAATTCGAATTTGAGGCTAGGTGGTAATATTTGACTTTGTTGAAATCTTCACATATGCCTACACACATCATCAAACTCATCCAACCTTGATATATAATGAAAATATGTAATTTTCTAAGATTTAATCATAAATTCACTTATAATACTAAAAGGAATACAATGGAAAATAATAAGGAGAAACCCAAGTATCATTATGGAAATGGTATGATGGAAGGTTAATGGGATGATGAAATGTAAGGAATAGTGAAGGAAAAAGAGGATATAAATGTGACATTTATGAGGCCGAACACACTCCATTAAGCCCACGTCCCATTTTCTAGGAACTTATGATAACGAACATATAATGTTCACTTTAGTCTTCAGGAAATAATATTAAAATATTATTCCTCTAGAGGTAATCCCCCTAGCTTAGCCCCTAAGACCAATACTTAGTCCCCCTTACTTACCCTACCTAGTGAAGCTTAGTCCCCCTAACTCTTCTTCATGGAGGGTATACACACAACAATGTTTTTATTTTTACTAATGATCTGCATAATTGCATATACAAACAAAATATCAGGCTCTTGGCCTTGGAATCTGACTCACCAGCCTAATAAACACATAAGTCTTTCAGCTTACAACCACTTGGATCACCATACTATAAGAAAAATTACAATTCAGAAGGGGCTCGACCTTGGGGTATTACAATCCCCTCCCCTTATTTTTGCACTGTCCTCAGTGAAATTTATCTACAAAACAACAACAAGATTTCCAAAATCTTCAAAAAGATGTGGGTACTTTGCCTGCATAGCATCTTCATGCTCCCATGTTGCGTCCTCGAGACCGTATAAGGTCCACTGGAGTTTTACAAGTCCTATAGCTCGATTCCAGAGCTGCTTGCTTTTCCGACCTAGTATATGCACCAAATGCACCTGCAAGACACCTTCTTGTTCCACCCGAATCACATTCCAATTGATTACATGATTACCATCATGTATATATTTCCTAAGCAATGAAATATGAAACAGATTATGTACAGTCATGGATGCAAGCAATGCAAGCATATATGAAACTAGTCCAATCCTTTCTAGGATTTCAAATGACCCACAAAATCTGGCTGCTAACTTGGAACAGTTTCCTAGCTTCAGGGAACTTCTTTTAGCTTTTACTTTTAGAAAAACATGATCACCCACTTTGAACTCCTTGTGGATCCTGTTCTTATTAGCATAACTCTTATGCCTGTCTTGGGAAGCTTTCAAATTCTACTTAATCTTCAACATTTGTTCTTCCATTTCCTTGAGCAACTCTGGCCCAACTACTAGTCTATCAGCTGGATTATCCCAATTTACTGGAATGTTGCACTTTCTACCATAAAGTGCTTCAAATGGGTTCATTTTCAACGATGCTTGATACCCATTGTTGTAGGCAAATTATACCAAGTGTAGGTAGTCTTCCCATTTAGATGGTTTGTCCATCACATACATCCTTAACATGTCCTCTATCACTTGGTTCACTCTCTCTGTCTGCCCATCGGAATCAGGATGATAAGCAGTGTTGAAGTTTAGATTTGTTCCGAACCCTTTGAATAACCCTTTCCAAAATTTTGAGGTGAATTTCAGGTCCCTGTCAGACACAATTGTATTGGAAATACCGTGCAATCGTGCTATTTCCCTTAAAAATATATCAACAACATTATTTGCCTTGTGAGTAGTCTTTAGTGGAATAAAATGGGCATCTTTTGTAAGCTTGTCCACCACCACCATGATTGAATCATGTTGCTTGCCGGTTCTGCACAATCCTATGATGAAATCCATTGTCACTACCTCCCACTTCCACTCAGGGATGGGTAAAGGTTGCAGTAACCCTCCTGGTTTCCTATGCTCAGCTTTAACCTTCTGGCACTCCATACATCTGAAGATGTATTCTGGAATTTCCTTCTTTATACCTGGCCAAAAGCAATGGCTCTTGACTACTGCCACAATTTTCTGATATCCATGGTGCCTTGCATAAGGCACATTGTGCATTTCATTCAAAATCATAATTTTCAATTCTTGGACATTAGGTACATAAATTCTGTTCTTGTACATAACTGTTCCTTCAACTCCCAACTTATAATCTTCCACTTTATGTAGCATCTTACCATGTTGTAGCTTTGCAACCAACTCCATGTACTGCAAATCTTCATTTGCAACTTCCAAAATTTTGCCTTTAATATCAGTTCAGTACATGCTAATGGTTGACGCATGCAATTCATGCACTCTCCTGTAGAGTGCATCAACCACTTTGTTTTCCTTTCCTTTGATATGCTTGATATCAAAGTCATACTCACAAAGAAACTCCAACTACCTACTTTGCCTAGCATTCAAGGTTCGTTGATCAAACAAATACTTCAGACCGTTGTGGTCTGTTCTCAGTTCAAACCTCTTTCCCATGAGGTAATGCCTCCATTTCTTGAGATTGTGAACAGTGGCTGCCAGCTCCAAATCATGAGTTGCATAGTTTCTTTCATGCTCTTTCAATTTTCTAGATTCATAACAATTTACGAATCCATTTTGATTGAGGACTCCTCTCAGTCCTTCTTTGCATGCATTTGCGCACACTACAAAGTATTCATTCGGATTTGTAATCCTCAAGATTGGAGAACTGGTTAATAGCTACTTCAATCGATGGAAGCTCTTCTCACATTATTCATTCCACTGAAACTTCTTCTCCTTCCTTTGCAAGGAAGTGATAGGGTGAGCTATCATTGAGAATCCTGCAATGAACCTTCTGTAATAGCCAACTAGACCCATAAAGTATCTGACTTATGTCACATTCTTTGGCACTGCCCATTCCCTGATGGATTTTATCTTCTCATGATCTACAACTATCCCATCCTTTGAAATGATATGCCCTAAGTAATGGATCTTCTTTTGATAAAATGAGCACTTGCTCAATTTAGCATACAGTTGGTGCTCTCTTAGCACCTGCAACACCATCCTAAGATGTTGTTCATTCTCTTCCTCCAACTTGGAATACAACAGGATGTCATCCAAAAAGACTATGACAAACTTGTCCAGATATTCTCTGAACACACCATTCATCATGCACATAAAAACAACAGGTGCATTTGAAAACCCAAATGGCACCACTGTGAATTCATAGTGACCATACCTTGTTCTGAAGGCGGTCCTACTGATGTCTTCATCCTTAATTCTTACCTGATGATATTCTGATCTAAGATCTATTTTTAAAAATATCTTAGCATCCTTCAACTGATCAAAGAGATCATCGATCCTTGGCAGAGGATACTTGTTCTTAACAGACACTTTGTTCAATTGTCTGAAATCAATGCACAATCTCAATGTTGCATCCTTCTTCTTCACGAACGGGACCGGGACTCCCCAAGGTGACACACTTGGGTGTATATACCCCTTCTTCAGAAGCTCTTCAAGCTGCATTTGTAGTTCTTTCAGCTCTGGTGTACTCATTCTATAATGAGCTTTTGATACTGGAGCTGCTCCAGGCATAAAGTTTACAGAAATTCAATATCTCTTTTCGAGGGTAGTCCGGGTACCTCCTAGAATACATCTTCGAAATATTTTAATACTTCATGATCTTCAATACTTGAGACCTCATCCTGAGATGCTTCCTCCACATGGGCTGCAAATAATTGACAACCTTTTATGTAGCACTTCTTCAGCTGCATTGCTGAGATTTCTCTAACAGTAACTGCCATGGGAATTCCTTGGACTGTTCTCCAATTTCCTTCCTCATCTAGGCAAGTGAATTCCTTGTTACGATAGTCCAAGATGGCATGGTGCTGGTCCAACCAATCCATCCTAATTAGACAGTCATAAGAACATAAAGGTAAAATGTTCAATTCAACTCTTGTGCTCAGTCTATTCATGTCCATTGGACATGACTTAACCAATTCCATAACCTTTCTCTTGGTTCATGTAGCCAGCTGCACTAACCAAGATTTTTCATGTTTGCTTCTCAACAATTGCAAACTTTCCACCACTCTAGGATCTACATAACTATGGCTAGCCCCTGAATCAATTAAAATAGTAAAGGCATGGTTGTTGATCATACCTTCCACTTCAATCATGTGCAACTGATATTCTGCTTGCTTGTTGTCCAGGGCTGCATAGATCCTTGGTATTCTATTGCCCATGTCATCCACTGTTTCTTCCTACTGAACATTGTGGACAACCCTCACTTTGTCATTTTTGTGGGGGAAATATATGTACCTATGATTTCCTTTACAACCCCAACATTCCATAGGTGGATGTCTTGGCATTTGTCCACCCACTTCAACCTTCTTGGGCTCTCTAAAAGATGGTTGTCCTTGAGGATTGTTCCTAAAAAATGGTGGATTGTTTCCCTTTTTACTCTGCTCCCTCTTAAACTTATTCTTGTCTTCCCAAGCTTTTTGGAAAGTAGGCTTTTCTTTTTGTTGATCATATAAGCATTTTTCTCTCCTTGAAGTTTCTTCCATAGTCTTTGGGTCATCATACTAGATCATTTCATTGATGGAAGATGGCAGTCCATTCAGATACCTTTGAATTTTGGCAGTCTCATCCTTGATGAAAGGAACATACTTCAACAATTCCAAAAACCTGCATTCATATTTATCAATGGTCATGCTGCCCAGTTTGAGTTCAAAGAACTCTTTCATCTTTCTGTCATAGTACCTCTTAGTTAAGTACTTCTTTTCAAAATGATTCTTGAACTCCCTCCAAGTAATATTCTTCTCTCTGACATGTTGTACTTGCACAAGCTTCTCCTACCATACAAATGCCTTTCCTTTAAGTTGGTAAATGGCAATTCTTCCCTCTGCATGGGAAGAATAGTTATGCAATTGGAAATATTTTCTCATGCCCAACAACCATTTCTCAACATCTTCATCTTCCTTGTGTTCTCCATCAAACGTAGGAGGTTTAATCTTGTTCATTTCACCTTTCAGTTCATCCATTCCAGATCTCCTATGTTTTATAGTAGGAGATGGGCTTGAACTACTATGTGCCTCCGTATTGGAATGTTTCGGGAAGTGATGATGATGCCTGCTAACGCTTCTTGATGTTGTTTTCCTCTCAGGATTCTTGCGGCTCCCTATTTTTCTTGAGTCACTCTCCTTATCCAATTTCCTTTCGATTCTTTCCAGACTCTGCATCAACTTTAAGTTTAACTTTCTGTGTTGATCCCTAGCTTTCATGAGCTTTATGTTATCAACTCGGTGAGCCTGGGCATCCTTCTGCAATAGTTCAATGATTTTCATCATACGCCCTTCCTTATCTATCTCTTCTCCATGCCCATTGGAGTTCAATTCTTCCCCTCCTAAATGGATATCCATTCCTTTTACTCCATTCTCTAAAATAGAAGCATTTTGTGCCTCCTCCATTTCTCTGCACTCTGTGGCAATTAATTGTGGTCCTGACACCTATTGAACTCTGAAAAACACAACGTGCAGTCAACCAGAATTTGTCAGGCCATCATTCCTTAACAATTCCCACAACATTAATAAACCAATCTGATTTAAGAAAATGTTTAGATTTCATTTTTCTTTCCGAGCTCTTCTCTACTCTGTAATAAATTTCGGGCACTAGCCCCTTTCTCTCAATCCCTAACCCATGTAATCACTAACCGTGACCAAGTGCTAAGTCAAAAGGTGCTTAATCGTGCCTTCGGCTTCAGAAATTTTCAAAGCACAATACAACAATCCCTCGGAGTTTGGATTACCGAACTCACGAAGTAGGTCGGATCTTCATTCCATGCCTACCTAACATCTAACAACTGATACTTACTATGGAACCTCAGGTGTCTGAGTTCTAGGACTTCGGATCTTCGGAGGATCTCGTATCCGCACATCCAAACTGTTAATCTCCAAACATTCCCCATTACCTTTGGTGACATCCTTACATTACATCACTTAACATTTTCTCAATTGCGAGGGCATGCAACAGTGGTTTGGAGTAACCCTCCTTTCATCCTGCAATTCTTTTGACGCTGACACATAACTCGTTGGTGAAACCGTGGTTTGGATTGCGGGACTGCCATGGATAATTAAATTTCATGTGACTTGGGTCACCGCAATGCCTTATGGCCGTCGATGTTGATGTATCATGATCAACACCAGTGTGGGTCCTCTGACCTTTAGCTACGATACGTAACCTAGGGCCCCACTAACCTTGCTCATATAGGATTCCACATGGCAGAGTACTGGTGGCTGATACATGGCCCACGCACTACGTTCTAAATGCCATTTCAATCTTCCACAGGTTTGAAACCCACTGACACGTGGCACACATCCTATGTTTCCATGTCACCTCCAGGTGACATCCTCATGACTCACCACTTCGGCTCTTCAGGACTTCAGAACTTCGGGCTTCGGGAGTTTCAATTCCTCTACGCTCTCTTTTTCACGAAGTTCACGATCTACCGACATGTGTCCTCCTTCACGATCAACGATTATGAGTGACTTCAACACTTTGGGCTCTGGGAGTTTCAAACTTCATGGCACTTTCCTCCTCCCAAAGTATTTCCACCCGAAGTACACGATCTCTTAATGTGTGTCCTTCACAACAGATGGTTGCGATCTACTTCGGGAGTTTGTCACACTCCACACTTGAAATCTTCCGAAGTGATTTTCCTTTGCTTATCTGGACATGGATCTGATGGTCCAAACTCCTTCCAACAATTGATCTGACAACTGTTGTCACTCCTCCTCCTGAGCTTCATTTTTTGAACCCATTCTCCTTAGAGGTTTTCTTCGAAACTTAGTCAACTTTCGGATTTGTGCACTCCTTACAACAGATCTTCTTGTCCCTTCACGAGAAAACTCAATCTATTTCTCCTGAGCTTTTTGAGTCAAAGACTCTATCAATGCACTCCTTGCACCCAGAGACACTCTAAACCTCGAATTTTTCCCCTTTCGACAACAATTCACTCTAAAATCTTTGTCTCGTTAACCACTAACATGGCCCATCTAGGCTCAGTGTTGTAACCATGCTCTGGTACCATATTGTAACATCCCCGACCCTCTAGAGACCGGGTAATTCCACTACTGCGGAATATACACTTATATATATATATATATAAATGACATGCATTTTAATGAATTAAAATGCTTAACACAGAGTAATCACAAAATTACTTCTACCATATACAATCAATGGAAACCAACATTAAGTCATATACACAATGGAATACATGATAATCATTCATCATAAAACATGCATAAAATACATAATTAATCGCATAAATGATACTTATCTTTTATCTGGAGTGAATCCACCAACTGCATGCATATCTTCCACGAACCTCCCAACCTTAGACTACGCTGCTCATCACTCTCAGTAGTAGGTCACCCCCAAGCTGGGACTAAACTCCACCGGGCAAGGGAATTCTAGGCTTGGCAAGGACAACAAGGAATTTGCATAAAGGAACAGGAAGGATCTTTTATCCCATGAGCCACTTATGCCCACAACACATAGACCCTCATTCTCCACACACTTACTCCACCCCAGAAGAGTACACCTTCCCTACTAGAAGTCCATCGGCCAATACAACTCGCTTACCTTGGGCTTCAACAACAGGTTGGACCGGAAGTCTCAAAGTATTGTGGCTGCTACGGGACTCCCTTCTAGGAGAACTCACTTCCCAGCAAAATCTCTCACCTGGGAGAGCTGCTCATAGGTCTGATAGCCAGTCCTTGACTCAGCTACAACTAGGTATGGTTGACAACAACAACAACGATAGCAACAATTAACGACAACAGGGAAAAATGGGTATGGACACCCGAACAAGAAACAACCTAACGCTAAGTCTCAACACAACTTAGGTGACTACAATTGTGTCAGGATTCACAGGAAACAACACAGGTTTCAGAAATGCGTGCGGGTAGGCAGAGGTCAGACACAGAGGCAAGAATGATGAATCACGAAAATGACAGGACGACAACCTTCCCGTGAGGGTCTCCTTCACTGTGCGCCTGTATGCAGATGCAGACACAGAACAAAATCGAATTCACATGCAAGATGGGAGAATGGCAGCACGACTCAGGAAAATGATGGCAGAATGACTCTCGAACCCCCCAACACGAGCTGACACTTCATCTTTGGCTACATGAGCCTAGGTCGACAATTGTCTTCCTAGAGTTGCATGCGCTCCATTAAGCCCATGTCCCATTTTCCAGGAACTTAGGATAACAAACATATAATGTTCACTTTAGTCTTCAGGAAATAATATTAAAATATTGTTCCTCTAGAGGTAAGCCCCCTAGCTTAGCCCCTAGGCCCAATACTTAGCCCCCCTTCCTTACCCTACCTAGTGAAGCTTAGTCCCCCATAACTCTTCTTCGTGGAGGGTCTACACGCAACAATGTTTTTTTTTTTATTAATGATCTGCATAATTACATATACAAACAAAATATCAGGCTTCTAGCCTTGGCATCTGGCTCACTAGCCTAATAAACACATAAGTCTTTCAACTTACAACCACTTGGCTCACCAGCCTATAAGAAAAATTACAATTCAGAAGGAGCTCAGTCTTGGGGTATTACACATAATGTGTGGTATGATGAAATTGTATGAGTGCTGAAGGTCAGGGCTTGGATTTGGAACACAACATTCATGTCCAAATGTGTTGAATCACCTGGAAGAGGAGTGGAGTCGTATAAGGCATTATTGTTTTGAGCTTAAGGCTGGTATGCACTATGGTTCTATGATGATGCACAGGAGTACAAGGAATTACAGAGAGGTTGATATGAAGGGAATTCTCATAAATGAAAGTGTTGTTTGGGAGACCCAACAAGTAGTGAAGTGGGATTTTAGCTATAATTTTGGTCCATCTGAAGCTGGGGTGGTAGGAGATCAGTCGAGTAAGGTAATATTTCTCATGGGAAATTTTGTTGGGATTCACTTCTCAAGGTGGTTAGTTTTTAATATGGCTTGACATTGGAGTAGGAACATGGGGTCTTCACTTAGTGAACCAGTGACATAGCGCGCTCATTCATTGGATATTAAAGAATACCCCTAATTTCACTAGATATTGATATACACCTCCCAAAATCCTTTTTTTGAACCCCCCTTCCAATGTGTATTTCGAATAATAAAAAACCCTATTTTTACTAGATACCCTTTTTTATACCCCACAATACTTATAAACCTCTTGATGCCCCACACATCGGCCCCGCTCTCCCCCCTCCTCCCACACACAATACCTACAATACATTGAATTTATTTTACACACTTTTAAAACCCCCCTTTATGAATGAACACAATAAGACATTAGTTGACAAGGTGAAGCCCTCGTGGGTAGGAGGGTGATCTAGGTGGATATTGGTGGCCACCCACCTATTACAACCGGCTCCTCTTGTCAGTTTTTAGTTCAACACGTTCTTCTATACTTCTTTTTAATTGTGGGTTCTACACTTCCACGGCTGTCTAAATCCCTACACATATTCCACGTGGATATTGGTGGCCTCCCACCTAATCCAACTAGCTTATTTTGTATGTTTTCATGTCAACACATATTTTTGTACTTCCAGGGCCGTTTTGGGGCTCTAAACAGTGTTTTTTTGGCATGCCACAATCAAATTGTAGATAGAGTTAGAGTTTGACGACACAATGTGTATTTCTCGAAAAGACCTTTCCAACGGGCTATCACGCGCCTAAAACGAAGATCGTATGCAAAAGTTACGACCCCAAGAAGTTAATGTACTAACTTACCCAAACGGGGCCCACATGACTTTTGGCATTTCATCTCCTAGGATTAGGTTTTTGGATGTCTAGGGTTTTGGTATTCATGTTTATCATAAAAGGCCTTTAGAGCCTCATTGTAATCATCTTTCGGCGAATGAGCATAGCCGTCACATCTCTTCTCAGAGATAAAGTTGCCACCATTCTAGCGAGTCTTGTACCCTATATTTTTACAATCTCTTTACAATTCTTTCATTAATAGAAATCAAGTATTGTTGTATTTCTATGTTTTTGGCAATTTTCATGAGTATTTCATTGTAATTTCTCTGCCTCATTTTGTTCTAAAAATAATCCAGATCAGTGGTATCAGAGCGCACTGCTCTTGATCATTTTTTAGCGCATGTCCTCGACGAGGTTCAAGTATAGCTAGTTGGGTATCAAGCTTGTCTCTCTTGAGGAAAATCACTCTCGCACACCCAAGAAACCCTCGATGGTGGCAGAAAAGAAAAAAAATGGAGCAGAAGATTCTATTAACCTATTGCTTGAACAATCTCTCATGCAACAGAGGGACGAAATTATGGAGAATTTTGCACACATCCTTCAATGCCTGCCAATAGCAACAAGAACATATTCATCAAGTGGCCATTTTGGAGGAACCTCTCCCTTCAAGGTACGATTTAATTTTGATATTACCATATTTGAAGGTTTGATAGATGTGGATTCCCTAGAAAAATGGTTAAATCTATTAGAAGGTTATTTCTTTGTTCAAAATTTTTCCAACATGGAAAAAATCACCTTCGCACTCCTCAAGGCTCTCCCCCATGTCAAACATTGGTGGGAAACTTACTGGGAGCAAATTTCCACAGAGGAATCTGGAATATATGGGGTCGATCCCACTTGATATTTTTTGTGGATGTGGTCAAAGAACAATACTATCCCGTTGATAACTATGAACACCAATACATGAGATGGACCACACTGTGGCAAGAGAAGAGCCAAACAATGTCAGAGTTCACAAATACTTTCCGTACCTTGCGCACCAAGATGGGTATCAAAGACTTTGAGCGACATCTAGTTATGAAATACCATGGTTCTTTACATAGGTACATCCAAACCAAAATGGATTTCCTAAACATATCATCATTGGGAGCTACCTATCGATATGCTGTCAAAATTGAGAAAAATTTAGGCACCGGAACAAATGGGAATTTGGGTTTACAAATATACAACAACCAAAGCATGGTAAAGAGTGCCCTAACCAACAACCTCTAGAAAACCAATCCAATACACGGGAAAAAGGTAAAGGAAAGACGAAGAATGACACTGGGAAGTAGTGTGACTTCCATAAAATCCCCTAGCACAACCCCGATGAATGTCGCTCAAAACAGTCATTGGTGATCGAGGTCAAAGACACGAAGTCGAACCCTGATTCAGAATCCAATCCAGAAAATATTGAAAATAGACAGATCATCGACGAAGACCCCATTTCTACTGTCACAACCATAACAATTCAACTAGAAGAACCAATAGATCTTGAAGAAGCGGAGGGCCTCTTCCATTCACAGATTTGAGTGAAGGGGGCCCTGTTGCATTTCATTGTTGATAACTATATCCAGAAGAACCTCATCTTAGCTAAAGTCATCAAACAGTTGGGGTTGTCTAAAATACCACACCCACAACCATACAACATCGGGTGGCTTCACCAGGGACGAGATCTTCGTGTCATCTAGTAGTGTCGCCTATCTTATGGAATCCAACCCTTCAAGGATGAGGTAGTGTGTGATGTTGCCCCTCTTGATTCCTGTGATGTTATTTTTTTCCAACCATATATGTGGAAACATCATGTTGTCCATGAGTCTAGACCCCATGGTGTCATTATTACTCTGGGAGGTCAACTCTATAGGATACCAGAGGTATTTCTGACTACTTCTCTACAAAAACAGTGCCGCAAGGTAATCTCTCATACTGCAAAATTCATCCTCTTCACAGTCTATTCAAAGGATGCATAGAAGACCACTACAACCATTGCAGCCTCAACACCTTTTATCCAGCAAAAGCAGATTATCGAAAAGAAATAAGATATTGTTTCTTCACCTACAATGGTGCCTACACAATGCCCCGTCAAACCTAGAGACAACATGTTGGTGGAGCAAATTGAACCCCCACAACAACAAGTTTGTGACAGTCTTCCACAGACCAAGCAACACAACTTCTCCAATAAGGCACACAGGTCACCAAGTTTCAGATTCAGAAAATGCTTTCCCCTCTTCCCTAGGCACTCAACGTAATGGAGAACATTTCTTCCTAAGGGGGGAGGACTGATCCAGGTGGATATTGGTGGCCACCCACCTATTCCAAATGGCTCCTCTTGTCAATTTTTAGTTCAACACGTTCTTTTGTACTTCTTTGTAATTGTGGGTTCTACACTTCTGGGGCTATTTGAATCCTTACACATCTTCTAGGTGGATACTGGTGGCCTCCCACCTAATCCAACTTGCTTATTTTGTATGTTTTCATGTCAACACATATTTTTGTACTTCCAGGGCCGTTTTGGGGCCCTAATTTGTTTTTTGGCATGCCATAGTCAAACTATAGACAAAGTCAGAGTTTGATGGAATAATGCATAGTTCTCGAAAAGATCTTTCCAAAGGACGCCTAAAACGAATACTGTATGCAAAAGTTACGACCTCGGGAAGTTAATGTACTAACTTACCCAAACGGGTCCCACATGAATTTTGGTGTTTCATCTCCGAGGGTTAGGTTTTTGGATGTCTAGGGTTTTGGCATTCATGTTTATCATAAAAAGGCATTTAAAGCCTCATTGTAATCATCTTATGGAAAATAATCGTAGCCGTCACATATCTTCTCAAAGATAAAGTTGTCACCATTCTAGAGAGTCTTGCACTCTGTATTTTTACAGTCTCTTTACAATTCTTTCATTAATAGAATTCAAGTATTGTTGTATTTCTCTGTTTTTGGAAATTTTCATGAGTATTTCATTGTAATTTCTTTGCCTCATTTCATTTCGAAAATAATCTAGATCATATGGGGAAATCTTAGCATGGGGGGCGACATGACAAAGAAGCTTCCACTTTCCAGAGTCCAGTGGAAAATACTTGGGTGGAAAGAGAGGCATGGGAGGTAGGAAACAAATTTGTGGAGTTGTGCTTTGAGGAGAAAAAGATGGAAGCCAAGGAAGTGGAAGATCAGGTTTGAGAGCATAGGTTGGACATGAAGGATAGAGAAGTGCTAGAAGAAGTGGAGGATCGGGTAGAGGACCCCTTCTACTCTAGAAAAAGAGAGATGGAGTACTTCAAGATAGTTGAGACGTATTGGATTGTGAAGGCCATGGTGGGATAGACTCTGCAAAGAGCTAGGGGGGGGAAGGTGGATCTCCTTCATACAATTTGCATCTTGGAGGGGAAATTTGAGTTGTTCTGTAAGTCACAGCATGGTATCAGGTTCAAGGTGTCCACGACCTCTCATAAGCTTGAGAAATAGGAGGACAAATAAGACTTCCCAAGCCTTCCGGGTTCAGTGAGTTGTCCAATTGACCTAGAAGAGGAGAAGAAAGGCGCGACTGGGCCAGACAATGAGTGTGACACCAAGACAAGCAATGCACAACCCATGGAGGACACACCATGCTAACGGGTTCATCGAATTATGGTTTCTAGATGTCATCTTAATTTACTCCAAGCTTAATATAGTAGTGATACTAGGTCATTGTCTTCGTTTTTAGCTCAACTTGTATAAATCCATATGGAGTCGTGTTTAGAACTCTAGACATAGCTATTTTTTTTTCTCTATCAAACTAGGTGATTATGACTAGAAAACATAGATATTTTTCCAGGGATTGGATCTATTTT
>ML798237.1:207026-255560 GCA_009831015.1 Picea engelmannii | reverse complement strand
AAAAAAAATATAAATATATAAAAAACAATTATATTAAAAAAAAGATAATGTGGCTTTTCACACTGCAATTATTTTAAGAGATGAATTCATGTCTTAAAATGTTCTCCTTGACCTATAAATGGTATGTTGTTTGATCGATCACTGTATTAGGGAAACACTGATCACATTATTTATCACATTTTTCTTAATGTTGTTTGATCGATCACTGTATTAGGGAGACACTGATCACATTATTTGTCACATTTTTATTTATTTATCATTATTAGTATATTTTTTTTTAAATGATTAGTATATTGGTTATAAAAAGATTAGTATAAATAAAATAATAAATACAAGTTTCAAATATGGTTCTCACAAGAAAAATGTTTCTTACTTAATGAACAAAACAGGTAGTTTCTTCATAAGGAAGTAAAGTGAACAATTTGTATATACTTGAATTCATAGCCAATGATGGCCATGTGCTTATGGATGCTTATTGGTCATTTGAATTTCAAGACCATAAAACAAATGAGTAGTTGTGCAACAACTTTTGGATTGAAGTTGGAAAAATACGCAGAGTGAAGTTTTATGAAGCATGTGCTCTTGGAAAGATAACAAGGGACTTATTTCCCAAATCTATATAGCATAGAGCTGAAGTTGGAAAAATATGCAGAGTGAAGTTTTATGAAGCATGTGCTCTTGGAAAGATAACAAGGGACTTATTTCCCAAATCTCTATAGCATAGAGCTGAAGTTGGAAAAATATGCAGAGTAAAGTTTTATGAACTTATTTCCCAAATCTGTACAGAGTTGTAGGTATTTTGGAACTGGTTCATAATGATATAAATGGTTCGATGTCACTTAATTCTCTTGGATTTGTGAAGAGATTTGAACCAGTATGGCCCATACAAGAACAAATACCCAACCGCTTGATCATTAAGATAATATATTCCATGTTTTATATTGAACCTGTGAAAAAATTAACAACTATCCTCAACCCAAGCATTGGGGGAATTAGATATTGACCACATGGGATGCTAATGGGATGCAAAAGCAATTAGTAGAAGTGTGCAAAAGACAGTGATAAAGAAAAGTGGAAATATTGAAGCCTGCACATGTGGAAAAAGACAAATGTACATGGTCATTTTGTAAGTGCACACTTTGAGACTGTGCAAGTGCACACTTTGACTTGTGCACTTAGTGCAGACAGATTGGTTTGTGTAGTTTGGAGGACTTGTGCACTTAGTGCAGACAGATTGGTTTGTGTAGTTTGGAGGAACATAGAGTAGAATGCACAGTTTTAAGCGAAGATGTGCAGCTTAAGCAATTTTTAAGAGGGAAGCAGAAATGGAAGGTAAAAGGATAAGAAGATGAAGAAGAAGCCCCTGTGTTGATTGAGCAAGAAGAATGTCAAAATAGTATAGATACTCAGTCTTGAATAAAAGAAATACCCATTTGCTTTGACTGTGTAAATGTATGATTTTATTTATTGGTTGTGCCAAATTTAGCACTATTCATGATCTGCTTATCATGGTAAAAAGCCTATGAACTATATGCACATCCAAATAAGAACATTATGGTTGATGGCAGAAAGGCCAGTCATATGTACTTTTCCTTTATTCAATATAAAATTATGAAATTTTTCTTCTTTGAAAAGAAAAAGAGGCGAAGAGTTTAGAGTAAAGAGTTTACGCAAGAAATCCAAATGACACGAAATATAAATAGAAATTAGCTTGAAACTTACCACACTTAAACATTTTGCACAACTAGGCCCCACTTATATATCAAACCAATTCCAAAAGTGTAACTTACAGACACCTTGTTCATCAGGAAGAATCAAGATCCAATTATACAAACCTGGATTTATATTCAATCAAAACCAACAACACTTATCTTTCACTATAATTGGACTCAAATCTATATATATACACACCAATCGCCATTACAGGGTTGCAGCCTCTGAAATATAGCAGGCCAATAACATCACACGTCCCATGGATGAGTAAATCTATATTTCTATTTTGTATTTGCAGTACCAACAGGGTGGCTTGAATTATTGTATTAATCACAGAACTGGCCGGCCATTGGCCTGCAGATCAACAACAATAGACCATAAGACATGCACATCTTCATCCTGGCAGGATCTCACGTCCTCATATAGAATGTAAATCCCACGACCTGTATAAACAAAACCAAAAAAAATCCAAATTCATTATAGTATTTTACAATGTTTCATTTAAACTAATTGGGCTTGCTGATATATGTTGATGAAAATCCAATTTTAGAATATCAAGGCTTCACTTGTATTAATTTGACTTGTTTGATATGTTGATGAAAACTCAGTTGGAGGATAAATGAGATTTTATTGCTAAATCATAACACAACAAATATAAACAAAATACTGGCAAATATAAACTCAGAAAACTTCAAGGCCTGAAATCTTAAAAAACCCAAGAAATCAATGAACATCACAACACTGAATCAATGTTAATGGAAAAAATGAATGCAAGAGCTGGTTTTTGAGACTGACTCTTAGTATTTTGAGCAGCAGATAGACGCCTGTATAAGTGCCTCCATAGCTTCTTGAGAGGATTCACCACCCTTTTCTCCAAGGACATAAACCCGGCCATTGTTATCTGATCAGAATACAATTCTATGGATCAGTAACCAAAATTCAGGAAGACAGAAAGAATGAGATGGTCATATATTACTATTGATATGAGTGTCTTTCAAGGCAGGGAATAAATAAAATCAACTGCTGGATCTCCTGTTGCCAATGATAACACGGCGCTGCTGTGGGATCTTGATGGCCGAACCTCTACGAGAGAGAATGTTTCATTAAAATATGCGTTGAGGGGTATACTTAATTGATATAATCTTTGTTTATTGTAGAGGAGTAGCCAATACTTTCCTGCACTAAGTGATAACGAAGGCCCACTGAATCGGTCAGAATCTAAAGAAGAAACTATATTTGGTGGAGTGTCTCACTCTCATGAAAGGCGTTTATGGTTGGTTTGATTTGAAATTTCACCACACAAATATATATTTTGTATTTTTTGGGCTGATCTTAAGATAAGTAGAAATACATTCCATAGGTCATGATCTAACAATTTGGTCATATTGATTGAATTTTTATCTTTATTGGAAGCATTTGTATCTATCAATTTCAATTTGGATTTTTTTAATTTATTAAAAATTTAAATATTTTTTTGAATTTTAAAGATATTTTTAAAGTATTGAAAAAATTAAATTTAAATTGTTTTTTAAATCAAAATATTTCCCTCGGAAATAATCATCACAAATGTTGTGGTGGTGTGAGGTAGGAATTTTATTTATATGGAACTTGGTCTAATATATTTATTAATAGATAATATTAATTAAGAAACAAATAAATATAAGTTTATTGTTATTAAAATTTTATATTGTTTTTATTTTCAATAGTTAATGGTTTTGCTAGTAGATGTTCTAGTTGGGTTAGGTTGTCAAAACTGTAACCAATTGGTCGGTTTATTCCGAATACCATCCTCATAATGAGGAGAAGTGTTTCGAGGGTTTCTCTAATATGTGTTAGGTTGTCAAAAGTGTAACCGATCCGTTTATTCCAAGTACCACTGACGTAGTAGCAAAGCCCTGCAATAAGTCTAAGACCTACAGGACTATGCTATGCCTTTAGAATGCACAACTAAACTCATGTTTGGACATTTAACAAAAATTTCAATTGCTTTTGTTAACACTGGAATAAAAGAAATTGATTACAATCACCAGAGCACAAACATGCTATGAATCCGTGCCTTTATCATTTATTGCAGAAATTCCTCTGATTACAATGTGATCAATACATACATCCTTTGTACCCAGACTAGAATTGGTTCACTGCATTGTTCCTATGTGTATTACACAGTCTTTTCTTGATCTCATTCTCTGTGGCAATCTGAACCACTTCAATCAACCCCTAGTGAATCTCGATTCAATTCTTCACTAGTTGATCAACCCCTCAACGCCTTTTTCCATCTCTTTTTGTTCCCAATGCCTCCTTTGTTGATTCATTTATATCCATTGAGAAGATGAACAATCATGGTGGTTCATTGTCCAACTATTTCCCCAATTCGAAATTTTTTCCCTCTTCTTTAATCGACGATTGTCATTTGGCGTTCAATCTTCATGAGACATGTGGACTAAACTTGGAAACAGAATGTTGACTAGCAACACAAAAATTCTAGCATAATTCATGTAGCGTGGAGTTGCAACATAAATCCTATAGTGCAGAGTTGCAACATAGAATCGTGTAGTGTGGAGTTACAACATAAATCCTATAGTGTGGAGTTGCGACATAGAATCCTGTAGCGTGGAGTTGCAACACTGTCATTTTTAACAAGGAGACACAACACAAGTTGTAGAGTAGAGTTGCAACCATCCTTATTCATCCTAAATCGACTTCTACATAATTGATATGTTTTTGGGTGATGCAGATTGCCCAGAACCAAATATGCTCCTGCATCATACACCCTTGGTAAGAAAAAATAAGAATTCCTGGATCATGTGGTTATTGCTCTAGAGGATGAAGAGTTTCATAGGCATATTAGTTCTTCTTCGGAAACCCACGATTTATCCTCAAACCGTTTGCTTTTCCACTTGACTAAATATTCCATATACTCCTTGTTGCGAGTTTTTCTACCAATCCATGTGGCAAAAATTTCTTCCACTTCTTCAACTTGCTTGACCGGTAATTGTTCTTCCCATACATCCAGAGTACCTTCCTCATCACCTTTTTCTTCTTCATGAAACTCGTACAGATCAACAACATTGATTGTTGGAGTCTATATATCAAACTTGTCCGAGAGTTCCAACCAATAAGCATTATAAAAAATTCTCCTCAAGATTCTGCATGGTCCTATTTTTTTGCATGGTCCTCTGTTTATATTGGTTATTGTTTGTCTGTAGTTTTTGCTTTATTTTCTCATGCAGTTCCTTCATACTATATGGAAAATCACTTGCATCAACACTCCTTATATCTCCTAGATCTAGTAAATCTACCACCCCTTTTGGTGACCTACCATAAATAATTTGAAATGGGCTTTTTCTTGTAGATATGTTCAATGAATCATTGTAAGAAAATTCAACTTGTGCCAAAAATAAATCCCACTGATTAGGATTTTCACCACTTAAAATTCTCAATAATTTTCCTAAACTTTGGTTTACTACATCAGTGTTCCCATCTGTTTAGGGATGATAAGACGAACTGTATAGCAACTTAGAACCCAACTTTTTCCAAAGTGTCCTCCAAAAGTAACCCATAAATCTTGTGTGTCTGTCTGAATTAATACTCCTCAATAGACCATGTAACCTTTCCACTTCTCTGAAAAATAAGGCTACCACTTCACTAACATCCCTTGTCTTCTTACATGCTACAAAATCTGCCATTTTTGAAAACCTATCTACTACCACCATCACATAATCATGCTTCTTTCAGGTCATAGGTAGTCCCAAAATAAAATCCATGCTTACATCTTCCCATGGTCTTTCAGGTACCGACAATGGAGTGTAAAGCCCTATATCCTGACTTCAACCTTTGGCTAGTTGACAAAATGTACAACACTCAACAAATTTTCTAACGTCTTTGTAGATGTTGGGCCAAAAGTACCATTTTGTCACCAACATTGTGGTCTTGTCCATGCCACAATGTCCTCCTAAACCACCACTGTATAACTCTCTAATGAGATTCAATTGTAATGAACTCCATTGAATACACAAATACTAGTTCTTAAACAATAATCCTTCTTGAATATGGTAATAAAATAATGATGTTTGATCCAAACTCCATGGTTCTTTGCATGCTTTCCAAGCCTCTGCAAAATATACATCCTCTTCATACAACCCTTTCATACATTCCAAACTTACCACTTGAACTGAAATGGTGTTTAACAATGCTATCCTTCGACTCAACGCATCAACAACATTGTTTGATTTCACTGATTTGTGTTTCAAAACAAACGTATAACTTTGTAAAAATTCTACCCATTTAGAATGCTTATGATTCAATTTACCTTGGCTATTAATGTACTACAATGCCTTGTGATCAATAAACAAAACAAACTTCTTTGGAAGAAAGTAATGTCGCCACTTCTTCAAGGCCTGGATGATAGCATAAATATCCTTATCATAAACATAGTATTTCTTCCTTGCTTCATTCAACTTCTCACTGAAAAATGCCATCGGTCTACCTTCTTGGCTCAAAATTGTTCCAATTGTTGTCCCACTTGCATCATAGTCTACTTGAAATAACTTATTGAAATCTAGAAGTGCCAACACTGGCTATTTTGTTACCTTTTTCTTCAAGTCCTCAAACGACTTCATTGTTGTAGTTTTCCATTGAAATGTTCCTTTCTTCACACATTCAATAAGAGGTGCACAAATATGACTGAAATTTCTAATGAACTTCCTATAGAAACTTGCCATTCCATGGAAACTCCTCACATCAAAAGTACATTTAGGCGTCGACCAATCTAAAATAGCCTTTACCTTATCATAATCTATCTTTAAACCTTCTTTGGAAACCACAAAACCCAAGTATACAATATCCTTTTGTAAAAATGTACACTTCTTTAGATTTATCAGCAATGATTCCTCTTTTAATCCCTGTAACCTCTTCTTCACATGCTCCAAATGTTCCTCTTTCCTCCTGCTGAAAATCAAAATGTCTTCTAAGTATACGACGACAAATTTTCCAAAAAATGGTTTCAAAACTTCGTTCATTAGCCTCATGAATGTACGAGGTGCATTAGTTAACGCAAATGGAATAAATAACCATTGGAACAACCCACCTTTTGTCTTGAATGTCATCTTCCATTCATCACCTTCCCTTATCCAAATTTGATGACAACTGCTCTTCAAATCAATCTTCGTGAAGTATTCAACGACGCTCAAGCAACCCATAAGATCATCCATTCTTGGTAAAAGAAACATGTACTTGATGGTAATCTTATTAAAAACTTGTGAATCTATACACATCCACCATTCACCATTATTTTTTGGTGTAAAAAATGTTGGTACTACGCAAGGACTCAAACTTTCTCGAATCAATCCCCTGTCAAGTAACTCTTGTACTTTTCTATTTACCTCTTTACTCTATGTTGGATTCATTTGATAAGGTGCTTTATTTTGTAAACTCGATCTTGGTATCAAGTCGATCTAGTGAGATATAATTCTCAATGGAGGTAGCCCTGTTGGTAAATCGTTTGCTACAATTTCCTTAAATTCTTTCAACAAGTGTTGGAGCTTGGCTGGTATAAAATTTATTTTCTCAGTCTCCTGAATCATTTTTGGCATTATGGAGAAACAACAACCACAATGTTTCCACTCTCTTATAAAGTCTTTAGTAGAACATAACATGATTTGAATGTTACTGCTATGGATATTTTTGTGGTTGTTGTTGTCCATAACCTTGATGTTATTGTTGTCCATAACCTTGTTGTTATTGTTGTCCATACTCTTTTCCAACATTGGTACCAACTTATAACTATGTCCATCCTTAACAAATTCAGATGAATTGTCTTTTCCATCATGGAATACCTTTCTGTAAAACATACAAGGTCTCCCAAGCAATACATGGCATGCATCCATCTCTATCATGTCACATAAAACTTGTTCGTTGAAACTCCCAATCTAAAAATTCAATAAACATTGCTTAGTCACAGTCACTTGTCCTTTTTGCAACCATGAAACTTGGTACATATTAGGATGCGGAATGCATTTCAACTTCAATTTCTCGATTACTTCAATGGATACTAAGTTTGTTTTACTTCCACCATCTATGACGAGATGTCAACACTTATCCAAAATTTTACACTTTTTGTTTAACACTCTCTTCATTTGTTTAGGTTCTTTTGTTTCTTTTGTCTCAGGCTTGAGTAATACTCTTCTCAACATTAGGTTTTTTCCTTGTTCTTGATTAAGTACTTCCACATTCCCACTAGAAAGTGTTGTCTCATCTACCTGGGTGACTTGCGTCCTGGCCTCATTTCTTCTCGTTGTGCTTTGTCTTTCTTGACATTATGATGTTTTGTGACCCTCTACACCACATATATAACTTGTAATAACATACTTATTTTTATCACTCCAAGAGTCACTCAAGCTTGTAATTTGAGTAAGCTTGGTAAATTAATCAAATGTTCAATAAAATGTATAAAAATGGATCAGAAAATGAATAAATCATTCAATAACTCCCTCACTCAAGACACTTGAACATATCTAGACAAGATAAGGCTCTCAAAAGGTATTGCTCAGATGGTTTTTAAATTCAGATGGATGGAGAACATTCATTATATCAACAAGATCATGTATAGTGAAAATATAGATGAAAGGTTGACTATAATAAAGAAGAATACTTATATTTCTGCCTACCAATGCAATGATTAAAAGACATTAATCAGTCACTATGTAAACAAAACAAATGAATATGACATTCAATATAAGTAAAAGAGAAGACAAATGAACAGAGGTCTGAGCAATAACAGTGAAAGAAACTTATGATTCCAGTATATAATGGAATCATAAGTTTCTTTCACTGTTATTGCTCAGGCCTCTCTTCATTTGTCTTCTCTTGTACTTATATATATATATATATATATATATATATATATATAGTCTTGTACAAAAAGAGTCTGTCAAAGTCTCCAAGTTCGAACCTCATGCTTTTCTCTTTGATCCTTTTTATAGATACATTATATGCTTATCTAGATAAAAAATGAATGGATCTCATAACCACTTCACCCATCTTTAGATATTTGAAGATATCCAACTCAAATCCGAATTTGTGAGGTGGCTAACAAAAACAAAGTATAAAATTTCTGGAAATATGTTACTCAAATATTGACCTACATCTCTTGAATAAAAACAGATTTTGGAAAAATGAGAGAGATTTTTTAAGAGGAGCTTGTGATTGTGAAAAACCTCTCTCAGTTTCTAAAAATACATTTCCATATCATCATAATATATATCTAAAGAAATTGACTAAAACAAGAAAAGACAGATTTCAAAAGTCTAGTCATATTCCTACAATCTAGGATTTGATCCCTAGAATGTTTCCATTGATGAAATGAAGTGCTACCTGCATGATTTCATGGGGGGTGATCTTATATTCAAATATATGTGGCCAAAATGACTAAAAATCCTCTTTCCAAGTATAATTTTGACCAAAACTCATCCATGTTGAAAATAGACAAGTTTGCAGCGCGCTTAGTGTAAAAAAGACAGTTTGCGCTACAAACTCCTGTAGGTGACTGTTTTCACAAAATTACATCAAAATTCTCAACCGAAATATGGAAGTATGCTTCAACTGAACGCATACCACCATATATCATTGCTCATACTGAGATTACTCAGGTTTCATCTCAGTTACATGCAATTATACCTCCCTTTTTTATAATGAAGGCCAATGTCCATTCATGAGACTTTGTATGTTTGAGATAAACATTGAAGGTTTATGATCATGTCACATACATAATTTACCACTGCAAAACTGATGAAGGAAGTCTGGAATACTTCTATCACCTGCACCTTTATCTAGATCTTGTCAAACCCTTAAAGACAAAACTTCCTTGGTTTCCAAGAAAACCTTAACAATACTTCTTTGATGGCGAGTTGAAGCTTTGGAGGAGAATTTAAAAGATTGATGATGGCTTTAGAGCATCTAGAAACTTGTTTGATGTCCTTTTACCACTTTAAAAGACCTTAAAACATAAAACAGGGCATCCTCCAAAGTTGATAGCGCACATAATGGAAAAATAGTTGTTTGCACTACAAACTCATCATCATGGAGAAAAATGACAAATAAAAGGTCAAGTTATGATCCGATGTGTAATGATGGGTCATTATGGACCATGAGTGACTCACCCTTAGGATATAGATGACTTGAATTTAGCAATAAAACTAAGGACACAAACCCTAGATGACCATTTAGTCACCTATCAACTTTATTTGACATGACCAAATTTTGGTGAAAAGATTGACTTGAGAGGCTGACTTTCTAGGAGCTAACATCTGACTCCAACTGGGATGGAAACTTCCCTATGAGGTTTCCAAGAACCTAGTAGTTCCACTCGCCTTGTCCATTGGCCTATGGAGTCATCCGGCCTGTGCAACCAATCCCCTGGAAACCTTCAAGATTTGATATTCACTTCTATCATACCCTGATATACTGAAAAAAACTTTGCTTATTCATTGAAAACTGAAAACCTTCATACTGCAAACCAACTGCAAATTGAAAAGAAAAGCTCAACTACTGAGATTATTCGTGTACACTCCTAATCTAATCAATCGTATTGCTTGTTGATCAAGTGAAATCATGCTTCCAATGAATCCATACAAGTAAAGTTATGACTGAAAGGCTTATTTTTATGCCACTAATTAGAATATAATAATAAAAGCATAATAGTGACCATAAAAACTATTTCAGGAGATCATACTCACTAACAAATGTAAGTGATATGATAAAATTTTAAAACTTAAGAGAGTCTGAGAGATAAGACTCAAGTAAGGCTGCCATGGGATCTTCAAAACCGTGATCACCATCATACAGGTTCAAAATCATTGACTTCTCATGTATGGCTTCCTCTTTTCTATATCCCTGTGACTCGGATCCATCACTATGATGTGCTTGCCCATCACAGTGGACAATTTCTGAGAGAAAAGAAGAGATATGTTCTTGATCTTCTACATCATTGTCTCCATAATGATCGAATGAAGGATGAGTCTTTAAAAATATATCATGAGAGAATTGTAGATTACTCTCTCCAACAATGATATATTTGAAAGATGAGTAAAAAATAAGAGGGTCTTTATTGGAATTTTGAACAACATACATTATTGGAATTTATTGGGTCTTTATTGGAATTTATGCATACATTGTTGATCATCTCCTTGCTGAAAATTAGAACTAGATGAGATTCCATTGGTCAACAAGCCTTCATAAACTTTAAAATCTTCCTCAACATCACTATATTTGTCAAATATGGGAACATCAGGATACAATCCTAATGGAAGAGATGAATATTTTTGCATATAATCATCAACAATATGATTTTGAATAACATCACCTTCTTCCTCATCATTATCATCCTTCTTATCTAGATTTGAATCAATAGGTTCATAAGAAGCAAGATCTAAAACATCCTCAACAATGCAATCATCAATATTATCATCATTTATATCTGGTAGATCTTTTTCTTGGGAAGTAGCAATAGAAAGAACTTTATCCTTGTCTGTATATTCATTAATATATTCACTTTCATCCTTACTACTAGAAGAAACATCATGTTGAATATCTGAATGAAACTCCTCACAACAATGCTCAAAAAGAAGTTCCTGAGAAAAATACCTTTCACATCGATGATGGAATGTTAAATGAAATTTTTTTAAAGAAGATATGCTAGAAGGAGGCAAGGATATGTACCATTCGCAAGCATCTCATTCCAATGAATACATAAACATCTTCATGAGCACATCTTCATCATGTATATGTAACTGAGCCATGCATTGATGAAATCTGATGAGGTGATCTGAAGGATTATCCTCTTTCCTTTCTCTGAATATTGGAAGGCAGTCTCCCCAAATATCCATAAGAGGTACTGGATGTGGGAAACTAGGGATTGCAAAAAAGTTAAGAGGTGCAAACCTCCTAGACAAAAGAGCAACAAATGCCTTTGACATTTGAAGACAGTGGAGTTGCCACTAAATTCGTCCTTCATGGAGTTGCCAGATAGAATATTACAACCAATATGATGCCCAGTCTTTGTCTATCATCAAAATATAGAACTATGTCGTCTCCCAAGGAAGCTTGATTCAAAATCCTCTCCCCGACAACAACACCAATTTGTTATCACTCCAAGAATCACTCAAGRTTGTAAGTTGAGTAAGCTTGGTAACTTAATCAAATGTTCAATAAAATGTATAAAAATGGATCAGAAAATGAATAACTCATTCAATAACTCCCTCACTCAAGACACTTGAACATATCCAGACAAGATAAGGCTCTCAAAAGGTATTGCTCAAATGGTTTTTAAACTCGGATGGATGGAGAACATTCTCTATACCAACAAGATCATGTGTATTGAAAATATAGATGAAAGGGTGACTATAATAAAGAAGAATACTTATATTTCTACCTACCAATGCAATGATTAAAAGACATTAATAAGTCATTGTGTAAACAAAACAAATGAATATGACATTCAATATAAGTACAAGAGAAGACAAATGAACAGAGGTCTGAGCAATAACAGTGAAAGAAACTTATGATTCCAGTATACATACAAGAGAAGACAAATGAACAGAGGTCTGAGCAATAACAGTGAAAGAAACTTATGATTCCAGTATACATACATACATACATACATACATACATACATACATACATATATATATATATATATATATATATATATATATATATATATATATATAGTCTTGTACAAAAAGAGTCTCTCAAAGTCTCCAAGTTCGAACGTCTTGCTTTGCTCTTTGAGCCTTTTTATAGATACATTATATGCTTATATATATAAAAAATGAATGGATCTCATAACCACTTCACCCATCTTTATATATTTGAAGATATCCAACTCAAATCCGAATTTGTGAGGTGGCTAGCAAAAACAGAGTATAAAATTTCTGGAAATATGTTGCTCAAATATTGACCTATATCTCTTGAATCAAAATAGATTTTGGAAAAATGAGAGAGGTTTTTGAAGAGGATCTCGTTCTTGTGAAAAAATTCTCTCACTTTCCAAAAATAAATTTCCATCTCATCATAATATATCTCTAAAGAAAGTGACTAAAACATGAAAACACAGATTTCCAAAATCTAGTCATATTCCTATAATCTAGGATTTGATCCCTAGAATGTTTCCATTGATGAAATGAAGTGCCACCAGCATGATTTGATGGGGGATGATATTATATTCAAATACATGTGGCCTACTTGACCTAAAAATCCTCTTTCCAAGTCGAATTTTGACCAAAACTCATCCATGTTGAAAATAGACTAGTTTGTAGCGTGCTTAGTTTAAAAAAGACAGTTTGCGCTGCAAACTCCTGTAGGTGACTGTTTTCACAAAATTACATCAAAATTATCAACTGAAATCTAGAATTTTGCTTCAAGTGAACACATACCACCATATATCATAGATCATACTGAGATTACTCAGGTTTCATTTGAGTTACATGCAATTATACCTCCCTTTTTTATAATGAAGGCCAATGTCCATTCATGAGACTTTGTATGTTTGAGATAAACATTGAAGGTTTTTTATTATGTCACATACATAATTTACCACTGCAAAACTAATGAAGGAATTCTGGAATACTTCTATCACCGGCACCTTTATCTGGATCTTGTCAAACCCTTAAAGACAAAACTTCCTTGGTTTCCAAGAAAACCTTAACAATACTTCTTTGATGGCGAGTTGAAGCTTTGGATGAGAATTTAAAAGCTTGATGATGGCTTCAAATCATATAGAAACTTGTTTGATGTCCCTTTACCACTTGAAAAGACCTTAAATCATAAAACAGGGCATCCTCCCAAGTTGGTAGCACACATAATGGAAAAATAATTGTTTGCGCTACAAACTCGTCATCATGGAGAAAAATGACAAATAAAAGGTCAAGTTATGATCTAATGTGTAATGATGGGTCATTATGGACCATGAGTGACTCTTACAATTTGTGACTCGCCCTTAGGATATAGATGACTTGAATTTAGCAATAAAACTTAGGACACAAACCCTAGATGACCATTTAGTCACCTATCAACTTTATTTGACATGACCAAATTTTGGTGTAAAGATTGACTTGAGAGGCTGAATTTCTAAGAGCTAACGCTTACCTCAGTGAAAACCTCTGACTCTTCCAACACTTCTTTGTCCTCTCATATTTTATCTGTTGGTCGCTTCATCCTTCTTCTCACTTTCTTTAGTAGCACTTACTCTACCTCTACCTCTAGTTCCTTTTCCCCGGAACTTCTATCACAATCTTCTGTCAATCTTCTCTTTCACCTTCAAGGCAACATGATAGCCTTCATATACGTTATGAAAGTAATGTGTACTCATCTCATCCTGAATCTGATACTTTATCCCATTCATGTATCTTTCCACTCTTTTATACTCTGGTTCTTTTATCCATGACTTGAATGACAACTTGAAGAATTCTTCAGTATATTCACGCAGAAATGTCTCTTTCTTCCTGAGTTTTTGTACTTGTCTACACAAGTTTTGTTGGTTGTCAACATGTAAAAATTTATCTTTGATTTTACTAACCATCTTCTTCCAAGGTTTAATCTTCTCTAATATATTAGCTACTTTGTCTATCTGCAACAAATCCCACCAAAGTGCAACATGTCCTTTCAGCTTTGTAATGGTAAAACGAACACAATTGGAATCTTGAACATTCTCATATTTGAAGTATATTTCGAGCTCTCTTATCCAATATATAAGATTTTCATCCCTCGAACTTCCATCATAGCACGAAAATTCAACCCTCGTGCTACCTATGTTACTCAAGAAGGATATCAAACATATTGTTGGGTCTCCTTCCTCAACATTGTGTTCAACTTCAATCTCTTCCTCAAATTCTAAATCTAACTCAACTTCTCCATTTCTTCTATTCTCTAACTCTTCTATTCTTCTTCTTAATTCTTTGAGTTCTCTATTCCTTTCACCTCCTCGTGCTTCTCTTTATCTTCGCGGTGCCATCCTTACGAGTTGTCTTGCATCCCTCACTTAGACCAACATTCATAGGCCTTAGATCTAAGAAATGTTCTCTCATAACTTAGGAAATTAACCTGCTCTGATACCACTTGATGTGGTAGCAAAGCCTTATAACAAGTCTAACACCTATAGTATTGTGCTCTGCCTTCAAAATTCACAACGAAAGTAATGTTTGGACATTTAATAGAAATTTCAACTTCTTTTGTCAAGACTGAAATAGAAGAAATTGATTACAATCACGAGAATACAAACATGCTATGAATCCTTTCCTTTTTCATTTATTGCAAAAATTCCTCTGATTACAATGTGATCAATACATACATCCTTCGTATCTAGACTAGAACGGGTTCATTATGTTTTTCCTTTGTGTATTTCACAGTCTTTTCTTGATCTCGTTCTCTGTGGAAATCCAAACCACTTCAATCGACACCCAGTTAATCTCGATTCAATTCTTCACTATATGATGAACCCCTCAACACCTTTTTCCCTCTCTTCTTATTCCCAATGCCTCTTTTTTCGATATGTTTCTATCCATTGAGAAGATGAAAACTCATGGAAGTTCATTGTCCAATTGTTTCCCCAATTCGAAATTTGTTCCCTCTTCTTTCACCAGTTATTGTCACTTGGCATTCCATCTTCATGAGACATGTGGACTGAACTTGGAATCAGAATGTTGAATAGCAACATAAAAATTCCAACATAATTCTTGTAGCGTGGAGTTGCAGTATAAATCTTGTAGTGCGGAGTTGCAGTGTAGAATCTTGTATTGTGGAGTTGCAACATAAATCATGTAGTGTGGAGTTGCAACATAGAATCATGTAGCGTGGAGTTGCAATATTGTCATTTGTAACAAGGAGTCACAACACAAGCTGCAAAGTAGAGTTGCAACCATCCTTATTCGTCATAAATCAACTTGTACATAATTGAAATGTTTTTGGGTGATGTGGATTTCCTAGAACCAAAGATGTCCCTGCATGTTAATTAAAATTGAAAAAGAAAAAATTATATAATACTAAAGTATCTAAAAATACCAAACATCAATTTAGATATATGAAGGATGGTGTTACTCATTGGTAATACCAAGAGAGGGATTATGCTTTTCTCATCAATAACATTCTTTAGTAGATTATTTAACTATATGAGCTAACTCTTGGGGATTTTATAAAACCTCATAAGGGAACTCTTGGGCACTTTTCCGTATTTAGTGGATGGTATTGAGCACAAACCCATCAAATCTAATTACAACCACTAAACTGGTATGGACATCAAGTGAGCCACGCAACAGACAATGTAATATCATAATTTCAACCCTTCAATTATAATATGTTGAACATGTATTATTTGAATGATGAGACTATGTGATAGGAGTTAAACCATGTGCACTGAGCTAAATTACCCCGTGTGTAAATAATAAAATTGCATTGTGAATATTCCTAATGTGGAGCTTAAGGCCAAGGCATGATTAGTTATTGCATATGAGTCCCTATAGTGTTGATATTTTACTGATACATCTAGCAGTTATGGTTCTTCTTTATTATTACAATCATTTAGTACCTTAGCTACATATATAAGATCATTGAAAGAGAGACAATCACATAAACAAGAGAGACACAGAGATTATCTTGGGAAACCCTTTAGGGGGAGAAAATCTAGACAACTTCCTCAATATAGATTATCCAACCAATAAAAATGCTTCTCTCTCAAGGGAGAACTAACAAAGCAGAAGATCCTCCTCTACTCCTTCACTAGGAAGAGTAGTGCACCACTTAACTAAGAGATACCAAGATATAGACCAAAACCCTCCTTGACGTCACACCTAGCTGTAGCAGCTACTCCTCCAAGACTTGCACACTTTTCTTCTTGTTGCAGAGCTCATGTGTGAGTGTCCAAGTGAGGCGCTAGCCTCCCTTATAAATAGTAGTCTCGCCTCCCTAAATTAGGTCTGGGATGACTTGTCACTTTACCCTTTTAATTTATATTTAATTGTTAAGGTAAAATAGGGTCGACTTTTACAAAGGCACAATAGGGCCTAATTAACACATATAATATAATAATATTCTTTAGGGTTTGTCTTAGTCAAATACAATAAGGATATCTTATGAAGCTACTCAATCTTCATCACTCCTTCTTAGCAAGGAATGTATTCTTCTTGTCATGGTCATCATCATTACTTATGCGCTTCTGCATACTTGTTCATTGTCTTGTTGTCAATCACGGATCTATATATCATAGGAAGTGATGTACTTTCACTGGAATAATGTACCAACCTACGTTGGAGTTACTAACCTACGTTGGGGTAGCGTACTATCATGCGTTGGGGTAGCGTACCACCCTGTGCTGGGGTTACCAACCTGCACTAGGGTAGTGTACCAGCATGCATTGGGGTTACCAACCTACGTTAGGGTTACCAACCTACGTTGAGGGAGCGTACCAACCTAGGTTGAGGTAGCGTACCAACCTACGTTGAGGTAGCGTACCAACCTGCGTTGGTGTAGCGTAGAAGCCTGCATTGGGGTTACCAACCTGCGTTGGGGTAGCGTACCAACCTGTGTTGGGGTTACCAACCTGCGTTGAGGTAGCTCATCACTTCCCTCTACTGGGGATCGCATCACACCCCTCCACTGGGAATCGCATCACCTCCCTCTATTGGGGATCACATCACTTTCCTCTACTAGGGAATACATCACTTCCCTCTGTTGGGGAATACATTACTTCCTGCTACTGGGGAACATATCACTTCCCACTACTAGGAAAGTGTTCCTGGATCACTCCAAGCTTGTATCTGAAATTCTCGAACTTAACTTTGGACAGGGGCTTGGTCAACACATATGCTACCTTTTCACTGGTAGGAACATATTGGATCTTTACTACTCCCTTCTGTATCATCTCTCGTATATAATGGTACTTGATCTCAATATGCTTGAACTTGTCATGACACTCTAGGTTAACTAACAACTTTATGCAACTCTAGTTGTCATAAAAGATACATGTTTCCTCCAACTCGAGATCAAACAATTATGCGGTCAACTTTCGAAGCCACGCTGCTTCGCCACAAGCTGACCATGATGCCACATACTATGCTCTTGCAGAAATGAGTGCCATATAGGTCTGCTTCTCATTGAGTCACGAGATCACAGTTGATCCCATACTAAAGCAACATCCGTATGTACTTTTTCGGTCTGTGACACTGCCTACCCAATCTGAATCTGCGTAGCCCTACAATCTTATCTCCTGATCTGAGATATATCTAGGTCCATAATTTATTATACCATTTAGGTACATCATCACATGTTTTTCGATAATCAGTTGAACATGTCTTTCACCACAAAACATATATATGTCCTCGTGTTCTTCAAACCAAATTTTTCACATCACATTGTACCAACTTGGTACACTTTCTCAGTTGCAACTCAATCTGCACAATCATGTGTTGGCTATATGTAATTTCTGCAAAGAACTATTTGTCTCACTAAATGAGAGTATGTCATCTACTCTCTCAGCAATTTTTCCTTCTAGAATTGGGATTCTACACCTGCAACTGCTTTTTCTGAAACTGAGAATGACTACTCCATTCTCATTGTAGTTGTTGAACTCTAAGAGTAGCTCCTCTACTCCATCACACCAAATTTTCATTTGAAACTGAGAGTGGCTCAATAAATGACACTGAGGATAGCTTATCCTCTTTCTCTAGAGGTAACACAATCTACTATTGTAGTCATGTCTCCATGGCCTGAATCATGTACTGCACCAACTGGCACTGGAGATAACTCAATCTCAAATAAATGGATTTTCATACATGTTCCCTCTGAATCTCATACGATGTCAGCTTCTTTTAATGAATCATGGTTGTTCTATATATACTTCTTCTTATTACTAGAGCAAGTGTCTCATCATAGTCTTCTCTCTCTTGCCGGGAGAATCCTCTGGACACAAATCAAGGTTTGTACATATTTATAATGTTATCTGATAGATCAATCTTGGAAGTCACCACTGACTTCCCTTCTGGTCTCAAGGAAAAATCCATATCCCGGTCCTTCTGATTGGCTTCCTCCTCTGTCACTAAAACAAGGGAATCTTCCCAGGAGATTTCACATCTCCTAAAAGTCTCTGAAGCTACGATCTAGTCTTCTCAACTCATGGAATTTTTTTTTCAGTTCTGGAAGACATATGTTTTTCCCATATGATCCTCTCCGAGATTAGGCTCACTCTGAGTCTCCATTCTCCCTCTGATTCTATATAATATTCGGAGCCATCTACTCCCTCTGATATGGATTATCAATGCTATATGGATTTGCATCCTACAAAGTGTCATGGGACCAAGTTGGTCTCTTCCTGGTTACTTCATTGATTTTGGGTCGACGCTTCTGGATCTACTAACTCTTTCTGATGATCTGAAGAGTGATCAACTGCACTAAAGGGATTTGTTTTGTCATCTTTGGATCCTTTTGCTCCTCATGTTCTGTCTCCATATGAGATGTTTCGTCTCTAGATAAAGTAGCTTCTTCTTCTTCTTCTTTGGTACATGGATGTATATGGTCATGTATACAACTTGGATAGTCTACTCCATGTCTCATCTAATATGTTGCCTCCTGCAAATGTATATCTCCCACAGGTTTATCACCTGTGACCTGCCCGGAACAAGAAAAACAAGGGAGAAACAATAGACAATAATACAATTCTTTATAATAATAATAAAAACAACAGCGAGAACAATTGTCACAGTAGCTCCTTCAGAGCTATCACTTATGACCTTCCTGAAACAAGGGTCAAAAGTAAGAAATACAATAATAAGAAATGAGAGAAACACTCTTATAATGTTGTGATCAATCATTCCTCCATGGTAACCTGGACACAAAACAAGAAGTTTCTCCTAGAGGAGGTGTTAGTTATATTTAGTAAATAATTACAATCATCATTTATCTCAATAGTGCTAACATGCTACCAAGTATTCAATAATAACACTTTTCAAATATCGTTATCACAACTATAGTGTTTAGCAGTTATCAAACTTGATATGTGTAAATTTGAATCTTATCAATTTAATCAATCAAATCTAGAACCTGGAGTCTTGTCCTCAAGAATGAGTGTGTCACTTTTCTTCTGAGTCTCCTTCACTCAAGATGACAAATATTTTCTTCAACTTGTCCTTTGTACTAAGATAATATGCTTTCTTGACATAAATCTGAGTTAGAGAATAAACTCTATAATCTCAACCTTAATCAATCTAATACTTTGACTTTAATTTTGACCAATGATTAGTATGATAGACATAAATTCAACAGATAAAAATAAAACATAGATGTTCATAAGATCACAATAATGCCATAACAAATAGAGGCATATCAAATTAATAAAAAATGGGGTGCATTGTTCCTCTTAATGTGTTGGATCTGAGATCCTTCTCCATCTACGATTGTTGTTTAGACAAAAGATCCATTCTCTTGCATATACCCTTTAGAATAATGATACGGTTTAAACATATGTGTGTACATACCTATGACAGTATCGTCATGCAATGGCACCATCCGGCAACATCGACAAGAAATAATTAACCTTTAAAACTTCAAAGGTGTTGCAAATTGTAATATAAGGTAGCTAGAGATTTTCTAGGGTAAGGCGCACTAGGAAAAAATATGTCCCAACACTTCACAAAAACTTTCACTGCAACTGGTGTTGCAATTGGCACAAAGGAATTGGCCCTGCAACTACAACTGATATCATAACTGATACTACAATTACAACTAGTACTGCAACTGCAACTGCAACTTAGGGTTTTATGAGGAAACCCTAATTTATGAACTTCAAATTTTGGAATTCTGATCCAGGGAAGTGATGCGCCTTTCTTGGGTGAGTTTCTAGGTTATCTTAGTTTCACCAAAGTCCTCCAACAAAGGTAAAAACGTCACTCTTGGGGTTTATGCAGAAACCCTAATTCTGCAGCAGCTACAACACTGAAAACTGAATCTTGGAGAGGGTGAATTGAGGCTAGCCACTTCTTATAAATTGTGAGTTGGTCTCTTTCAGGACTGCTCATTACCATTGATATTTTACTTATACAACTAGCAGTTACAGTTCTTCTTTATTATTACAATCATTTATCACATTAGTTGCATATATAAGATCACTAAAAGAGAGACAATCACATAAACAAGAGAGACACAAAGATTGTCCTGGGAAACCCTCTAGGGGGAGAAAACCAAACAAAATTCCTCAATATAGATTAGCCAACCGAGAAAAATTCTTCTCTCTCAAGAGAGAAATAACAAAGTAGAAGATCCTCCTCTACTACTTCACTAGGAAGAGTAGTGCACCACTTAACCAAGAGATACCAAGAGATAGACCAAAACCCTCTTTGATGTCACACCTAGATGCAATAACTACTCCTCCAAGACTTCCACACTTTTCCTCTTGTTGTAGAGCTCATGTGTGAGTGTCCAAGTGAGGTGCTAGCCTCCCTTATAAATAGTAGTCTTGCCTCCCTAAATTAGGTCTGGGCGGACCTGTCACTTTAACCTTTTAATTTACATTTAATTTTCAAGGCACGATATGGCCGACTTTTAAAAAAGCACAATAGGGCCTAATTAACAAATATAACATAATAATATTCTTTAAGTTTTGTCTTGGTCAAATACAATAAGGATATATTTCGAAGCTACTCAATATTCAACATATAGTGGGCTAAGATTATGGTGTGGTTGCCATGTTTTCCATGATGTTCTTATCTATGTAAAAGCATGATTAAGAGGGAAGACATAATAATATATAATCCACCAAAAAGGTTTCTTGAGGAAGAAACGAGGAGCTATGATACCACAAGAGGGGAAGAGGAAACAAGTGCATAGGCAACTTGACTTGACACTTGTCCTTTGATGTAAAACCTTCTTTTCCCATGTTTCCTTACAAACATTTCTCGTCAATTTTTACTTGGGTGGTCCTTTCAAGGTTTCCCCATTCTTCTTGGGAAGGGTGCACTTGTCTTATGCAACTCTTGGAAGAAAACCATTGTTCACTTCATTCATGGATCATTCTTACACTCTCCTCTAGTCAAATTGGGAGCATTCCTCTTCGATGAGCATTCTCCATTATCCCATTCAAAATATCCTCTTATTGGTTATGAAGGGAACTGGTGTGAAATCATGGTTGTTATGTTTGCAATAGCAAGAGAACCCCATGCACTCATGGTTGGTAAGAACATGTGGAAGCAAGGGGGGCTTTTTGTTGAGTATAAGAGAGGGAATGTGATGGCTTGAGAGAAAAACTATGGTTGGAATGTCCACTACAGTTAAAGAAAACATTGTAAAATCCTATAACCCTATAGTGTTACTCATGCACTGTTTTAGCAAGGTGTTCTCATCCATTCCATTCAAAGTAGGAAGCTATTGGTCTTAGACTCTCTCTACCTATACTATAAGGGAAGAAGAACCCTAATGGACTATGGAGCAGAAAAGGGAATATCTTTCTTGTGTTGTGAAGGAGAAGAGAGTGGTGCACTGATGGTTAGATGAGGTTTTGGAGTGCTCAAGAATGAGTAGATTGGATTATCATGAGAGATATGGGTTGGGCTTAGTAAGATTTAATCCCTCTAGGAGCTTCCTTATCTTTGGTGGTGTCATTGTATGGCTTGGGGGTGGAATCTATAGTTGATTCCTATGGTTGGGTGGTGAATTGATCCTCAACAATTAGTTTGGTGGACTTGCATTCATTATAGGTGAATATTCATATTCATCTTTGAGTGGAATGATTAATATTTGCAATATGTCATATGATCCCATAATTTAATTGGCTAGTGAATGAATTTGAAATATGCATGGTTATTTCCACTATTATTTGGCTGTGCATATAAATTCAAAATTATGTCATTGTTAGAGATATAATTAGCTTAATAGTTGGTTAATTAAGGAAACTTAATTCACACATAGTGCCTTGATGACCAAGGAAAAATATGAACAAGTGATAGATTGGTATGAGAGCGCAATTTTCAACACTAGGCCAATATGGATAGATAATGTGAATATTATGATGAAATTCACAATTGCATGCCAAGTGTTTGACATAATGCATCAATGAAAACATGTTGATTTTGTTAATTTGAATGCTCATAATGATGGGATAATGGTTGGTTTTTAGAGATTTGATCAACATTAAGGTATATGTACATGGTATAGAAGTGATTTCCATATGAATTCATAAGATTCATCTTGTAGTTGTCGAAGTTTATCTCCAAACTAGTAGAAAATTAATGGTGGTTCATACTTCGAAGTGCACAACATGCTCATGAAGTTTTAGAGGGAGTAGCTTTCAAAGAATTGGTAGATGTTTGTGGTAATGCCAATGTTCAAGAAAATTATAGGCCTTGGAAGAATTTAAAGAGAAACTAGTATGGAATTGGGACCTTTCCCCACTAAGCTTCACGATGATTCAAAATAGGTTGATGGCCTTAAGTTCGAAAGGGGCCAAAGGCTTGAAGTGTAAAAGAGGGTCAATGACCTAATGTCTCGAACTAGCCTAATGGATCGATGTTTGAAGGATGGCCAATGGCCATGGTTCAAAAGAGACCCAACAAGTTTGTTTCAAAGTCGTCGATGAACTTTAATTCAAAATGGTTTGATATTAGGGCCATTCCACTTTAGTTTCAGAAAGTTTCGAAGGTGGTTGAAGTTCAAAAATGACCCAATGGTCATTGTTTGAATAGTGACCAATGGCCTTGGTTAGGGGGTGACCATAGAAAGAGGTTAGGAATTCCTTTGAAGAATTGAAAATTTTGAAAATGGCCCAATGCCCTTAAGTTTGAAGTAGTTTGATGGCCATATTTCAAATTGACCCTGATAGGCATAGTTCCAACTTTCCCCGACCATCATATGTTTCCAAACAACCTGAAGAGACTTCCTTGCAAGTAACCTAAAGTTCCATAAGTTTCCCAATATTTTTTGGAAGAGCCTTCTTAAAAGTGGTCAAAGTGGCTTAAAAGTGTTTGAAATGGCCTTTTCAAAAAGAGCTTGAAGTGGTTTATCTAAAAGTAACTTGAAGTGATATCTTTTGAAATAGTCGAATGGGCCTTGTTTGAAGATGGATTAATGATAAATGCTTGAAATTGGCATGACAAGCCTTGCTTGAAAGGCCTAAAGTGCCTGATTCAAAAGGTGCTTGAAGTGGTTTGCTTGGAAACAATTGATGAACCTTGTTCAAAAATGGCCCAATGTGCCTTGTTAGAAATTGGGCCAACAAACCTTGTTCGAAATTGGCCCGAAAACATTGTTTTAGAGTTTCTTGTGGGGATATATTTCGAAATAGGTTGTAGAGAATTAATTCAAACTGGGGTTGTAGGTTGATATTAAGTAGGCAACGACCAAGTATTCTTATCAAACTCAACATGTGTAAATATTTTGATCGTTTAAGTTGGGATTTCATGGAGAAGATGTTAACAACCTATGGCTTTGATCCTAGCTAGATAGGTTGGGTTAAAAAGCTAATTTTTTCCACTTTTCTTTTTTAGTTTTAGTTAACAGTTCCCCTATAACCCCTTTTAATCCTTCCATAGGTATTAGAAAAGGGGACCCTCTATCTCTTTTTCTATTCATTCTTATGATGAAAGGGTTGAGAAAAAATCTCTACCATGACATATCCTCAAGGACCTTGAAGGGACTTAGACTCTCGAAGGATGATGACCCTCTATTTCATATCCAATTTGTTAATGAAATTATGCTCATAAGAGCCTCCTTAGTCAAAATACCATTAAAAATACCCTAGATACATTTTTTCTTGCTTCTAGCACAATCATCAATCTAGATAAATCACACATCTTTTTCTTCAACAACCTGGTGATCACCCAACAAAACATTGTCTATATCCAAGGTTTTCATAAAGGTAGTCTCCCCTCAAAATACTTAGGAGCCCCTCTCATTGATAATTCCATAATAAATGTATCATGGGAAGAACTTGTTACCCCCTCACTTCTAGGGGTAACTACAGGCGATTTTTTCTCCATGATCCGCATTTTAGATAGCGATTCTGATGATGACATTTTGGACTCTCCACACATAGTTGCCCACAGATGCCTTCCATTACATGCTTATCTCACTCACATCAGATGACATGGTGTATTACACACCGAGGTACATTGTTCTTATACTTCATATCGAGTGATAATGTCAATGTTTTGGGCATGAAAATGGTGATCATGGGTTGAATTGGATTATGAATCATGATGCTTTGAATTTATAATTTTTGCCTTGTTTCACCTTAGTGGTTATCATAGTCTCCTAATCAAGCATTGTCACTCTTGGGAAAAGTTGTACTACTAGGGGGCCTTAATAGGGGTAATGTGTCCATATCCTTTACCATACATAACATATTCCATTTGTCCTTTCTCTGTTGTCCTTTATTTTGGGTTGGTTGTTACATGTGTCCCAAAAGGGTCCATGCTTCATAATCCCATGAGAAGAAGGGGCTTGAATGTCTGAGCTTGGTGCAGCTTGAGAAAAAGAGAAAGAGTAAATGATATATTGAAAATGCAAGGCAAATGAAAATCAAAGTCAAGAATCAAGAAATATAAAGCATGAATAATGCCCCCTCGCTAAGAGTCCATCACCCCAAGTACTATGTAATGAATATATATCTAAAAAGAGACTTATCAAATGAAAATAGAAATCCAAAAAGGTTAAATCAAGGAAGAAAAAGGTAGAAGGGCCTTGGAAAGACACAATATCGAAGAAAGGGCACCTCAGATTGCATAAGTGATCCCTCTACAAAGGCGCTCATGTGGATGAATAGCTTATGTGACCATGCATGTAAATGACATCCACCTATAAAGTAAATATCAAACCATGCCACATGCCATTGCAAATACTCCTTGATGGATTTCTTAGGAAGTACTCCTTATCCTAGGTATTTGCACACCTAATAGGGGTCAATAATGATCCTCCCATACCTAAACTTGGAAAATCGTATAACTTTATGAGCTAGTGTGAATTTTGAAGAAGATACTTAATGTGATCTATATAGTGGCTTTTGCATTGACATGGCTCACTTTATATGTTGTATTTGACTTGTGTACATGCCTCCAGTTTTGATGGATAAATTGGCCTACATGAGCCCCTCCTAGGATGATGGATTCTACATGGCTACATACTTGATTGAAGCCTCGGTCCTTTGGAGGATGTTGAGGAGACCACTTGCATGTTTGATGGAGGTCATCCCACTTCTTTTAGAGGTCGTCGCACACCTTGAGGAGATTTTAGCACATATTTTAAGGGAGACCAGCTTTAGGAGCAATTATCTTTTGACGAAATTGCTAGAATTCTACCATATCAATGCCATTAGATGTAGAATAGGCATGGGATTTCTGAAAAATTGTCATAATATAAATTTGGGAAAAAAATGGCACAACTGTGGTGTTTTTAAAATATGTCGTGAGAAGATTATAACATATTTTTGACCACTCATGGGACACTTTTGGAGGAGGTCAATGAGGCTTTTGAGGAGGGTGTTCCACATGTTGAGGAGGATGACTTGGCACTCAAGGAGAGTTTACTTGAGTTGGGGGGCATCTTTGTTTTGTTTTTTTACTCATTCACTCATGTATCATGAGTATTATTGTATAGGTGGCATAACCACCTCATAATTTATGCATTTTTTACCACAGCTCTAGGGTTTGTAAAGAGATAATGGTATTTAATATTATTTTAGGCTAAAGTCTAGGAGAACATTATTGTTTTAATGAGAAGGGTGCTACATCTCTCATATAAATAGAGAAGCACTTCTCATGTGTAAAACATTGCTACTTGTGGAGATATATCACTACTTGTCTACTTCTACATTCACTCTCATGAAAAATTCTATGGATGGTTAGTTAGAGTGATTTTTGGAGAAGATGTGCTTGTGGATTATTTTCTACTACATGGATATTCATTGCTAGGGTGATGGATGAAATATTTCTCGAGTAAGTGGTCTCTTTTCTTCTTGTGGTGTTATTTATGAATGCATTTAAGTGTGATGTTGCTTATCTAGTGTTGTTTGAGCATTCTCTTGGATTTTTCTTGAGCAAACGCTTCTTATCAAAGCTCTTGGAAGGTTACTAGTGAATAACCTTCCCTTGAAGTGTCCTTAATATTTTAGGAGGATCTTCTAAGGTTAGTAATGAACAACCTCTATATATCACCCTAAACAATCCACTAATTTATCTCCAAAGGAATCCTTAATTGAGTCCATATGCCCAAAACTATAGTAGGCACTAGTCACTCTCCCAATAGTCAATCATCATTTTCTAAATTATACTCTACTTTTATTGTTATAGGGTTATATTAGGGTTTTGTTATAGCAAATTTTCATTTTCAGCCATAAAAGACTAAGACGTTTTGGCATTTTTGGCATATTGTTGACCTAATAAATGTTGGTAAAACCCTAATTTGTATTTTTAAATTGTTATTATATCCTTTTAGTGAAAAATGTTTAGGGTTTTAGGGCTGATATATGCTTCTTAATTTTCTGATTTTGTTAGTTAAATAAACCCTAATTTAGCTCATGTTTTATCCCACTTTATTCATTGAATTATTACTTGTTAAAGGGATGATTTTATTCCTCCTGTAATAACTTGTTTTCTTGTTGTAATTCAATATCTTTGTCCAAGTTTTACAATAGCCTTTAGTTTTTTCTTCATTTGTGGTGTTTGGAGGTCTTGTTGAGCCTTAACTTGACTTGGAAAACCTCCTAGATTGACCTAGATCCTCACGTCTTTCAAATCTGGAAATTGCTTTTACTCACCAGCTTATCTCTACTTTGTCTATCTTACTTCATTGGTGGTGGATTGAGTAGCTACCTAGGGGGGCTAGACTTGATTGTTTCTTTCCTAGGAATTCTTGGAGGTTACTAGGGAAGCCTCCCTTATGTTTGATTTACTCATTCACTAAAAAGAGGGAAGTTGTTGCCTAGGTGAATGTTAGGCATAGGATCGTAGATAAATAAAACACAAAACACATCAAAATGAATGTGGAAATAAAACACAAAACAAATCAAAATGAATGCAGAAATAAAACACAAAATAACACAATACAAGAGAGACATTGGTATACGTGGTTCACTCGATATGGGCTACGTCCATGGAGAAACATCAAATCCTTCCTTCATTATGTCCAGTAAAATGAAGGGATAACACCTACAACACATACATTGCAACCTCTTCTTCACTCTCTCACAATATCCTCTCTCAGTCACACAATACTCTCACATATAGTCACAACCTTTAAATATGCTTCATCATATATAATCCTATGGGAAAATAACATGGGTTACCCAATACCATGGGCCCGTAAACCATCGATGGTAAACCCATAATTGAACGTAATGCAATGCTCCTATGAAAAAAAGGGTTTCCTTCTAGGTAAAAAAAGGCACCAACATAACCTCTACATTTAGATCTATGACTTAATGATGAAGAATCCAGATTGACTATGAAATTACAATATTTTACAAGACACTTAGCCAAAAAAAACCTCTTTGGGGATGTTACCCATGAACCCCTACCAGGGGGGATGGGGGATGAAATATTTTTCGTCACCCCCCTTGGACTAGAGACAATTTTAGGGGAAAATCCCCCCCACACCCCCCGTCAAGAATCGAGAAGCAAACACGGCTAAAAAAAGACCTATAAATTAGGAAGATAATTAGACTCCACATCTAAAAAGTGGCATATGCTGATGTTCCACTAGTATTGGTTCCTTGTGAAGGATTTACTAAGGTGCTCGATTGTGTGGTAACAGATCTCTTTAACAAGTTAGAAAAAAAATTGAGCTCGTGGAGTTTTCGTTCTCTCAATTTTCTTAGTAGATGATTTATTCTCAAATCGATCCTCCAATTGATGCCTATATATATATATTTTGTATTGGTAGTCTCTATCAAGATTTTGAAATCCATTAAATCTCTCCAATGAACCTTTTTGTGGGATGGGGGGGATAAAAAGGAACAAAAGTGCGCACTAGTAGCTTGGGATAAAATCACATACCCAAAGTCTTAGGAGGCCTAGGTGTGTGAGATATTCAGATCCTGAATAAGTGTTGGAAGTGACGATATGGTAGAGATGGATCAATAACAAGGATGAACTTTGGAGTAGATTGTGGATAAAAAAATGTACTAGATAATTAAAGGAAAATGATATCATAAGAATTGAGAGATCTTGCTCAGGATCACTAATATGGAACAATGCTTAGCAAAGTAAATCATTAATTCAAAGTCAAAATTTCTAGGAGATTAGAAATGGAAACTTAGCTAAGTTATAGGAGGTTTCTTTGCAATAACATGAGCCTATTGATATATTAATTATCCTTGTGGAATTCAAAATATCCTTTCATAGTGCCAATTAGCATTCAATGAGTCAGTATTGGAAGGAAAGGATGGACCAAGAGGATAGTGGATGGAGATTTTTGAAATCCAAAGAGGATTGGCCATAAATAAATAATCAAGAGGGAGCAGTGTTTTTGGACTTAGAGCTAAGAAAGAGAGAAATAAGAGTTAAAAACAATTAGGACAAGATTATATGGGGACAAACATGAGGAGGTATTTTCTCTACCAAAGAGGCATACAAAAGGTCAACAAGACTCATTGATCAAGAGAGTGATAATATATGGAACCAAGTCTAGACCCCATGTATTTGGCCCGAAGTTTCCACTTTTCTATGGCTACTAACAAGAAGAAAAGTTCTAACATGGGACAAATTGATAAGAAGATATTTTGAGGGCCCATTTATATGCTTCATGTGTAGGCCAGAAGTTGAAGCAACCCAACATCTATTTAACCATTTATGAAAATTACATTTGGGATAGAGGTGAAACAACTTTAAGGAAATATGGGAAAAAGAGAGATGAAATCTTTGAAACCATCATATATTGATGAATGCCCCCCTTCACAAGCCTTGTTCTCAATAAAGCATGGCAACTAGCTTATGGATTCTTCGTATGGGTGATTTGGAAAGAGCACAATAGGATGCTATTCAAAGATAAGCAAAGAAGTAAAGAATAAATCTAGAGAGAGATCAATCAACATTTGGAAGAAACTATTGCATCTATGTCATATCCCCAAAAAAGTATATCATGCTCAGAAAGGGAACATAAGCTCCTCGAGTTATGGAGAATATAAGCAATGAAATTAACTGAGAAAATCAATACCCTCTCTTTCAAATCCAAGACTTCGGATTTGTGGAATTTTCCTCCCAATAATTTTATAAAGCTCAACTTTGATGGATATTGAAAAGGAAACCATGGCCCCTTAGGCTTTGGGAGAGTCTTTAGAGATGCCTCAAGGAATATCTTAAGAGTCATTGCAAGATCCCTGGGGACAAATATAAACAATGCAATGGAGCTAACAACATTAGAACAAGGACTGAATATCACAATCAAGCAAAGGTATGGAAAACTAGAGGTAGAGAGAGACTCCTATATTTTAATAAATTCCCTCAACATGATGATAAACAAAACCAAAGTCGACAAGTTGTTACATAATTGGAGGACATTTTCAAGGATTGAAGATATTTCTACCTACTTATGTCACATCCCTATGATTATTCCAAAACATGTCAAATGAAATACAAATGGTTTAGTAGACCAATTGGCCAATTAAGGAGTGATAATGAACAAATAGGATCTAAATAGAAACTGGGATAACCTGGATGAAAATTCTCTAAAGGAGAATTGCAACATCATAAACATCTCATATTGTGATCCACCCATGTTGGGTGCAGTAAGGGATGAGAGGAAAAGGAGGGTGATCCACCTATATTCTCACAATACACCCAACATTCAATCTCTCTGATGTCTATATGTGGGAGATTAAGCAAGAGGAGGAGGGAAGTTTCACAATTTGGTACCTTCAACCTTGTGAGCACTCATGCAATCACCATTATGAGGATGGGAGAGATGGCCTTAAGATGGGATTTGGTAGGTCTACAAGAAATATAGAGCTTATTTGAGCCAAGTCTAATTTGACTATTTTGGGGACATTGGATGTGGATCCTATGATGTCATAACACCTCCAACTATCCTTCTCAATGGATGGTCAATAAAATTTTCATTCTAGTGATATTTTTACTTGTCTGTCAGTGGATTTCCCTCTCAATTTTGGATTCACTCTCAATAGTATTGGGGATATCCCTGCATATTTCATTTACATACATATTTTTTATATGAGTTGAGCTATGTCGCCCAATCGACAAGCCTTTGGGGCATGATGGTAGCACATGTAATCTCTACAGCTTGATAGATTGGTCCAAAACATTGAGCATGAGAGATGATAAGAGGAAGGATCCTATGAAGGAATATGAATAGGTTGAGACAAGGCGATGAGGGAAACCCAAAACCTGTAGAGTAGAAGGTATGTCCAATCTTGGTGGCAAGCCCACCAAGGTTGAATTAGAATACTGAGAGGCAACCAATATGCATCACAATTGAACCTTAGTTCATCTCAAAGAAAAAATGGAGAGAATAAAGGAACGAGTGAGTGAGAAAAGGATTGGCACGCCATTAGACAAAATGGATGATGAGTTGCATCAATGGATACCAAACACTAGTTTTTCAAGGTCTAGGGACACTAAATACTTTAGGAAAATTGAATTTTATTGGTTGAGAAAGACCATAGTCACTCAGGCAATGAAAGAAGTGGGCCTCAATCAAAATTTTATCATGGAAAATTTGGACTCTCACCTAAAGACAATCATGAACAAAATGGAATTTTTGGATAATAAGTATGAAGGTATGGTAAGGGTACTATGGGAAAGAAACAAGATCATGACCTTGTTTTCCAATGACATTAGATCCTGATGTTGAAGCCTACCCTTTGATCATCATCCTGAAATCAACCTCTAATGAAGGGGACTAGGTGATCTGTCTAGTATCCTTTTCCTTTTTCACATGATAATCAATATAAACTTTGATAATGTTGATAAGTTAAGAAAGAGACATTTTGATTATGATACTCAGTCTAAGTTTTTGTCAAATTGTCCTGGCCATAGTGATACTTTTGCTTCCTTGTTGTACATAGAACCTCCATAATGTTAGGAGAACCATAATTTAGATTTGGTCATCATAAGTATTTTTAAACATCTTTGGAACAACAATGCTAACATTGAGCCACTATAGCTCTAGTTTCCTAGTTAGCAGGCTACAATGGAAAACTATGCATATTTTTGTACTATATAAATCTTATAGAACACTAGCTTACAAAAGAAAAGATATTAAGTAGGCTACAAAGAAGTTAGTGTGAAATGGCCCGATAGAGATTAATATGTAGATTTTAACCTTGTACAATATTTTACTACAAAGAGATTTTCAATAAAAGAACATAAAATATACAATGGCAAATACACACATTACACAGATATTTTTCCCCTGGAAACCCAAACCAGGAAAACCAACACATTTTGTATTCATTAATAGTGATACATTGTTTACAATTCAATATACATATAGTAGCTAGTGGCATCCAAAACCCTATCCCAATGACTTGGATTAGTCAACAACCCTAATTCCTTAACTAGAAATAGAAAACCATTGGAAAAATCTATGTGGCGAAAAACCGCCCAACAATGGACATGAAAATCGAGGCGACACGAAAAATGAGACAAAAATGTGACACATTTTCCGAGGCAAAAAAAATTCTTGAGGGCATTGCCCCTAAACCCCAGCGTAGGAAGAATATCGCCCCCCTCAAACCCCCCTGCGTGCTCAACGCAACGTAGCAGACACTACGACTAGTCGTGCAAAAAATATAACACATACCCAACATTCTCCCACTTGTTATTTTATTTGCATACAGGGGGTTACAAGGTTACATAGTCAACAATCTAGGGAAAAAATTCCCATGGATCCTTTACACCAAGATAATTTCTAAATGAATCTGCAACATTCTTCAAAGTGTTGACCTTCATCAACAACACTTTATTTTCTTCAACCATGTCTCTCAAAAAGTGATATTGAATATCAATATGCTTTGTCTTTGAATGATAAGTCAAGTTCTTTGCCAAAAAAATTGCACTCTGACTGTCACAATATATCCTTACAGCTTGGTGTACCAACCCAATACCTGAACACAGTATTTGTAACCATATTGCTTCTTTACTTGCATGAGTGGCTGCCATGTATTCAACTTTTGTAGTTGAAAGTGCCACTACATCCTGCCTTTTTCTCATCCAACTGATTGCTCCTCCAAACAAGTTAAACCCATACATGCTTGTAGATCTCCTATGATCTATATCTCCAACCCAGTCTGCATCCAAAAATCCATGTATGTCCAACACTCTGTCCAATCCTGGTCTTCCTTGGTAGCACAATCCATAGCTAGCATTGCCACACAAATACCTAAAAACCCTTTTTTCTATTCTCTAATGCTCCTTCCCTGGTTTTCACATATACCTGCTCAAAAATCCCACTGCATGTGAAATGTTTAGTCAAGTACTGACCATTGCATACATCAAACTGCCAACTGCACTCGCATATGGAACACTAGACATGTCCTCCTCCTCTTCATGTGTCTTGGGACACTGATCTGCAAATAACTTTACACCAACATGAATAGGAACCTTGACCAATTTACATTCCTACATATTAAACCTCTGTAATATTGTCTGGACATACTTTCTCTTATTTAACCAGAGTTTCCTCTTTTTCCAATCTCTTTTAATTTCCATGCCCAAAATGAAATTTGAAGCATCGAGATCCTTCATGTCAAATTTAGAGGACAAATGAGTTTTCACATCCTAGATAATCTCCTTGTTGTTTCCTATCAACAACTTGTCATCCACACATACAACACCTAATAAATCAAATGATCACCAATTAATTTAAAATACACACAATGATCATCTTTGCTTCTTGTGAAGCCAATTCCCAACATATAAGTATCAAATTTTTGATACCACATCCTTGGTGATTGTTTTAAACCATACAGGGACTTTTTTAGCTTGCATACCAGCTCCTTCTTTCCCTTCACAGCGAATACTTATGGTTGCTTCATATAGATTTCTTCTTCCAGATCCCCATGTAGGAATGTTGTCTTCAAATCCATCTATTTAATTTCAAAATCAAATGCAACAACAACAGATAACAAAAATCTTATAGAACTTAACTTGGAAACATGAGAAAAAATCTCACCAAAATCAATTCCCTCAACCTCAGAATAACCCTTTTGATCCAGGTGGATATTGGTGGCCACCCACCTATTCCAACTGGCTCCTCTTGACAATTTTTAGTTCAACACGTTCTTTTGTACTTCTTTGTAATTGTGGTTTCTACACTCTCGGGGTTGTCTGAAGCCCTACACATCCTCCAAGTGGAGACTTGTGGCCGCCCACCTAATACAACTGGATTATTTTGGAATTTTTCATGTTAGCACATCTTTCTGTACTTTCAGGGTTGTTTTGGGGCCCTAAACAAATTTTTTTTGGCTTGCCACAATCAAACGGTAGAGAGAGTCAAGGTTTGATGGCATAATATGTAGTTCTCTAAAATACCTTTTCAATGGGATATCACGCACCCAAAACGACCCTGGAAGTACAAAAAGATGTGCTGACATGAAAACTTCCAAAATAAGCCAGTTGGATTAGGTGGGCAGCCACTAGTCTCCACCTAGAAGATGTGTAGGGCTTCAGACATCCCCAAGAGTGTAGAACCCATAATTACAAATAAGTACAGAAGAACGTGTTGAACTAAAAACTGTCAAGAGGAGCCAGTTGGAATAGGTGGGTGTCCACTAATATTCACCTGGATCACCTTTGCTACTAACTAATCTTTGTATTTTTCCACTTTGCCTTCTGCATTCAACTTCTTTTTAAATACCCATTTGTTTCCAATGGGATTTCTTCCAGTTGGCAACTCCATTAGATCCCAAGCCTCACTCTTATCCAAGGATGTCATTTCTTCATCCATGGCCTTTTTCTAGAGCTTTCCATCCTATGAATCCATTGCCTCCCTAACAGTTCTAGGATCATCATCAGTAATAGACAAAGCTAAATTTGAATGGAAATCAGATGGAGTATACCTTTCCAGTAGCCTTCTTTATTGAACCGATCTCCTCGATATTGGAGTATGAGGATCTTCTTCTTATTATTCATGTTCTTCTGTAGATTTTGATTCATCATCCTTTAAATCAAACTCTATTTTTTCTAGTTCTTCCTTACTTTGTAGGACTAATTATATAACAACATCCTTCATTTCTCTAAATACCACATCTCGACTATACACTACCTTCTTAGTTTCTGGGTTCCAAAGCTTATAACCTCTGAGACCATCTTTATACCCAATACAAATACACTTTTCAACCTTCTTATCTAGCTTACTCATGCTTTCCTTTAGAATATGAACATAGGCCTCATGGTCAAATAAATTGAGATGTGTGAGAGAAGGTTTCTTACCAGTCCATACCTCTTGTGGAGTCTTGTCATCTAGCGTTGATGAGGGTGATTTGTTGACCAGGTAACATGTAGTACCCACTGCCTCTGCCCAAAATTATTTCCCTAACCTAACACCACTGAGCATGCACCTTGCTTTTTCCTTCAGTGTCTTATTCATCCTTTCTGCAACTCCATTCTACTAAGGTGTATATGGATTAGTCTTCTGCCTTTCTATACCACACTTCTTACATAATTCTTCAAATTCATTCCCGCAGAAATCTCCTCCATTGTCTGTCCTCGGCACCTTAATTTTTTCTCTGTTTGATTCTCAACAAGAGCCTTAAACTATTTAAACCTATCAAAGACTTCAGATTTATTCTCGGGGAAATATATCCAAGTATTCCTCGAGAATCCATCTATAAATGAGACATAGTATACATATTTTCCCAATGATGGAACCGATACAGGTCCAAACACATCACTGTGAACTAGCTGTAAAATTTATTTTGCCCTTGTTGCACCACAGGGGAATCTTACCCGATTTTGCTTCCCATATACACAATGTTCATCAAAATCTAGAGAGCAATTATAAATACCTTCAACCATACCTTTACTATGTAGTAATCGAAGACCCTTCTCTTCGATATGCCCCAGTCTTTGATGCCACATCATAACCTTTTCTCCAGAGATTGTAGGAGTTCTTTCTTCTTCAACTCCAATATCAGGAAAAATGGAACTATTACACCCATCACTAATAATTATTCCTTTCATCTTATACAGAGTTCCAAACCGAACTCCCTTCAGAAGCACCATTGCTCCTCGAACCATCCTGCAGGTTTCCTTTTCAAAAATTGTTTTTACCCCTGCATCGTCCATTTTGCTTACATAAATCAAATTTCTGGCCAATCCTGGGATGTGCAGAACTCCAGGTAGTGTTCTAATCCTTCCATCTATGAGACTCAACTTGAATTTTCTTTGACCTATGATTCTGGTTGTCGATTCATCACCTAGGAAAACATTACCTCCATCATACCTTTCATATTCACTAAACCACTCCCTGTGGGGAGTCATATGAAAGGATGCACTCGAGTCAACCAACCATGCCTCATGATCTGCATGTGTGCTTGAAGAAGCCAAGTACACATCCCCTCCTTTTTCCTTGGAGGTCTTTTCTTCTGTAGAAGGAGATTCTTCAAATCCCTTCTTTTTCTAAAATTTGGATCTACATTGCCTCTTGGCGTGCCCTTCTTTTGCACATCTCCATCATACCTTTACAAACTTTATGGGAGACTTAGATCTTCCCTTAGACTTAGATATCCCACATGAGGAATTAGATCTATTTCTTTCTTAGGAGCGACCTCTTGCAAATAATGCATATGTGCTCTATCCTTCCATGTTCTTCCGTCTCATCTCCCCCGACAACAAGGATGAGACCACTTTATCAAAATTCAAGGCATTTGTATTACTACATATGGCCACAACCAGACTATCCCACGAGTCTGGTAAAGAGCACAGTAAACTGATACACTTATCTTCATTTGAAATTTTAATCTCAACAAATACTAACTAACTTACCACAATATTGAAGGCATTCAAATTCTCTACCACCGAGTCTCCATCTCTCATCCTCAGGTTATACAACTTCTTTCTCAGGAATAGTTTATTTACTAGGGACTTAGACTGATACAACTTCCCCAACTTATCCCATAAAACTTTGGTTGTAGCTTCCTCTGACACATTCAGTAATATTGAATCTGAGAGACACAGTCGAATTGTGCTCTTTGCCTTCTAATCCAACTTTTTCCAGTCATTTTCTAAAGTTCCTGTAGGTGCAATACCTGATCCACCACGATCCATTGATCTCTATCCACCAACAAATCTTCCATATTGAGCTTCCACAACTCAAAACTTTTCCCATTAAACTTCTCGATCTCCATTTTTGAACTGCTCACCATTTCTTTTCTTCTGAAAAATCAATATCACAGATCTCCCACTGTAACAAGGCTTATCACAGTCCCGAGTCAAACCCTTGACCACAAAGCATCCCCCTGAAGCCAACAAAGAACTGATACCAAATGTAGATTTTAACCTTGTACAATATTTTACTGCAAATAGATTTTCAATAAAAGAACCAAAAAGATACAATGGAAAATACACAAATTACACAGAGATTTTTCCCCTAGAAACCCAAACTGGGAAAACCAACATATTCTATATTCATTCATAGTGATACATTAGGAGCTAACGACATCCAAAACCCTAACACAATGACCTGGATTAGTCAAAAATCCTAATTCCTTAACCGGAAATAGAAAACCATCGGCAAAAACCATGTGCCAAAAAACTGCCCAACAATGGACATGAAAAATGAGGCAAAAATGCGACATGTTTCCCAAGGAAAAAAAATTTGGGGGCGTTGCACTTGAACCCCCATTTAGGGGGGCCATCACCCCCCTCAAACCCCCCTACGCACACAGCACAATGTAGTGAGCACTACGACTAGTCGTGCAAAGAATATAACACATACCCAACATAATCTGAGATGGTGTGAAGTTTAGAGAGGCATGCTAGTCAAAGTTTGAAAGAGGCCCAATAGGCATTATTTCGATTTGGCCTGATGTTTTAAAATGGACCTTTTTTCAAAAGAGGGACGATGCTTGAATGAGCTCAATCTCTTGAAAATATATGATGCTCAAAATAGGTCAATGCCTTAATGGGAGAGAACCCTTCAACCCCTTCCCACAAGTGAAGTGTTGCCACATGGTGGAAAACATACCACTGCCAAAAAAGGGTCTAGAGCCAAAATCTAATTTTGGGCATAAATTGAGTATACAAACTCGGATGGAACTGGAATTTCAGGCGGAAGTCCATAGTGATGGTCTACAAAAATGTCCTTGAGAACTAGTTTGTAAATTTTGCATTAAAACCCCGAGAATTGGCAAAGTGCAATTTTCAAAGGATGAGACAACGCTTTCTACCAATAACTTCATTTTGATGAAAATTGGAGAGGAGGGACTATGGGTAGGTACAAGAAAACCCAAAAAAATATTTGGAAATATTTCAAAGAATTTTGAGTGGAATTGTAAAAATGGGGCCAAATCCACTATTTCAAGACACTTTTTTGTTTTGGAAAATATATTTGAAGGAAAAGTGACTCAAGAAAACAAATCTAGAAATTTTTTCCTAGTTCAACATTTCATCACTTCAATAATTTGGACAAATTTTTCCTCATGAAAATTTTGTAGATCTCTATTTTTAAAGATAATGATTTTTGCCAGATTTTCTAACAAAATGGACAAAGTGCCAAAAAAGGTAACTTGACATATTTAGAAGGATGTAGAAGATGGTTGGAATAGTAGATTTCCTAGATGAAGGTCAATGAGTGTTCACATATGAGAATAATATCATGTCCCAAAACAAATGTTTTCTAGATTTCATTTGATTTTCTTCCATTGGTAATGGAAGATGGTCTTTGACCTTGATTTGCACTAGTGAAAAGAGCATAAAATGGGTAAGTTGAGAACTTCTAGGCATTGTAACTTTCAACTTTGAACTCAAAATGAGGCAAAAGTATATGCATTGGAAATATATTTTAGAGGATAATATAATATAAGGTTCATGCTTGTAAAATGTTCTTTTGGTTACGCTAAAGTAATTTCATAATAGAGCCTCTAGGATTGATTTGACAAGAAAAATTGTCAATCCAAATGTCCCCTAAAGTATCCTAAACTTGGGGAAAGAGGTTTATGATGAAGTATGAGCATAACAGTTGCAAAAGTGACTGAGGATAACTACACATGTTTCATAGTGGTGCTTGCACAACATAATGTGGGGCCTTAATTGGCTAGGCAAAGAGCATGATAGTCTAAGGTGCTTTTCAACTGGAAAGTTAAATGATGGAATGATGAATAGGTTTACATGGAATATTTGATTGGATGATTAATCATGATATAAATATACCAAGGTTATTGGTGTCATTAGCAAGAAATGAAAGAAATGTGTTTGTCTACAAGAATCATATGAAATTCCATTTGCAAATAAGAGTTATGAATGCCCATGGTATAAAAACCTTGCCTCTACATAATGGAGTTAGACAACAAGCCATGGTATAAGTACACATCCATGTGATTGTTTAACCATGTTACTTTGGGAATGGATGTGGAAACAATTTTATGTTTGGTTGAGTTTACAATCAGTGATGGACCAATAGAATGGTCAACAAACAATGGGAGCATGCTATGGAAGCAAGCAATGGATAAACATCTTAGTGTAAGATGTATGTGTGTTTGGAAAGGTTGTTGATCATAATGGGAATCATGACTCTTCATGAATGCACCATTGAAATCCATACATGAGGTGGTGATCATATGGTCAGGATATGAACCAACAACTTATGTTAAAGAATGTGAAGTAAATGGAGAACTTTACATTGATCAAGAAATAGCCAAGGATGGAAAACTTGGTTATGCATGGGTTGGGACTAATCAAGGAAAGACAAAGAAAGTTGTTAAGAGTTAGATGAAATTTGAAGGCACCATGAGATGACATAAAGCTTGCAAGTTCCAAGGAATGGGTAGTGGAAAGAGCTGGACATGGCCAACGATGCAATTATGACTCTAAAGGGAGTTTCTCATCTTAGTTTTCTATTTTTCTTTCAGAAAGCTATGTGCTATTTGTTATTCAAAGTAGTAAATAATGTAGTGTATATGGATTATGAATTGCTACTTGGTTGAGAAAGTTACTACTGATGTCTTTTGTGTGTGTGTGGTTGGAAGTATGTCCATGTATTGAATCAAATGTGAATTATGGAACCCTTGTTAGGCATAAAAGTTGGAAGGGAGTTTTCTTGAACTTGTCTCTAGCTATGTGTTTATATTTCTCTAGTTTGAGGAATGTAATAATAAGAAAATAATTAAGGCATACAAATCTTGATAAATGCGAGAGTGAGACTTGTTGAAATGTATATGCACTAGAGAGCATATTGAGAGAAAAATGTGTAGTAATGTGCATATAGACATATATAGGCATGTTGTTACATATGTGATAAATGTGATGTTATAACTAATTATGGTTGTTAATGGTTGTGTAACCAAGAATGATATGAACAAGAATATACTTGTTAAGAGGTTGGTGATGGGAAGTTGTAATCTCTCGTGAGGCACCATCTAAATAGGTAATATCAAAGATGATGCTAGTGCCCATATATGTATGATGAATCATTGACAAGGGTTTTGGTAAGAATTCATTTAATTATGCTTAATATCAAGAGAGTAATGGATGGTATTTGAATGCATGCATGTGATTGATACCCAAGTGGGGGTATGGTAAAAGCAGTAAGCCTTGCACGTTTAAATTTGTTGAACCCTTTAATGCATTCATGAAATATAATGCTTGTGTTGAGTTGTTTATGAGGAACATTACCAAGCAAGTGAATACTTATGCCCAAAATGTGAAAACGAATGCCATGTGGCATAACCATGTATGAGACCATGATGTTGTTGGACTTAGGGAAGTCTATATCTTTTCACAAATATCCAACGGTCTCCCTGCTTGTATCAATATCATGGATTGTAACCTTTTTGCCTACACCGAAGAGCACTAAAGGGGAAGGGTTCATGAAGCTTTGTTGAGTAGAGAAAGGAAAGGCCTTCCCTCGTGTTGTGTTTGGATAAAGAGGAATGTGTCCAGATGGTCGAATAAGAATTGGTGAGATGGTTGGTTGATGTGTCAAAGTATTGGCTAAGCCTTCCAAATTGTCATGGTGAATTGCATGACTTGATGACATGGTATTCGAGGTAATGTAAACGTCCATAAGTAGACTATGTGAAATTTGTGCAAGTTGTGGTTAAGCATACATAAATCCTTACACATGCTTGAAAATGTTGATATAATTTCACATGTTGATTGCATTGTGAGAACAAATATTTGTGTTAATAATGCATATATGATGAATGTTATTTCATTGCAATTAAATATGTTAATAGTTGAAAGTGATTGAATTATTGGTGTGATATAATTCTATGATGTTGTGGGGATGTAGCAATGAAAAGATTTTATGCATGAATATTCATGTTTTGTTTGGTTGAATAAAAACTCTATCAAGAAGGACAAATTGCAGTAGATTTGTCTTTGATATGGCCATGAGAGTAAGCTCACAATGAAGATTAGTTAGTATTGCATGTAAAGACCAACATTATGATAGGTATCTCACAATTGTTAAATTTGATTGTTGTATGAAACAAGTTCAAAATTTTGATTGACATAGTGATGATAGTATCTTATGATAATTGTATGTCTATGATATAGGCGAGATGACAAATCTACCTTGCAGGGATAGATGATGGCTGCTAAAATATTGAAATCTCAGGGATGATGTGGTAGGGATATTAATATTTAGGCATTATTTGTTACTTAAGAATTATGAACCTTCTTGTTATTGTGTGAGCATTATCCCTACTATTATTGTCAAGATCTCTTAGTTTCCTATCTTATGGAGGAGTTGAGAGAATCTCTCTAACTATCTCCATTATTATGTTCAGTTTCTATTTTTTAGGATATTGTCTCCATGGTGGTTGAAGTCGTATCTCTATTATTATTTTTAGCTTCTATTTTTTAGGAGCTTGTTTCCATATTGGTTGAATTCGTTTTTCTTGATGTATAGCTATATAAGCTTGGTTTTTTATTAATAGAAGGTAGTCAAAGATTTTTATTTTGCATATTTGATGTTGAACTCTACTTGTGTGGAATTGTTCCCACATCATGATGCTACTCCAATAACACAAGAACCATTGTTATCCCTTGATTTCCTTTAGATAATGATTGTTTTGAGGTTTCCAACATGATGCCTTGGCAATAAATTTTCTAGAAGCCTATGCTCTTCTTGGATGTGAAAGCCTTAGTAAACAATGGATCAATTGAGGTATTGTTTAGCAGAGGAAGGGATGTCAGAACCTATAAGGGTGAGTGCTACGAGGAAGAGGCGACTTGAATGAATTTTCTATATGAGATTCATGGAACATGTTGGCTTGAATCAAGAGGCAATATATTTTTGGGGTGTCAAAGAAGATAGAAAATTGAATCTCTCCCATGGTAGCCATGTGAAGTGAGCATTTTGATACATATAAGTATTGGGTTGAAGTCACATATTGTATCTTGTATTGTGAATATAAGTGCTTTGGTTATGAATTCTTTTGAATGGGATAATTGTTGCATTTAATGGTTATGACATGTACACTTTCATTTGATGATTGTGATAAGTATACACAAAAATTATAGGGCCTTGGAAGCATTTCAAGGTAGTGAATGGAATTGTTGAAAGTTCTTGTTTAAGATAGCCAACAAACACAAGTTTATAATGGAGAGGATAGCATTATGGATATGGATAAAGAATGAAGACATGGTTTCATTGCTAGACAAAAAGTTCACCAAGGACAATGATATTCCAAGGTGGAGGGGAATGCAATATCCTAGTTTTGACCACTGAATTATAATATGTTAATCATGTATTATTCAAATGTTGAAGTTATGTGATGGGATTTAATCCATGTGGGATGATTTATATGAACTTGTGTATAAAATAATGTAATTGCATTGTAATCATTCCTAGTGTGAAGCTCAAGGCCAAGGCTCAACTAGAAAACACATATGAGTCCCCCAATGGGCTAGATTATGGTGTGGTTGTCATGTTTTCCATGGTATGCTTATGTATGTAAAAGAATGAATACAATAAAATACATAATAGTAGATAATCTACCAAAAATGTTGCTTGAGGAAGCAACAAGGGACCGTGATACCAAAAGAGGGGAAAAAGAAACGAGATGCATGGGTGATTTTACTTGATACTTGTCCTTTGAGGTATAATTGTCCTTGCCCATGCTTCCTTACAAATACACAATTGTCTTATGCAACACTTGGGGAGAAACATCCATGGTTTACCCCATTCATGGATCATTCTTACACTCTTCTCCATTATCCAATTTGAATTCTCCTCTTCTTGGTTCTAAAGGGAACTTGTGTGAAATCATGGTAGTATGCTTACAATAGTAAGAGAACCCCATGCACTCATGGCTGGTATGAGAATGTGGAGTCTAGGGGGCTTGATGTTGAGTATAGGAGAAGGAATGTGATGGTTTTTAGAGAAAATGTGTGGCTTGAATGTCCACAATAGTTGAAACAAACACCATTAAAAATTACAATACTTTACTGTTCTTCGTGGATTGTTTTAGCCAAGCATTCTCTTCTAGGTCATTCGAAGTAGGAAACCAATAGGCTTGGACTCTCTATGCTTGCACCGGAAGGGAATAATATCTCTAAGGGACCATGGAGTAGAGAAAGGGAAGATATTCCTTGTGCTATGAAGGCGAAGAAAGTGCCATGGTGGACTAATGGTTGGGTGAGGGCTTAACATGCTCAGGAATGATTAAATTGGATTTTCATGAGAGAGATGGGTATTAGAGCCCTATAGGAGCTTCCTTTTCCCTAGTGGTATCACGATCGGTCTCGGGAGTGCAATCCATTATTGATTCCTATAGTTGGGTAGTGAATTGCTCATCAACAACTAGTTTGGTGGACTTGCATTCATTACATATGAGTATTTATAATCAACTTTGTGTGGAATGTTTTGTATTTGTAATTTATTATGTGATCTCATTAATGAATTAGGTAATGAATGAATTTGAAATATGTATGGTTATTTATGTTGTTATATGGTTGTGTGTATAAATTTGAAAGTATATTGTTGTTAGAGGTAGAATTAGCTATAACTAGTTAATTATGAAAATAAATTTGCATGGAGTGACTTGATGGCCAAGGAAGGCCTCTAGGTACATGAAAAAAAGCCAGCTTGAGGAACAACCCCAAGACTACTTGTGTAAAGCTCAAAGCACTTAAAAATTATATGTGTGTGTGTGAAAGTGCCTATCCCTCACACTTGCCTCCTCTAACTAGGTTAAACCTTACACTTTAAAATCGAGGCACATAATGTTTCGTCATAGGATCAGAGAGTAGCTTCCTTGGCAACCTCATGGGGTTCAAGAGGTTGCACTCTAAACCCTCAACAAAAATTGGTGTAGAAAGCACTATGTACACCACCTCAACACCATGCATGTGCATGCCTCAACATCCCACAAGCACACTTAACATCCAGTACACGCACCAAGAATTTCAACCATCATCAAGACTATTACACACACACCAACAATAACACCTGACACACTAGAGATGAATAATTATTAATAATTATAAAATAGAATTGTCTTAAAAAAAATAACATATATTCTCATAATTAAAATGTTCTCCTATATATAATATACACAATACAAAACATAAAACATAGAAACCTAACATTTTTTTTTAGCTCGCGCTATTTTACAAAATAGTATATAATATAGTTACACAACAATACAAGTATTATTATATTTTAAATTACTTCATACACATTTTATTTATTATTTACTTCCTTTCCTTTAATACTTTCACGTTAATGATTTAATTTGTATATTTTATTTAAATTACTTTTCAATTTACATTATAATATAATATTATTTTAATAATATTTCAACATATATTTATTACTATTTCTAAATAACTTAGAATTAATAATAAAAATATAATTTCACATCATTTAATTTTAACCACATTTCAAAAGAGCCCTCAATTGACTTCCTTAATAGCTACCACTTTATTTCTAGAGATTATGATCATAAAAACTTGCGAGAGAGATACAAAATTAAAACCTTTGTTCCACTTTATTGTTTTTTATGTATCAATTTTGTATGAAAATGAAGTACACATTTCTTCTACTAAAACGTCTTAGTCAACCTAAAAAGGTCGTGGTCAATTTAGAAAGGGCCCTATCTAAGTTAGTGAGGTCAAATCAACCCTTGCTTAGGAGGAGGAGGGTTGGTCCTAACTTAAAGGTTGTTCGTTTGTCAATATTACAAACAATCACATTATTGCATTAAAAAACACTCGGAGTATTCCTTTACTAACCAAACATATAACATTATTTTTATTATAAATAATATTTAATTTAAAATTAAATTAAAGATTGTTTATTTCCTTTTTAGAATATTTGAAACATGATTGTTATCTAACATTGTTATAGTTTGCGTGGTTGCAAAGAAAAAATGATATATTCTCTATTTAAATTCTAATTCTAATTTCACTTTACATGATNAAATTAAATTAAAGATTGTTTATTTCCTTTTTAGAATATTTGAAACATGATTGTTATCTAACATTGTTATAGTTTGCGTGGTTGCAAAGAAAAAATGATATATTCTCTATTTAAATTCTAATTCTAATTTCACTTTACATGATCTGTTTTTAGTGAGTTGATTATTAATAAGTTATATATGATTTATTTATAAGTTGTTAACTTAAACTCTTAAAAATTTGAAATTTTTTATTTTGAATATCTTGTTTATCTTGTTTATAATGAAGGAAAAAAAATATAATAAATAATATTGTAAAAATTGTCCTTGTGTATCGTGCATTTGAAGGTTATAGTGGTAGTTCTACCAACATAATTTTTGTTTTTATATTAACTTATATATTTAATCATCTAATAGATCAAATATCACACATTGATTTTTAAAAATTTCCAAATTCTCTCTCTCTCTCTCTCTCTCTCTCTCTCTCTCTCTCTCTCTCTATATATATATATATATATATAGTTACATCTATACATGAACATGAACGAAGTCCATTTTAGGTTAGGTAAGACGAGGGAAAACAATCAGAGAACTTTATAAGACTCGAACCTGACCAGGGCACAGATAAGCTTACCGCCTACCTTCACCATTGTTATTTGCAACCAAGATGAAGAAGATATATTTGCAGAGAAAAACGAATGTGAATGTCCACAAGATAAATGAGAGAACTCCCAAAATCTCATCGTCTTGCTCACAAAGCCTTAGCTTCTGAGAAAACGTGCTTTTGTATACATATAGATGTAATGTTCTCAAACCCCATACACCACTCCAAAGCTCTAATAAGCCAAGGCCAATGTTGTTCTCCTTGGTTGTTACTTCTTCCTGCTTCCACATCCATTACAGAAGAATGATGTGACCTCTACATGAACCAGACATGTTTCCAGTATTCTTTAGCATTCTTGATTGTAGAAGATGAAAATAAATTATAATTATGATACATATAATCTCTACTTCACTTCGGTGTTTCCTTTTCCTTGTTTAGGGATATGCTAGTAATTTTCCATCCTAAGCTCCAACCCACTATGTGGTAGTCATATATTTCCAACACCATAGTAATATTTCCTCATAATAATGCAAGAGTCATGGTTAAATGTGACAAAAGAGAAAAACACAATAAACTCAATGAAAGAAAAAGAATGAAACATACAACACTATAAAGGTTTTCATATCAAGAATGAGATAAGGACCATGTGTCAATCACATAGTAAAAAAACCTTTTCCAAATATGAAATGACACTTTTCCAAATTTTGAAAGGGGATCTCTAAGGTGGATAAGTGACAACTCAACCAAATCCATCTTTTTCATGTTTTTTTTTTCACAGTAGTTTAAATGTTCTACATTTTGACTATTTTTCGGTAACTTTTTCCGTTTGATTTTGCTCGAAATCTGGTGATGAATGGTTGGATCTACAGATTTGAGTGGCTAAGTTTGTATAATCCGAGTGCCCTAGGGGTTTTTCAGCGCGCTAAATCCATTTATGCATTTAGAAATGCAATTTAAACAACATAAAATAGTGATTCTGTCCAAATTTACATCGTTGGATTCCGACCAAAAAATCCAAAAGGTAGAACGTTTAGCCAATGCCCTTTTCCCCACTTGCCTCATTACCCTCCTCTTGCTATTGTGTAATTCAAATCTACATGCCTCTCCATATATTCTATTATATTGTGTAATTCAAATAAGAACATGTGTTTCCTCCTAAGAGGTCACAAGTTCAAATCCAGAGGGGGGTAGGATATGTATATCTTCGTAGACTTTACCAGTTTAATCGTTGGGTGGAGGGGGTCCCTTGTCCCACAAACAAGGGGGGGCTCCCTTGTCCCACAAACAAGGGGGTCTCATACACCAGTTTGGTGTCTCGCTTGGTCGTGACCTTAAAAATGGATTATTATTATTATTATTATATATTGTGTAATTCAAATATACATGCCTCTCTATATATTATATTATATTTTTCATGTAGTATATTATTTTCATACAATCACGTTATCTAACAATCTTTAAGTTTAAGGTAAAGTTTTTTTTTCTTACATTATAAACATATACAACAAACATATATAACATATGTAAAATATTTACATTTTAAGTGTTTATACACATAGTTTACATGGCTAGATATTGAGTAATTTGTCACAATTTTTTTGACAAAATCTTCTAGATGTTTCCTCACATTTTATGATCAACACTGAAATGGATTTAGCTGTGTGACCTCCTTAACCATTACAAATTCAACATTGAAAGTCAAACCATTTGAACTAACCCTTAAAACTAAGTAAAATGTTATATATATATATATACCCAAAATTGAGTCTTACAAGTTAACATAGTATTGCTAATTCAAAATTATATTATATTTGATACCAATACATTTCTATAATATCAAAAATTTCTATAATATCAAAAGTTATATATGTATGCAACATTTTTGTTATTCTTAATGGCTCTGACGATGAGTCATAAGAATGGCCAAGAGTGTTAACTACAAAAACTCCCCTATATTATGTTCTCCATAAAACTTTGTATTCAAGTATAGATTGTAGAAGCATATATAATAAAATTGGTAAAATTAGTTTTAGTTTAATTGCCCAGTGGATGAGTTGATATATTATTTTATTTATATATGATCTTTGTTTTTTTTTATAGATGTTACAAGTTAATAGATGAGTTAATATACTATTATATCTGTCGATAGGCATGGTATATAGCTTTGAGTTAGGTTTGACTTTCTATTAATTCATGGTTGATCATAAAATATACACCCATTTATCCAAAGTTTTAAAAAATAATTATTTATTTTAAATTTTAAATCTCATTTATGTGATATTTTATTGGTCAAAAACTTTGAAGTCTTATTGCTTCCTTCACTTCCCCCAATGTAATTGTAATAAATATATATTTTTTTTTTATATATATATTGTCAAAACTTGGGGGCCCATCTTGTTAAATAAATAACCCTTTCTTTTTTGGCATGGATATGCATTTTTTTTTGTTGTTCTCATTTAATGGGTACCTTTTTCCTAGATACATTTAAATAAAATAAAAATAATAATTTGTAGGTAAAATTCAAATAAATAACAATTGTACTTTTTCTTTCACAATTATTTGAGTGTTAAAGTTAAAATAAAATAATATAATATTTTGTACAATTCAAAGTTGATGGCATTTGTATTTTTTTTTCACAATTTTTTTAAGGGTTAAACTTAAATATAAGTTTTAT